>JAPYYS010000113.1:0-140552 GCA_030522525.1 Campopleginae sp. 14b
CCATGTTTCCATGAAATGACAAGTTTTCATATTCATTTGATGGATATTCAATAACAAATGGAATAGTTGACGAAAATTCCGAAACTTGCCCTTTTGCATGATGATGAGTTCCATCGTTAATTACCTTAATTTGATTTTGGAGTCGTTCAGTTTATGATTTTTTTCGAGAAACTTCAAGGTTAGACAAATGGAGAAAACACGGTTAGAAAGTCACTTTCGGCACTCGCGGCGGCCGAAAAAAAGCTTTGCTCCCGCTGTTACATGGCGATCGTGTTTTTTTTTTTACCAATGCAAGAATCTTGATCTTTCTGCATCGAAATCGATGCGGAATGTACGTACTTTCGACCGAGGTATAAAGAAAATATGATTTAGCTAATTGACTCTGCAAGCCCCGCATATTTTTCTGTCAAAAATATGAAAATTCATTGCGTGTCAATGGTACAACGACAGCATGCAAAGAGATTGTTGAATTTCGTTTGTTAGCGTGAAAAAAAAAAGTGTCCAGCTAAATATTTAGCAAAGAATTTTGCAGAATATTTACAAAATTTATACCAAGTGGTTTCTTTTTAAAAAAAAAAAAATTCCAATACACTGATTAATTAATTGAATAATTATTATAATAATTAATATTCTTTTATCGCAGTCAGAAATTTATTTGCACCTTTCGGCGCGCCAAGACTATGTTTTCGAATTTCTGTAAGTTCGATGAATAAATACGATGGTCAGGAAACAAAAATTGTTAATTGCTCGGACGATAACTATGGGCGACGTTCCCCCTACTAATCGAGCCTCAGAATTCAAGATTCCAGACATATCATCAAAGAGTAAGTCAGCATTCATTCATAGAGATGCACCGACGACTGTTAACGTCGGATTTCTACTTTATCGATTGCTTCTGTCGGTATTGACTGATAATGCAGAAATATAATTGAATCGGAGTCATTAACGATAAAACAACCATAACGAGGAATATACGAAAAAAATGGAAAATCAGTTTTGCACAAGTCGCGAATTTCAGGCAAAGAATTGGTCGGCCGTTTTTCTTTTACTGCAAAAATTGCTGTACTGAAGTTTATTCGAAAATAATTTTCGAAATGAAAATTAAAAATATTTTCAGTGGATGCGTTAATGTCAAGGGAACGATAAATATTTTCAGCCTCGTGTAATTGAGTTCACGTAAACGTGGAGCCAGCAGTCGGATCATTTGGACTCTCAGAGCAATGGAGAATCTTATCGATCTAAGCTCAACTACTTTTCTTCATTCCCTGAGTAAAAGAGAACATTGCGGAGGGCGAGCGAACTAGAAATTCCAGCCTGGCTAACTGGAACGCACATTTTATCGTTACGGTATTTCTCCTCGCCACACTCGATTAATCAGCACTAAAACTAAAATATAGCGAGATAAATATGATCAAGCAATTCTCTCTAATTACGTCTCTCCAGAAAGAGAGCAAACCCTTCGAGCCACAAATTGTTCCTTACATTTTCCGAATCACCGACGACCAATCAATATTTTTTACAATTGGCAAACTATTTGATGAAAACACTTGTACATTTTGATTCACTCCAAAAATTGTTGTTTACCATTTTAAAAAAAACCAAAAAATATTTCTTTAAATAAATATTTAGAAATGCATCGATTTTGTGCTATTATTTTCGAGACTACGTTAACTGTTTGCAGAGAAACCGAAAAAAGCATGAATCCCTTCCATCATCGATCAAGATTACCAATATTTTTGGAATTACAAAATTGCCTCGATGCATTTAATGAAAATTTCGCAACGAAAGCAAACTGTCAATTTAATTCTGTTCTCCACTGGTCTTCGTACGTGTTTTTGCATTTCGAAACAGTGTCGAAACGAAAATATATGAAAACGTTAGCTCATGCGAAAGGCCAATCGTCGACGATTGCTTCATTGGAGGAAAAAAAAAAAAAAAAACAAAAAAAAACGTCAATTTTATATCGAAACTGGAAAAATTGTAAAAATAAAGTCTCGCTCATTATTATTATTTTCTTTTAAAGGAATGTGTGAATCAAACTTTTTACCAATTGAAGAAAAATATGGATAAATTTTTTTGTACTATTATCACGACGAGTAGTGAGAAAAGTCCAAACGGAAATTATTCGTGTGCGTGACAGAAAAAAACTGTGACGAACAATGACACTGAAGTTTGCATCGTTGGAGTGCAACAAAAATATTTAATCCCTTCACAATTTTTTAATATTTTTGGAATCGCGTCAATATTTCTTTGACATTGAATTTTTTATTTGCGAAAATTGTCATAGGCCGACACGGCAATTTTATTTTTAGCTCTGCTTTCGGAAAAATTGAATAAATTAATGAATTCCGTTGCATTTCAACGATGCAAACTTCATTATGCGAGCAGTTCGGTGATTTGTTTGAAAAACAATAAAAAAAATACGGCGAAGATTAATTAAGAAATATAATTGAAAATTACGATAAAGACACAGATTGAAAATGGAATTCTCAAGAATTGACGAATTTGCGGTCACGCGAAGCTGCTAAAACATTTGCACCGGAGTGCCTGAGCGAGGAATGCGAGAGTTACTCTCGAAGCGAATGAGTCTGTTATTAGCGCAAGGCATTTCGTGTATTCCGTGACAACGGGATTCGTTCTACTTCGTATTTACCACTTATTACTGTATATTTATAATCCCGCGTACTCCCTTCGGAAAATACCGAGAGATCCGTTACACAAAAGTGTGCGAGGCGAATCCAAATCGACCGAGAACAATTGAAAATACTTCCATGTTTTTATGTTGACTGTGTTGACAGTTTGGGTCATTTGGACCCGGACTCGTACACTCCGGGTAAAAAAAAAAACATTTTCTTCGACTTTTGGATAATTATTCGTATAATTTGCGCTCCCGACTATCGATCAAGTCCTCGCGACTCCCGGCAGCGTATAATTGAATGGCGCCCCGCACGAACCTTTCTTCCGAACCGGAAAGTTGCTTAACGGGTTCGACGAAAAATTATCTATATATCATGCACACGACGAATTAGAGCGTGTCAGAGACAATCGTCAGAGAAATGTAATTGACCAGAAGTGAGAGTTGTAGGAAAAAAGAAAGAAAATTGCCAGGCTGTTGGCACGACCTATTGTCTCGTGTGGCTAGAACGGAGATACCGAGATAGTGATATCGCCGGAGATGTATCACAGTCCAATGGGACTTGCTACTTAAAAGTGTTGCTGCGTCACTTTTTTTCCAAATAACTTTCAAATGAAAGAAAAAAAGGGATGCAGTTGTCGTAGACAAACTTTCCGAGTACCATTCTCTTCGATTTTTCACAACGAAGAGAATGACATGTCATAAAGTCGAGATCGATGAAAAATCGTTTCACAAAACTTTCGAAACGGATTTTTTAAATTTTTCTCAAACCCAATCACCAAAGGAGGATCGAATTGATGTTTTTTTTTGAGATTAGTCACCACCGGAATTGGCGACATTGAAATTTACATTGTCCAACCAAAAATATTTAATCCATTCACCATTTTTTTATTTTTATTTTGGGATTCCCCTCAATATTTCTTTGACATTCATTTTTTTATTTGCAAAAATTGTCTTAGACCGGCATTGCAGTTTTATTTCTCGCTTTGCTTTAAAAAAAAAAAAGTTTCCATCCTTGGAATACAACAGAATTAATTAATTGATACGTTTTATTTGAGAGCAGAGCCAAAAATAGAACTGCAGTGTCGGCCTTGAATAATTTTTGCGAATGAAAAATTAATTGTCAAAGAAATATTGAGGCGATTCCGAAAACATTACAGAATGATGAATGAATTAAATATTCGAGTGCAACGATGCAAACTTCAATGTCATTCGGGCTGGGATGAAAAACCTGCTCCGAGTGTAATTCGTAGCGGAAAATGAAAAAATCGCCTTGGTAGCCTCTTGGGCGATAAATACGCTGAGACGAAGGCAGGACGATCAAGGGAAATAAAAAGGGGAATGATGGGACGTTGATCGTTAAATGTGTCAAGAATAATGCTGAAAATGGAGGCAAATAAATCATGTTATCGCGGAGCTGGAAAACGCTATTGACATTCGAGATTTACAGGCGGGTGGGGTAGCTCGAAGTACTATCTTGAAAACATAAAAAATACATATATTTAACGGATGAAAGATGGGGGAAAGAAGAAAGAATAGTAAAGAGACAGAGAGGCACATACACACAGACACGAACATTGGAAAATACATAGCGATGAAGCGAGAGAGAGAGAGAGAGAGAGAGAGGGAGACGAAAAGATAAATTCTCGTCGGTGGTCTCTTACCACGAGGGAGCTCTGGTCTCTCGCCACGCTGCTCGATTGTCCCTGGGCGTGCCACAGTACCGCTCGCGCCGGCTCTGTGAAGGACCTTCTCAACGCGACGAGACTAACAAGCAGACTCGGCGGACTCACGTACGCAACGTCACCTTTTTTTTCAACCTCTTCCTACTCTGCCCACTACGTCAACGTGTCACTAACGTCAACCCCAAGTACAACCGTTCGCATATACATACATATATGTAATATACATAAATCTACGCACAAACACACGCGCGCGCGCGCACACACACGCACACACACAGACGAAACGTATACCGCATACGCTTTCCGGGCTTATTCAACTTCTTTTCTGTTTTGCTCTTCAATATTCCTCGACGCTTTGCCACTAGCGAGTCGCGTGATCCCGAGCGAAAAGTCTCCGGAAGAGGTGAAATGCGTGAACCGGGACCGACGACCAATATGGCTGACAACCGGCACGCGCATGCACAGACCGAACCAGCCCTTATATGCTCACGTATACTTGCATTCTATCTCTTATCTACAGGTATATTATGCTCTCCATCATTATCGTTTACTTACGCAGGTTAAGCCAAGTAATACACCGCGATCCCACTTCAGACCGATCAATATTTCGTCGCTTTGGCTCCTTCGCTCCGTTCGATGTCATTTACATGCAACGGTGAGTGTCGGTATCGAAAAGATTCGTTCAAATCTCGAAGAATTGTGTGACGTTGAAGTTTGCATCGTTGGAATCCAAAGAAATTCTACATTTTCTGTGACGATGTTTATTATTCATGCTGAATGTAATAACGATAATAAAACAATCGATTTTCGCGACCCAAAAAGTATGTCAGCTCGAAAATTTGAATAATTTTCAAAATTAAAAAAATCGTCGATTAAAATTAATATTTTTCGTTGAATTCCAACGCTGCGAACTTCAGCTTCACAATAATCGTTCAAGGCAATGAATCAGGGAGAAAAAATGGTCTGTTTACCGCCGCAAGGAGCTCTATTAAAATTAATGATTCACTCGAATCACCGAAACGACGTTTACCATCTAGTTGAGATGGCGTTGCATCGCTGTAATGCAGCGGAATTCTATTTTTTCTGTGGCGACGCTCAATATTAAAATGCAGAATGTAATGATGATAAAACGATCGACTTTCGCGAGCCAAAAAGTAATATGGCAGCGAATATGGCGAAAAATTTGAATAATTTTCAATTTTTAAAAAATCTTCAATAAAAATAAATATTCTTCGTTGGATTCCAACGTTGCGAACTTCAGCTTCATTGCACATTTTGTT
The DNA here is from genome assembly GCA_030522525.1 of Campopleginae sp. 14b. Lineage (NCBI taxonomy): Eukaryota > Metazoa > Arthropoda > Insecta > Hymenoptera > Ichneumonidae > Campopleginae sp. 14b. Next base: position 5,601 of record JAPYYS010000113.1, read on the forward strand.
GTACTTATATAATTTTCGTCAACTTGATTGTTGTACATTACATGCTGACGATGCATCGAATGCGCCTGTCAAGACACTGAAAACTTCGCCAACGTAATCGTGATTTGCAAAAAAAAAAAAAAAAAAAAACTGTTCAGTGTTTTTTTTTCTTCGTGTCATAAAATTCTTAGTGACTCCTGCGTATAAAACGATGGATATACCATATGAAAGTATTATCACCGAAGTATCGTTAGAATGCAACGGAATTAATGAATTATATTTTTTGGAAAGCTGCGACAAGAATGAAACTGCACTCTCGGTCTACGACAATTTTTGCAAATGAAAAGTTGAATATTAAAAAAATATTCCGAGGACGATTGCTGAGGACCAAAAATAACTGGCGAAAAATGGTTTTCAGTTAAGGAGTTTACTGTCATGTTAGCCCTTAACTCATATATGTAAATATCATGCGCCATTATATTTAATTTCTTTGATATCATGTCGACTCGATCACAATTGTATTTGGAATTCAAACGAAACGAAAGGGAAGGAAGCCATTGAAAAGTCGCTCGGGAGTTTCAAAGCTCTTCGGAACGTTCGGATCTGCCCATACGGTATTACTCTTAAGCATATATATTAGTGTGTACGCGCACACATATTACCGATTGCGAGTGTCGAGCAGTAGCTAACTTGCTTTCCAGACTCGTTCGTCCGAGTTGTTATACGGTCTCATGGGGCTATTGACACTTGGTTAACCCCATATATGCATATATCTATATCTACATGCACGCATTTATGACGTTTCGAGTGTGGGAGGAATCGCAGACTCCGGGTCTAGACCCTGTCGATCCTCGTTACACGCATATCAATTTTGATAACTCATTCGGGGCTCGTGTCTAGTTAGAAAAAGAAAAAAAAACAAACGGGTCTTTGCGGTATTTTATCACATGAAACCGACGAGTTTTGAGATTCTATTTTTATGGGAAAAAAATCGATGCGGTATAAATAATTCAACAATTCAAACAATCAAAAAACTCTCGTTGGATTAATACGATTAATGCAAAGTTGAACAAGTCGGAATTTTCGAAGTGAAGAAAAAATAAAGTCATTCGAATTTTTTCAAATCCATTTTTCCAATTTCGCGTTTCTGCGGAAAATATATTGGAAATTATAATGTTGAAGTTTTTTTTAAAGTAGAGCTAAAAATAAAACGATATTTCATCACATGGAACCGATGGGTTTCGAGATTCTATTTTTCTTGAACAAAAATATCGAAAAAATTGACGTGGAATAAATAATTACAGATAAACGAATGCAAAAAATTGAAAAACTCTCGTTCAATGACGTAGGCACTTAAATTTAAAAAAAAAAATCATATTGGCCTTGTCAAGCTGCTCCACTCATCGCCGAAGATTTGTTGTTGGAGGCAAAATTTCGATAGAATGCAACGGAATTATTTAATTAATTATTATTTTTTTCAAAATTGAGCAAAAAATAAAATTGCACTCTCGGTCCACGACAACTTATGCAAATGAAAAATCGAATGCCAAAGAAACATTGAAGTGATTCGAAAAATGAAAAATAAAATGGTTTAAATCTTTTTTGTTGCTCTCTGACGATGCAAACTTCCGTGACGTTAAATTGCAGGAACAAACGCGTGGAACTCTTGGGAAATGTGCAGCTAATTTTTCGAAAAACATTGTGACGCGTCAATGAAATGCACGATATTGTTAACAAAAAGAATGAGAGGAATCAAGTGAATCGCAGCAGCAGTTAGTTTTGAAAAGGAAAAGGTCGAGTGAACTTTTGGCGAACTTGTAAAAAGAATGAACGTGTTGCTGCTGCATCGCGTGTGCCAAGAGCTCATGGCCTTTTGTGTCGTCGTCGGTGAACGCTCCGACGATTCCTTTACCCACGACTCAATTCTCCATCCCTCATTCGTACAATATCCCAAGCGAGGAAAAGACACGACGACCATCCTCTAAGCAGCGTCTAGACACGAGGAACAGTGCACGATGATGCACATCTCCTTTCTCAACTGTACTCCCATTTCTCCCAAGCACTTTCTCGATTACCTGTCACGCTTCTACCGTACAATAATATCCTCCTGCATTATAGTTTGTCACGCACCAAACTTCCAACCTTTCCTACACTTCGCAACTGAATTCCCGACTGAGCACGAGATTTCCTCAAGTTTTCACTCTACAATGCTCCAATTTAGTTTCCTAATAATATTTTCTTCGCTGACGAAGCCTTTTGCTAGAGACAAAGCTCTAGAAAACAAAACGAATCAGAGGACAAAGTCGAAAATTTAATTTTCATCGAGAAATATAAAAAAGATTGGAGAATAAAAGATTAGAGAAATGAAAGATATCTCGATAATTTCATCGAGAAGAAAAAAAAAAGAACGACATCGAAGATTGCATCGTTGAAATGCAACCCAATTAATTAATTAATTTAATTTTTTTGTTTTTTTTTTAAGCAGAGCCAAAAATGAAAGTGCCGTGTCAGTCTACCAAAATTTTTTCCACCAAAAAATTGAATGTCAAAAAAATAATGAGGCAATTTCAAAAATCCCTAAAAATGGCGAATGGATAAAATATTTTTCGTTGCACTCCAATGATGCAAACTTCAATGTCATCAACCAAAAATATTTGATCCATTGACAATTTTATTAAATTTTGAATTTACCTCAATATTTTTTTGGCATTCAATTTTTTATTCGCAAAAATCGTCGTAGATCGACACTGCAGTATTATTTTTGGCTCCACTATCAAAAAAATAGAATTAATTAATGAATTCCGTTGCATTACAACGATGCAAACTTTAACGTCATGGAATTACATTTTTTTCCATAATTCGTTGTCGGTAGAGTGCGAATTCCGAAAAGTGGCGTCAGATTGAAATGACGATAAAACATTCCGTAAGATGAAAGAAAATGAACGACTACTGCTTACAACTTGAGAAGGTCAAATTCATAAAATGCAATATTTTTATGCCGCGCCGTGACACACGATTGTACATAGCTTTCGTAATTTATTGCAGCCTGTGGAACAATTCGCTGCTAGCACACTGAGATTCTTAGACCAGCATGAGCGTCCGGCTGCAGTTTATTCGATGATGAAATCTTTGTGGATCATCATCTCAATATTTATATGCATCCACAAGGGAAATTCTCAGCAAGGATCTCAACTATTTGCCACAATTTAATTGAACGTAGAAAAAAATTATGCACAAGTTTGCAACGTCCAAGTGCAGCGAAGTTATTTTTCGCCTCCCTTCCTTCTTTTCCACTATCAAGAAAACTTGAAAAATAATTAAAAATTTGCATTCAGAGGTCGCGAAATAAAAAATGAATAATTTCCACTGCATTTCGTTCGAGGAAACTCACAATTTTGTAATTTAATTCAATGAGAAAAAAAATTGATTGAGGTGCTTGATTTTTAGCCACGCTTTGAGTGGGTCAATTTGACCCAGATTGTACTCCGCACCGCCGTCGTCAACAGCAATTCACGTGCGACATTAAATAGTTCGTGAAAATTAATAAATATCTCCGGAAAATAGATGCGGGTCGATAAGACCCAACGATGTCAAGTCTAAATTTCAAAAATTTTAATATCATAACATTTGCGGTAATTATAATATTTAAAAACATCATTTGCGATTTTGTTCCCACGGAACGTCGAGCATAAATAATGCTGCTCGTATGAGATATAGCGTAACATAAATAAATCGATCGAACGTCAGAAACACCCACGCTCGTCCAAACTCACGTCGCCCCCGTTTCCATATCGGTTGCAACTTACGCTCGCCATATCCACCAACACTTATGGACGTATACCATAAGGTATTGAAACGAGCGAAGGCTTTAGCGTACGAGATATTTCGAGGCTGTAACAGTCGCGAGGGGCGGCTTTCTTCAACGAACCCCTTTGATCTTTATCGCTCGTTCAACCGAGCCGGACATTACTCGTCCATTCACCATTTTTTCGTTTCTTTTCAAAATTCATTTCTCCCCCCCCCCCCTTCCCCGTCACTTTTCACGCTTGATAATTAATTATTTATCGCTCTAACGAGCGCCAGTACTTACGATTATCTTTGCCATTACTTTGAAAATTTCTACCACAACCATCATTCACGATACAAGCTCGACGTTCGAATTTTTATATTTCCAAAACGGAGGAGCGCCAAATTGATTTGTTGGCGTGCTTGACGCACTCGATGAGCGTGGCCGGAAAACCCAAAATTTGTATTCTTCCGGAAACGTTATTGTATGAATGATAAACTCCGATTCAACGCACGAACGACACGGAATTCCTACGCTTTCGTGTGTTCATCGAAAACTTGGCGTCGAGCCACTGCCGCGTATCTCTTGATCCCAAAAATTTACGAAATTTTTCCAAAAATTCTATTTCTTAAAAGAAAATAAAGAGACGACAAAAGATGGACATTTCTCGAGGCAGTAATTTTTTCATCCCTAGCACACAATTCCGAATTAATAGTTTTCGAAAATTGACTCTTACAGCACAAACGACATGCGGAATTTCAAAGATGTATTTGTGTTGCGAGTATAAGATGTTGACGTCATTGAAGGTTGCATCGTTGGAGTGCAACGAAAAATATTAAATCCATTCAGCATTTTTTTGTATTTCTGGATCCTTCTCAATTTTTTTTTTGACGTTCAATTTTTCATTTGCAAAAATTGTCGCGGATCAAAACTGCAGTTTGGTTTTTGCTCCACTTTCAAAAAAATTCAATCGATTCATTAATTCCGTTGCATTCCAACGATGCAAAGTTTGACGTCATATTGTTGAGGAATTATTTCAGTTTTCGGTATTCCAATGATTTCGTTCATATTGTGTGGAATGGGGACGAATATTGTGATGGAAAGAGAATGTAATACGTTGAAAAAAAAAATCGTTTGAGGAATAGAGCCTTTGCTTGGAATGGCTGAGAAAAATAAATGGTTGTCCCTGTTGACACGAGAAAGGGCGACGACACGAGATGTCTTAGTCGTTCGTATGATAACTATGGGTAACGTACCTATACAGATCCAAAGTTCTTTGAGTCTTTGAAAAGCCAGGTAAAACCGGGGGGTTAGTGATTCCAACAGTGACATATCTCGTGGAGATACAACGTCACCGTACTCGTGTATGGACTCTATACCGTTACGTGATTACTATGCTTAACCACGAGACTGTGAATCGTGTGGGTGGAAATGTAAGCGCCCTTCGCTCGTTCTCTCTCTCTCGCTCTCTCCCCCTCTCGTTCCCTCTCTCTGCTTTCGAGATTATCCCGCTCTTCTCTACCACCGTATTTTGAATTTTTAATTTTCTCAAACCGAAACGATCGCTTGGCGCTTTTTTCTCCATTTCCCTGAATTTTTCCATTAAAAAAATATGGTGGATAAATTTCGGGGAAAAATCACAGACTGTGGCCTTAAAAAATATTTTTTTTTTAAGCTTGCCTGTAAAAATTGCAGAGTTTTGAATTGATGAAAAAAATTAATTACTCCTAAAATTCGATTTTCGTTATTTCGCGTATTTTTATAATTTAACGAAAATGTTTAAACAATTTTTAAATGATTCCTCGCGATGGGATTGTTGAAAATTTTGTAAAAATTAAAATTGTGTCGGGAAGAAAGATTTTTTTTGTTTTACCCAAAATTCCCAAGATCGTTGGTTCGATAATGGAAGTCTGACGTAACTAGATCGAGTTCCAAATTTGAATAGCGGAATATCTCGTATCACGAGTTATGATATCCTGTTAATTTTCTCTTTTTTTTTCTCTCGCTTTCTCCCCCTCCCCTGACCCTCTTCCTCGCTTTCATTCTCTCCCTTCAACTCATAGTTCCTTTCCAGTTTGTTCCCGGAGGTCAGAGACTCCGAGGTCTACGTATCTCACGATACAGCTGATTCCTTCTCCGCACTATAGCCAGCAGAATAAAGGCCTGGAGTTACCAGGAAAACCTGTCCCTGCTCCACTCCAGGGCATATAGAGCGAAAGCATTCGTGACCACAAACAAAGACTATTCGGTTTAAAAAAAAAATACATTTAACACAAATACTCAATGAAATGCGATAACGCGATTATTTATCGATCTTCCGGAATAAATCTGAATAATGAACCTGAAGTTTGCAACGTTGAAATCCAACGAAAAATATTTATCTTCATTGAATATTTGTTCAATTATCTAAGTTATCCAAATTTGTCTTTGACATTCAAATTTTTTCTTGCAAAAACTATCGCATACCGACACTGCACTTTTATTTTTGGCTCTGCTTTCAAAAAAATATAATTAATTAATTCCGTTGCATTCGAACGATTCAAACTTCAACGCTTTGATCGTACCAAAAAATATGAAAAAGGAAAATTAACTGAAAAATGTCACGCAACCACACGTCAATATTTTTTTCAATAAAATTTCAGAGACGTGGGCTCATAATTCGCAAAAAAATTGAGCCTTCGGCTCGTGTGATTAGATTTTTTGTAATGCGATTTGCGAGCAGCACAAATTTTCGTATTGAAAGAAAAAAATTGATCGCGGGTCTAGACACAAATTTAGCTGTTCGGTAGCCGAAAAAACGTAGCTACGTCAATCTTTTCGACATGAGACAGAAGAAAAAACGTGGCAATATTAATATAAACGCGGCAACAATAAAAACAGTATAGCCCATGAGGAAAGATAGAGTTTGAAGGTCGCACAGGCTCGAGTAGGCAATGGTAACGACGCCATGAGTCGATTGGATTATTTAATTGGTCATTAAGAAACGGTAGAGACGGAGAGAAGGGCGAAGAGCTAATTGGTTCGTGGTTCCAGGTCGTACGATCTCTCCCACGGAAAAATTAATTAGCAGCTAACGTTTAACGACTCGCTTGTGCAGGGTAAAACAACAGATAGAAGAAAATTAAAAAAAAGAGACAAGAGATAGTATTACGCAGATATCGATTTGCGCGATTGTACGGAGACGAGGATTCGCCGTTGTGGCTTAGCAGGAGGAAAAAACCAAAAAAGGCTCATGATTATCCTGTTACGGGGGAGCGCTCGCCGATGAGAATGCGCTTCCGGTCACGGTCTGCTTGCCAATAGTGTTTACAAAAATAAATGAGGCGAAAACTGAGATCCAAACATTTCTAAAGGCCCAAGCACATTTTTGGTTCTTTCGATTACGATTTAAATGGCACGTGGAAAATGAAACGTGCGGGCCGTCGCGTGGCACGAAATCCTCGCGAACTTCCGGTCAAAGTAACTCAAATAAAATAAAAGCGAAACCGCCTGTTGAACGTCCCTCGTTATGGCCATTATACGCATCCAGGCTTGCACGTGGTTATCCACGAGAATCAATGAACTATCATCACTCACCGTGTTCTGATGAAATCGCTGACTGCCCGATCGTCTCAGTGTGCCACCTCGAATATTCGCAGCCGCCAATTCCACTTGACGTCCATTCGTGTCACCCCGTCTCGATAATTCTGACAGTTCGGCTACCGGTTGCACCTGCAATCCCATCGGAATCAAATACCAACCTCAACGAGACCAAAACTACAATTTAAAAACAACAAAAATATGGAGAAAAAATCTTCGACGACGATTTTTGTCCCAATGTGGCTCAGAGTCTCTAATTTTCAATAAGCATTGATCAATTAATCAACGTTCACTTTTGAGGACGAAAAAGGAGCTTTAAGCATCGGAATGCAACGGAATTCATTAATTAATTATATTTTTTTTTGATAGTGGAGCCAAAAATAAAACTGCAGTGTCGTTCTACGACAATTTTTGCAAATGAAAAATTTAATGTAGAATTAAATAGAAATTGAATTAAATAAAATAAAAAAACGGTGAATGGATAAAATATTTTTCGTTGGACTCCAACGATGCAAACGTCAATGCAGTTCGTACAATCGCAATTGGCAGAGAAATGTATTTTTCACGAGATCAAAGTTAGTGCGAACTATTAATCACATCGGCAACTTTTTGAAATCATATTTTTTTTATTTCTAAGAATTTTGAAAAAATTCGACAACGGACTCGGTTGTGGTTTATTTCGCTCCGTTCGCGATATTCTCAAAGGGCAGAGCGAGTTCGTTCGCGGGAGCTACACCGGATTTCCCCTCATCTTATCTTTCGAAAATTTCAGGCGAACACATTTTTCTGGGTTCCGCCATGACGCATTTTGATTCATGATCTAGAAACTAAAACTAAAAATATTTTATCGATTCACGATTTTTTTGTATTTTTAGATACGCCTCAATATTTCTTTAACATTTAATTTTTCATTTGCAAAAATTATCACAGATCAACACTGCAGTTCTTTATGTCTCCACTATCAAAAAAATAGAATTAATCAATTAAATTCATTGCATTCCATCGAAGCAAACTTCGAAATCAAAAAATAAAACAAATCGTCTGTAAAAACAAATATAAAATATTTTTCGTTGGATTCCAACGTTGCGAACTTCAGCTTCATGCCCGAACAATCGAAATTGCACCGTAATAATATGCTTTTCCATGTGGTGATCCGAGTCTTATCGTATCTACTCGGACAGGATATCGCGGCAGTGGAGATAAGACACTGCAATGTTTCCAACGATTTCGTATCGCATAAAAACAAAACACGACTCGAAAAATTCAAGAAATGATAATGGCAACTTATACACCGTTAGCTTAATGTTTTTTCCTAGTAGAATATTTGCTACGACATTGAAGTTTCCATTGTTGGAGGCCAACGAAAAACATTTTATCCATTCACCATTTTTTTGTATTTTTGGAATCATCCCAATGTTTCTTTGACTTTCGATTTTTTATTTGCAAAAATTATCGGACACCGACACTGCAGTTTTACTTTTGGCACTAAAAAAAAAAAAAAAAAAAAACAATTAATCTTATTCCATTTACCGTTTTTTTATTATATTTTTGGATTCGCCTCAATATTTCTTTGGTGCTCGATTTTTCATTTGCAAAAATTGTCGTAGACCGACACTGGAGTTTTATTTTCGGCTCTGCATCCAAAAAACTGAATTTAACAAAAAATCCAATCAAATCCAATGAAATAAATTAAATCCATTGACAATTTTGTCAAAAAATTTTGTAATCGCGTCAATATTTCTTTGACATTCATTTTTTCATATGCAATAATTGTCGCAGATCGATACTGCAGTTGAATTTTTGGCTCTGCTTCCAAAAAAATACAATAAATTCGTTAATTCCGCATAATTATGTTTTACGAACAATATTATTATACGTAATTAATGAATTGCTTGCTATAATTATATTTTATACAAAATATTATAATCTATAATATATATTATATAATATATAATATATATGTGATATGTATTATTATATAATATTATAAAATATTATATTATATAAAAATATAATATGTAGTTGTATTTTATGAAAAATATAATTAATTGATCAATTCCGTTGCGTTCCAACGACGCAAACTTCAAAATCATATATTTGCCTTGGTTCTATTTTATTCGAAACTCATGTATGGCGCGGACGCGTAAGCATCATCGAAATTCGAGTGTGAGAGAATCAGATGGACAAGGAAAAAAATGAGGAGATCTCGTGAATAGAAGAGTTAGGGTAGTGAGTAGACTGGGAGGGTGAAGCATTGTCGATGAAGAAAACCTGAATGGGCTTATGTAGTTCCCGGAGCTGCACGAGAGTGCGTCAGAAGAACAATTAAAACGTCCTGGAATGTTGGGCTTTTGTTCGTTGTTTCAACAATGAAACTATACAAGATCCCCTGCACTCGTAGAGACAAATGGACAATGCTCCAAGAGCGAGCAAAGATCCAACCTGCACAAACGACGACTGCGTCGTACAGAATCTTCTTCCATGAATGTGTTCGGCGGATATAAAAATGGAAAAATTGTTAAAAAATAAATTTGCGAGTGTAACAACCTTTGCCTGAATTCGGACGCTGTAAATACTTAAGAGGTACATTGCCCCGGAGATACAAAACCAACATACTTGTGGAACGAAAAATATTCATTTTTATTAATATTTTTTTTAATTTTCAAAATGATCCAAATTTTTCGAGCTGATATGCTTTTTTGGGTCACGCGAAAATCGATCATTTTGCCATCGCAATTACATTCGGCATGTAATATTGAGCATCGCTACAGAAAAAAAAAACAATTCGTTGCATTCCAACGATGCAAACTGCAACATCATCAAGTTGTGAATTTTTAGAGTTTTTGAATTTTTTCCAACAATATTGTCAAATGGATGGACATTTTTTGTGGGGCTGTCGAGGGACCATGAGGAATAAATTTTTCTCCCTGATCGATGATGAAATGGTTACTGCACCGAGCTCGTTAATTCGCCTGCTGACAACTCGGCCACTGAACTGTACGCGTTTAAATTTTTCTATGAAGCCTTTTCGGAAAAGTCTCAATGCAACCAGGAGCGGGAAGCACTTGTAGTGTAAAGAACTGTCAGCATAATCTCTGTCGTTGCTCTTGTTCCAGAGATCGTAATAAATATTTCTCGAATGTATCATTTTGCTCAATTAATAAAACGCAACTTTACTTTCCACAATCCTATTTTCCATGTTCATTGAAACAGACATTATAAATCTATCAAAATGCTCATCGTTGGAGTCCAACAAAAAATATTTAATCCATTCACCATTTTTTTTGTATTTTTCAAATCACCTCAATATTTTTTTGACATTTTATTTTTCATTTGCAAATATTCTCGTAGAGCAACACTGCTATTTTATTTTTGGCTCGACTTTCAAAAAAATATAATTAATTTTCTAATTCCATTGCATTCTGTCGATGCAAACTTCAACATCAAGCAATTTCACCTCCAACAACAAATCGGAAAGAGTTTTCCAAATTTTTGCATTTGTTTATTTTTAATTATTCATTTCGTATCAATTTTTTCGATATTTTTGTCCAAAAAAAAGAATCGCGAAACTCATCGACTTCATGTGATAAAATATCGTTTTCTGTTTGATTCGACTTTCAAAAAAATATAATTAATTAATCAATTCCATTGCATTCCGACGATGCAAACTTCACCATCATAATTTCGAATATATTTTCGACAGAGACGAGAATTTGGAAAGACTGATGAAAAAAAATTCGAGTGTCATTTTTTTTCTTCATTTCGAAACCTCCGACTTGCTCAACTTTTCAATCATCGTATTTAATCTCTTGAATAAAATATGTACCGGTTGAGTCACGAGTCTATGGCTCTGGCGCACCAGTCAATCCCGTTGGCAACCCTTGCTCACCAATCCCCTTGTGATACAAACCACACCCTATCGATAGGTATACGAAAGGTATACGAATACATAGACATACGATAATGGCTTGAGAATCTCTACGCGAATGTTTCGCCATGCCCAAATCGCACGATCGAAGCCCTCAATGACGTTTTACCGTTCGCACACTCTTGATGTACGACCCTCTCGCTGCACCGCACATCAAACTGTCACGAATGCACAACCCCTACGCACGTGACTCTCTCCGGAACTCGTACGTCGTCTCGTACGAGTCTGACAGCCCGAGGGGGAATTTACGACGCGCAAAATATCCCACCACCTTCCATTTACCGAACCGTACGAAACTTTTTCAACTGCTTAATTATTATCCCTATAACTATTGACCAAAATTCGTGAACCGAAGACTTTCGCGTTCTCTCGATTTACAATTATTCAATCTCGAATTTTGCATCGTTGAAATGCAAATAAATTCTATTTTCATTGGATTCCAACGTTACAAACTTCAGCTTCGTAAAAGAGAAGTCGTCGATTCGATCGAAGCCCATTTTTTAATTAAAAAAATATTTCTGCTCGTCGCCCAATCCAATGGAGCTAATTCCAAAATTATTTCATCCCTTCTGATTATTCTTCAGATTCCTGGTCGTTGCAGAGTTACACGAAATTCTATATTTTCTGGGCCGATGCTTATTATTCAAATGCAGAATGTAATTGCGAAGATAAAACAATCGATTTTCAAACAGCTCGAAAAATTCGGATGATTTTTCGTTGTATTCCAACTTCAGCTTGAAAACTTATTTAATTTTTGTTCTTCAAGATCGAAGAAGCAAGTCGATACGAAAATCGTCATGATTTTTAAAATTGAACAAATAATTGATAGAAAAGCTTGTTTTCGTTGGATCGCAACTTGCGATATCCGGTGACATATTTTTTCAACGTGAATTACATCAAACGCGTTGGAACGATCAAAGAATCAAAATATTAATGAAAGTTTATGGAGTTCATAAGAGACTTTTCGTATTGAACGGGGATTCTATTTCAACGTTGTATAGCGTTCAATTTCTCGTGGATATCATGATGATTCATTTTTGCTACATTCGTTTAATTAACACACAGGAAAAAAAAATTATTCCAACAGCGACGACTCTGTCTATGAAAACTCTTTTCTTTAACATAATATTCAGATCTCCTTACGATTTCTCAATCACAAAAAGAAACGTGAAAACATAATGAGTACAAACTACGCATCGCTCTCATGAAAGTGGTCGAAAGAAGTGAATTACACCATGGAGAGTATGAATATGAATTATCTATCTAAAAAAAAAATATATGCTCTTTCGAACGGAAATGATTACACGCACTCCGAGCATTCCCTTTCCGGCATAACATCGACGTCGAGTTCCTCGTTCATTGGCCAGAGGTTGAAGAGTCTCTACTTTAAGGAGTCAAGACAAGAAAATTGAACAAAAAATAAAATGAAAAAACGGTGTCGTTTTTAATTCTATTTTTTATCATGAAATGGAAAGTCTCGGATTAGAAAAATTTGATAATTTTGTGGATTCGAAAATCGCTTGGAAAAAGGCTCAAGGAAACACGTTTGGATCGTTCGAGTCCAACGATAAATATTGCATTCATTCACCATTTTTTAATATTTTTGGAATCACCTCAATAATTTTTTGACATTTAATTTTTCATTGGCAAAAATTGTCATAGACTGCGGTCTGATTTTCGGCTCTGTATTCAAGAAAATATTATCAATTGATCAATTCTGTTGCATTCCAACGAAAAATATTAAATCCATTGACAATTTTTATGGAATCGCCTCAATATTTCTTTGAAATAAAATTTTTCATTCGCAAACATAGTCCGACGCTGCAGTTTAATTTTTGGCTCTGCATTCAATAAAATATAATCAATTCCGTTGCATTCCAACGATGCAAACTTCAACATTATTTTATGGGCTTTCACGAGAATAGGGAACGACGAACAACTTTTCAATTGCAGTCTCCCCGTATACCCCCCGTGAAACGCGTGGATTGTGACCGGTGGAAGAATGATGTAAAAATTCTTAGGTCACGAGGAGATTGGGCCCGTAATCCGCGAACTGCGCGAAATTCAACGAGCGAATAATAAATAAGGTCTCCGACCTCGGCGTTAATAATATTCAGTAGAAGAATCAACTGCCGAGTGAACAGCGAGGAAAACTTTCTCGTCAAAGTCTTCCGCGTATTGTGTCGAGCAATAATTGGAGTGCAGCAATTCTCCTGGACCCCGGGATCATGTAATGCATCACGAAAATCGTATGGACAATAAATAATGATCGAAACAGTCGATGCGGTGGGATCGGGGACGCGTGTATGTTTACCAGGAGACGTGGCGACAATGCGTCGCGAGCCAAGTGACCCGGTTAGAGTTCTTCACCTCCTTCGATCGATGAATCATGCCAAAGGAAAGAAAAAAAAATTACTACGAGAGTTTTATCGGCACACGAATGGCCTTAAAACCTGTCGCGAAAAATTTGCTAATTCTTCGTCGTTTTTCCTTTCAAATGGAACCAGAAAAACCGGTCAAACTCGTTGGGGAAAAAAAGCAAATGTGAAAATGTGCATTGTGCTAATATTTTGGCGAGATTCTCTTCGTGAGCCAGAGGACAAATATTCAAAAATGAAAAATAAATTGATGGAGATAAATAAAATGTGATTAAAAATAGTTGGCTGTAGGAAAATTTTATTTATAAACTCATGACATTCACTCCGAGCCACGTTTCATCAAGAAGCCTCGTGAGTCACGTCGCGGCTTATCCTCTCTATAAGCCAACCTACAACGGTATGAAGTTGCAACGACTTGCAACGGCCACCATACACGAGAGTGCCATTGAACCGAAGAGAGAAGACCAAACACTCGTCTTACAATCTTGCAAAGTGCTAAAGAGCACACATCTCTCGATGCTGCTCACACTTGCCGCCAAGAGAGTGTTGCATCGCCAATTATCTTTATGCACTTCCCACCATTTTTTCTCTCAAACGCTTCTAACTCGGGTACGAAAAAATAAAATTATCTTAAAGCTTGCATCGTTGGAATGCAACGGAATACATTCATTTTTATAATTAAAAAAATAATTAAAAAAAAATTAAACTGCAGTGTCGATCTATGACAATTTTTGCGAATGAAAAATTTTATGTCAAAAAAATATTGAGGCGTTTTCAAAAATTCAAACAAAAAAAATAAGGGAATGGGTTGCATTTTTTTCGTTGGTCTCGAACGACGCAAACTTCGGTGTCGTAAAAAAATGGAATGCAAAGGCCGGAGAACAATTTTTCTCATTTTCCATTTTTTTCAAAATTTCGTAATTTCTTACACAAATTTTCGAGATTACTTTTTTTTTTTTATTTACGTCAAGCAGTCGCGAGTTAAATTCGCGTAAAAAAAAGTTCAACAACGATGAGGACGTCGTTAGGGGAATGCCTCAAAAATGGGTTTGAAGAATTCTTCATTTCCCGGCGCCCGAATCAAAAGTTTTACGGCATTTTGTATGCGGACTGAATATTCCAAAAAATTATTGAGCATAAAACCCGATATTTGACATAACCAGTTTCCTTCCATCCCGGCAAGCTTCGTCGTTACAAACGAAAAAACGAACACACATGAGAGCTCCTACAGAATTTTAGGATGTGGGAAAAAAAAGACAGACTTTCGTTGCATTTCAACGGAGCAAACTTCAACGTCAGCCCAGAGATTCAGCGAATCCATTATTTTTCACAATTTGTGGAAAAGAGTAAGAGAAACATTGCGCCAGATATTAAGCAAATTTTTGTTTTCAGTTTTTTTTTACATACAAAATGGTTTGCGAAAAAGATTTGTTACGAATTGCCTAAAGAACAACATACTCCAAATTCAAGATCGTCCTAAATTTGGAAAAAAAAATTGACGACCCATTTATTTGGAAAATTAAATGAAGCTTCTCCGATTTTACAAAAAAGCGTATGCAAAATTTCAAAAAGCTTCACCATATCGAAATTGGAATATTTAATGTTGAAAATTGTAACTTTTGACACGCGCTCCTACGAAAAACTACTGAAAATAGTGAATTTTCTAAATGAATATCTCGACTTCTACATGGTGAAGCCTCTTAAGAGTGCGCGAACTGTTATATCTCACGATTCGCTCAATGTCGTGAAAATTTGAAGGAATTCTACAGATAGAAAATTTGGCAAACAACGTCCTCAAGAAAGAAGGATTGGCACAGTTTTCCAGAAGCGGTTTGCACAATCAGCGAAGTAAAAAATGTTGGAACAAAGGACAGAAAGGTGGGGGAATGGTCGATGCCGATCATAGCCGTGATGCACGACTGATATCGAATAGTTATATTTTTTTTCGTTACGGGTCAGTGGAGGCAGACATAAAGGTGGAATTCGGAGATGCGGGGCACGAGAGTCTCGATATTCGTGCCCGGATTTCTATGCCAGAATGAGGGTGCAAGTTATTAGAGATCCTGGCAACCAGCCAGACAACAAGCAGGGAAAATAATTCACTATCTCGCCCATTCCATGTCAAATTCAACATCCCAGCCACACTCCCGAAGCCACACTCCCCGTATAAATCTCGTATCGAAACGTTTATCGTGTGATCGATTTTCAAACGGGCTTACCCACTCCAAGCTGCGCAAGCTCTCGTCTGTGTCTCTAAATTACACTCTCGTCTACGTATACAGTCTGGCATAGGACATGGGACTCTCTCGAACCACCATTTCGTCTGCCCAATTGAAACGAACAGTCTCAAGCCAATAAATTCAATGACACGACGAACTGAACCTGCAAAAATGCATGGACAATTGATAGTTTCCCACCAAAGCAACTTGTCGAACGTGAGTGCACGCAAAACGGTTCGGAATGCAACTGCGATGCACCCAATTGCACGGTTTGATCATTTCATAAAATAATCGAGGGAGAACGTTCGAAAAATCGAAACTTTGATTTCGGATCATTCCGACAGGGCACTCGAGGAATAAACTTGCGAATAATTAATGAAAATTAATCATTCTTCCAACCGAAAAAAGATCGTACGAAAATTAATTCACGATACTGACGTTTGCATCGATTAAAAAAAAAAACGAAAAATTTATTTTTCAATCATTATTTTGATAATTAATCTACTTCTTTTATTTTTTTCAATAAATCCAAATTTCGAATGACAAAAAAGTCTGTCCTACTATTTTCGACAAATACTTTTCGAAAATTTCGTACTTTGCTTCAAAAAATAATCAGTTTTCGTTGCATTCCAACGATCTAAGCTTCAACATCATTTGTTTACGACATTTAAGTTTCCATTATTGGGGTCCAACGGAAAATATTTTATCCGTTCGCCATTTTTTTTTTAGTTTTTGCAATCGTCTCAATATTTATTTGACATTCAATTTGTCATTCGCCAAAATCGTCGTAGACCGAGACTGCAGTTTTATTTGTGGCTCTGCCTTGAAAAAAAAAAAAAAAATCAAAGGGAATTCAAGAAAAATAGAAATAGAAAAAAAGAAAATGATTCATTTCGTTGCATTCCAACATCATCGATTAAGTAAACGAAGAATTATTAATTGGAACGTCAAGAAACTCAATTAGTGACACGTTAATTAATGCAAAGCTGCGAGCACTTATAAAATGGCGAGTCAATTGAACTGGGAAGAAAATAAGTATTGACGTGATTATTTTTCTCTCACTGGTGCATTCCTCGATCGCTCGAAGCCTCGCAGAAATTCGAACCTTTCACCGCGAAGATTTGCACACGTTGCGTGCGAACCGTAAGACCTCTATCACTCCCGAGTCCAAAGTCTATTGCCGTTTACACCGAAGATCGCTTAGTCAGGGAAACCACGGAACGAGAGATAACTCGTCGACGAATATAGAGAAAAATATCTTTGGACAGCTGGCTCTTAGCCGACACGGATCTGTAATCGACGGTAGTGGTTAAGGCTGATACTTCACTTCCGGTTTTCTTATGAGAAGGGCCAACTCTTCCAGATACACAAGAAAGCTTTTTTTCTAACCAGCCACGATTTTTGAAATTCAATAAATGAAATCGATATTGAAAAATATTTCATCCATTCATAATTTTTTTATATTTTTGGAATCGCCTCATTTTTCGTTTGACATTCAATTTTTCATTTGCAAAAATTGTCATATACCGACAGTGCGGTATTATTTTTGGCTCTGCTTCTGAAAAGTTGAATCCAACGAAAAATCCGAACAAATCCAACGAAAAATATTTGATCCATTGAAATTTTTTTTAATTTTTCGAATCGTCCCATTATTTCTTTGACATTAAATTTTTCATTTAAAAAAATTGTCATAGATCGAGACTGCAGTTTAAATTTTGGCTCTGCTTCCAAAAAAAATTAAATAAATTAATCAATTGTGTTGCATTCTAAATGATGCAAACATCGTTGAATAAGAAATAGAAGAAGAGTTTTCGTTCGGGCCCAAAGTCGCAAACGTCATCGACATAGAAATCTGGGATCGTCGGAGCCGAACGAGAATTAATTAAGAGAAACTTCGGATTTTTCAATTTTTCGAAGAAAAACTTCGGCACAAGTTTGGAAAAAAAAATTGACCGGATTTGGCCAGGAATCGACGGTGATGAGGAAATTGAGTCGAGTCTCAATCTCAAAGTTGGAGATGGAGCTGGTGTGACGAAATAAATGGGATTTGATGGAAATATTGGACTGACCTTGACCGTGACACTGTTGGCCGAGCCTTTGATAAGGTCGATGACCTCTTCCCTTGATTTATCGTCGACATTGATGCCGTTGACCTCGATGAGTCTATCGCCGGGTAGCAAGCCCGTGTCATTGTTATTTTGCACGATAGCACCAGGTTCGGCGAAAATAACTGGTCGCATTTGCGTTATTCCGTTATTACCACGTTCCACAATAACGGCGCGTCGGAGAGAGAAACCGAAATCATTGCGAGGTGGTGGCTGACGTTGTATCGTCAATTCCCGCGCTTCTGGGAGCACCAGAGGCACTACTTCCGGTAGTGCAAGTTCGACGCCTTGTTCCTCGAACGAAGCTGACGAACGCCACCGAGAAAAACCCTGCGATTCACCGATCGGTGAGAGACTGAACGGCGGCGTTGCGAAACTCGAATTCGTCGTATCAGTCAACGAATCCGCGGATGGACTTGCACTCGTAACCACCTGCAACGGCATATCGAATTTTCAAAAAAAAATCCAACAAACATTTTTTCATTAAATTGCCAAAAAACATTTTTTCATTAAACTTTCAACAATTGAACATTTTTCGATTTTCAACGTTCATCGTTCACCGTAAAATATGAAAATGAAGCTCGCAACGTGGGAATCCAACGAAAAATATTTATTTTTATTCACAATTTGTTGAATTTTCAAAATTATGCAAATTTTTCCAACTGATATACTTTTTGGGTCGCAAATTTGATCGTTTTATCATCATAATTATATTCTGTATTTGAATTATAAGCATCGCTACGAAAAATAGAATTTCCTTGCATCGCAACGATGCACACTTCACCGTCATTCGTAAAGTCCTTTAAAAAATCTTAGCCAATGGACGGAATGTGCAAAGTCTGCGATAAAGATTCGTGAATTTCGAAACTGTAAATACTCCGTGACGTTCGTTTTGTTAAAATCGAAAAATCATTTTCCTCCGTGCACGGAAACTTTTTTATTCAAGTAATTTCAATTAAAAAAAAAAAAAAAACAAGCAACGTCAGTGAAGTTTGCATCATCGGAGTATAACGAAAAATATTTGATCCGTTCACCATTTTCTTGTGAATTTTTGGAATCGCCTCAATCTTTCTTTGACATTTAATTTTTAATTTGCAAAAATTGTCGTAGACGGACACTGCAGTTTTATTTTTGGTTCCGTTTCCAAAGAGATAAAGTAAATAAATTAATTCCGTTGCATTATTCCATCACCAATACTTGACACGAACGGTTCAAAGTTTGGACTTTTAACGTTTATGTCTCGTTGGCAAGATTCTTGCTGAGCATGTGGAATGACTATAAATATTTTTTACCTGCAGTAATTTCGTATCGGAATTATGATGATGAGCAGAATTTTGTTGTTGACGTTCGGGTCCATGGGGGCTTTGTCGAATTTGATAGGAAGATGATTCCTCTTCGCTGCAAACGTCATGACCTTGTTGCTGGTTGGGAACATTTTGGTAAGCTATGACTTCGTTTTGGAGCGTATTTCTCACGAGCAAGTTGACATCTTGATGATTGTTTTCAACTTCGATGCCATTTTGTACAGTCGAAACGTTTTCGGCAACAGTTCCAATGCTCGTGATGCTCAGTCTTGGTCCTTTGAGGATGCCACGTTTTGGTGGTTTCGGCGGTAGCAAAGGCGGTACGGGTTTGCCACTGGCATTTGTCAACGATGTCAGTGATGCCTCGGACGAATCGCTCTGGGTCAAACCATCGGGAGTACGAGTCCAACTCGTTCCGGCAGGATTGCACGGCGGATTTTCCAGGAGATCACGATCGAGCTCCGCGAAAAATGAAGCACTGTAGTCGGCCGTGATACCCGAAGGCAGTTTTTCCTTCTCTTTACGTCGTGAACGGATCTTCAACGAACGGCGAACCTGACGGTAAGAAAAAATAACATATTTATAGAAATCCTTTACTTCATGAAGCTCAAGATCACAAAATATTTATTTTTATTGATTATTTGTTCAATTTTTTAAATTATCATAATTTTTCTGGCTTATATACTTTTTGGCTTGCGAAAATGAATCGTTTTATCGTCAATTACGATGACGTCAAAGTTTGCATTGGAATGCAACGAAATTATATTTTTTCTGTGGCGATGCTTAATGTAAAACAATCGATTTTCGCGACCCAAAAAATATATCAGGTCCAAAGATTTGAATCGTTTTTTCATTAGACAAAACATCAATAAAAATCAATATTTTTCATTAGCTTCAATAATATTACATTCTGCATTTGAATAATAAACATGATTCTCTTTTCTATTGATTATTTATTGAATTTTGAAAATCATAGCAATTTTTGTTGTCGATTGAGTTTTCGAAATATTGAATAATAATTATGGGCTCAGCCGAAGAAAGTTATTTCTACTTCACTCTTTTTTCCTAATAACTATCATTCATTAAATTTAACAATTGAGTGCCAAAATCACAAAATATATTATTGGAACGACAACAATTAATTTTTTCAGAAAATCTTGGAAATCAGAATTGCCAGAAATTGTCAACTTTTCCAAAAACAAAAAGTCTCCGTCAACCATATTTAACAGAACATCATTCTTTTTCAAGGGTGATCGATTTTCGTTGTCGTTTTGTTGACGGTGGACGTTTAATGACATTGAACTTTGCATGGGTACAGTCCAACGAAAAATATTTAATCGATTCACCATTTTTTGGTATTTTTGGAATCGCCTCAATATTTCTTTGACATTAAATTTTCTATTCGCACAAATTGTCGTAGACCAACAATGCACTTTTATTTTTGGCTCCGCTTGGAAAAAAAAATTAGAATGATAGAGAGAGAGAGAGAGAGAGAGAGAGAGAGAGAGAGAGAGAGAGAGAGAGAGAGAGAGAGAGAGAGAGAGAGAGAGAGAGAGAGAGAGAGAGAGACGATGCAAAGTTCAACATCATACACGTTAATGATTCGGACTCGAATAAGCGGACCGAGAAAATCGTGTGTGGGGTCAATACGCGTTTAAAAAGTAACACGAGTGTAATAATCACAGTTAAGTATAATGAAAGTGCTAGTGGTAATCGAAAGGGCGAGCTACTTTCGCGTGAGAGTAAAAAGCATCGAGATGATGTGCCATTTATTATAAAATGCACGTTTGACATGCGAATAAATGAATTTGGGCGTACGGAGATCGCGTCGTGCTGTTACGCGCTACTCGCTCCATCCCCCCTCTCTCTCTCTCTCTCTCTCTCTCGCTCTGGCTTATTCTTTCTTCATTTCTTACGCTACACCGACTTGGCTGCGGTAACGCCCGACCCTGACCACGCGACGCCACGCAGAACACGCAACAACCGTGTCACGTCGATACAATGTGCGTGCTCTTTTTGCCCCCACGCCCTTCCTCACTCTTTCTCTCTTTTGTGAGTGTGAGCGCTTACGAAATATTCAATATTGCGAAGCCCCTGGGCAAACATTAAATCTTTCGCAATCTAAACAATAGACACGGAAGCCTCGACTTTAAATCATCAAATCGTGTGTCAAGTTTTTCCCTTCGCATTTCCGTAAAATCCATAGACAAACATTTTAAACTGAAGAATATTCGTTCAGCTAATGCAGGAGGATGAATATTCTCCTCCTTGAAGAATATGTTTTTTGCAAAACATTTGGTAATGCATTTTCATAAAATATCGACACAATGCGAATTATGTTGAAGTTTCCATTGTTGGGTGATTCTGAAGTTTGCAACGTTGAGTTTCAACAAAAAATATTTTTTCTATTTATTATTCATTGAATTTTAAAAGTCGTGGCAATTTTTCGTGGCGACTGAGGTTTTGGGTCGCCAGAGACGATCGTTTTATTGTTAAGATCGAAGATTGAATAATAATTATGGGCTCGGGTGATGAAAAGAGTTGCATTCAAACTCCAACGTCATATCTCGAAACGTGTAATTCAAGTTTTTTTCTTTCGCCAGCCAAAAATGAAATCTAATCACGAAAAATCACGGTATCATTAAAAATTTCATGAATAATGACCAGAAAACATATTTTTTGATCGATCATAACATGTGACAAAAATCGCAACAAAACCATGACAACACAGTTCAGCTTCGACGACGCCCTCTTTTGCTGTTTGGAGGTCATGACACTCGCGCACTATTACCGAATCGAACAAAGACAAGTGGATTTTCGCTGTTACCAAGAAATTCTTTAGCCAGTGGTTGAGGAGAACGTTGAAGTTTGCATCGTTGGAATGCAATGAAATTAATTAATTCTATTTTTTAGAAACAGACCAAAAAATAAAACTGCACTGTCGATCTACGACAATTTTCGCAAATGAATAATTTTATGTCAAAAAAATATTAATCCGATTCCGAAAATACAAAAAAATGGTGAATGCATTGATTATTTTTCGTTCGACTCGAACGATGCAAATTTCAATGTCGTCGACAAGGACCATCGCTAGCTTTGAAATAATGAAAAAAAGGAGTAAATAAATTGGGCTGATCGATGTGTGGTTATCAATCGTCTCAAATAATCTCGATCGCTTACAGCCCGAACCGGTTTGTGAGTCACTCGTCACGATAACGTTTTATCGTTCACTACACAGCTGACTGGAGATGCCAAAAAAAACGGACTAGGAAAAACTGTGGAAAGTTTTTTTAAATCCAGTTACGTTACAAACCAAACATTCCATATTTCAGGTTGTCAAGGGCGATAAGTATCATGACCAACTTATCACGATCATATTTTTTTGAAACAGTATAATAATCTCCGTAACGTCTGGATGTCTTGAAACAAAAAAATTCCGAGTCATGGATGACCCAATTTTGAAACTTAAATCACATGACATCCTAGAAAAAATTCGATAAATCATAGACTTTGCACATATAAACTGTAGTCTGTACAGTTTTATTAATAATTGGGTGCAGCGTTATCATTAAACTCAAGTCGAACAATAAATATTCATTTTTATTGACAATTTTTTTAGTTTTCAAAATCGTCCCAATTTTTCGGGCTTATATACTTTTTTCGTCGCAAAAATCGATCCTTTCATCATCATAATTACATCCTGAATTTTAATGAAAAGCATCCCTCGAGGGAAAATAAAATTTCGACGACATTGAAGTTTGCATCGTTGGAATCCAACGAAAAATATTCAATCCATTCACCATTTTTTGTTATTTTTGGAATTGCCCCAATATTTCTTTGACATTCAATTTTTCATTTGCGAAAATTCTCATAGGCCGACACTGCAGTTTTATTTTTGGCTCGGGGTCCAAAAAAATTGAATGAATTATCAGAATAATGATTAGAAAATAAATTTTTCGTTTCTTCCAACGATACGAAATTCAGTAGCGTAATTTCGTTGCATTCCAACGATGCAAATTTGATATGAAGCTGAAGTTCGCAACGTTGGAATCCAACGAAAAATATTTATTTTTACATTTTTATTTTATTTATTCACTTATTTTTTATTATATTTATTTACTTATGTTTATATTTTATTTTATTTATTTATTTTTAAATATTCTTGTTTAAAAATATTTATTTATAATAATTAGATTCTGTCCTTGTATATTAAGCATCGCCATAGAAACAATAGAATTCTGTTGCGTTTCAACGATTCAAACTTCAACGTCTTAAATTTGATTGGATTCTAACGTAGTGAACTTCAGCCGCATCGTTGGGTGTCCCGAGAAAAATGTCTATGAAACTAATGATTTTCAATCAGCAACGATAGTTTATTGGCATGTCTTACAAGCCGATGATCTCCTTCGAATTTTACTTCGCCCATGATTTACGTCCGTACCGATAACGCGAGAGAGAGAGAGGGAGAGAGAGAGCGAGAACATATGCAAAAACATTTTCTTGTCTGATTTACGAGCGTGCATGAATAATAATGAAAAACAATAACGGTGCAGAGTGGAGAGGAAGGAAAGTAAAAATACTATGAGAAAGAAAAAACTGACCTCATCGAGACGCAAAAGTTCTTCGGCAGACATGCTGCCGCGATCACGCTTCTTCACATCTTTCCTCTCTTTCTTCTCCCTTTTTCGTTTCTCCTTGTCGTCCTTCTCGGCCGCCTTCTTCATAAAGTTGAACATCTTATCACCATTCGCACTCGTGTTGATTACCAACTAATTTCACTCACACTCGAGACTCCCTCGACCACAATAATACTAACGACACTATAAGAGAACAAGAGCAAAACCGCGAAACGCGACAGCACCAAGAAAAACGAGAAGAAAAATGAATTTTATTATTTTATTATGTTTTTTTGTTGTTTTCACTTCAGCCGAGCCAAGGAGGCGCATAAATCTTCGGATGGTGAACAGCTCGATGTTCTTCAATTCCCACACGAGACTTTTCTGCGTTCCGAGCACAGGAGCCCGGCCGAATCGCACAAAACACTCGATTCTTCTTATTTTTATTATTTTTCTCGTCGCGAAACTTGTCGGTTTTTGCTCCCCGAGGTAGTAAAAATGGTGGTTCGTTGTTTCCTTATATAGTACGTGTCTCTACGACGAGCTTTATTATCATCTTCAGCGAAAAAAGGGGCGTGAACGTTGTCAAAAGTCCAGCCGGTTCCCAACTTCGAAAAACGTTTTCCTTCACAAATTTCTTTGCGTTGGCGATATGTTTTTTTTTTCTATCAAAGTTTCAAAAGTTTCCATCGAAGAAATAAAAGTCAGGATTATTTATTGTCTCCGAGCACTCAAATCAATCAATTCCATGAATTCCTGTGAGGAATTTTATTGCGAAACGGCAGCGACAATTCCGCGTGCCAGGAAATAGCGCGAAGCGAAAAAAAAAATGTTTTCCGTAGAGTCTCACTCAGCTGACGGAGAAACTTGCACGACAGTCGTCATCAATAAACTCGTTGTAGATTTTCATGATCGTGACGACTCACTGACGATCGAATCGAGGCCCACTAAAGTTTTTTTTCCGTCTATTTGTCATCGTGTTACACTTTTCGCAATTTTTTTCACCACAATTCACCTCGTGCTTTTTCACTCGAAGCTCCTCCCTGAACTCACTCTCGTTTTCGTAGCACACACTAAAAAATATAGTACCACAGGTATGAAAGCGAAGAGAGAAAGAGAGAGAGAGAGCGCGGAAGAGAGAGCAGATTTTAGATGCGACACGCCTACACGGCTAACGCGCACCTGTCGCAGTCACTGTCACGATATTCACCAAATATGTATAATTTTCCAACAAACACGATCCTCAAGAAAAGCCGGAGATATTTATATGCCCCGTAATAACAACAATAATAACGATTATATTACTCGAACGCAGAACAAGACAACGTGTGCTCTTTCTAGCGGTTGAGCGTAGAGGATAAAACGTGGTTATGGTTTCTCATCTTGCCCCTGTTCCCAGACCCTCCGAGATATATATCTCCTTTTCGTACTCATTCAAATTTTCCCTCCCTCTCTAATAGCCCGGGAGAATGACCGAGCGAGTTGTGATTACTTCAATATAACACGCTCACTCGAGGACTTTCCGAACTTAACGAAAGTCGAAAAAAAATGCTCCGTTTTAGATGTGAATTAATCGTCATCTTCGTGACAATTCCCGGCAACTCTCCGTCGAAAACACAAACGCACACACTAATATTCCGAAAGACGAGGACACGAGGATCTCGGGTCAACGATGCAAAGTTCGAGTGTGAAAACCGAATCGAATGCTAACAGTTCGTCGATAGTCCTGCAAGACTGACAGCACGAAGCGCGACACCGAACGTCACAACACAACTGTGACCGAGCCGCCATTCGCGCGACCAACAGCCAAATCACACACGTACAAATGCCCGCACTTACACATGCGCACACTCACACGTGGAGAATAAACACGAGTGTGTACAAACACACGCAGAGAAACCGCGTGTTGTTCTTGTTTCTTTTCTCATTAACTGCACTCCCCGCGACCGACTCGAACCCACTGCGAGAGCTGATAAATAGAATATACCAAACGGTATAACGGAGCAGGGTGGAACTGTATAGAAAAACTGACTTTTCCCAATAGCGTCTTCGTGAGCTTTGATTTTTCGTTTGAAAACTACAGGATTTGAATGTTCTTTCGGCGTGAATCGAATTTAATGCCATTCGCTCGTCATTCTACGAGACCTCGGCAAATATTTCTTTTTTTTCGAATTCTCTAACTAAACACGTTTTCCGTACGATGACGGAGCACGGATAACCGACCTGCGCTGATCATACGACAGCCGCGCTCCCCACGTACCTATGAATATTCCGCGTTTTCCCTGTTATGTGTGTTGTGCTTTTTGCCTTCTCTCTTGCACCTATTTCCTCAGTGATGCCAACCCAATCTGAGACGAGACGTAAAACGTCCATGAAAAGTATAGAGATATTTATTTTCCAACACTAACAACGTCATGCCTGATGAAATACTCACTTCCCATTGGATGTTCGACAAAACTCCCGAAACGTCTAAACCGACCAATCACATAACAGTGACCTGAGCATCTCGACTATCTCGACCGCGCCTTACGGAGAAATATGAAAGTTATTATCGGGGCTACGGGGCTTACCGACCTATGGTAATACAAGTTTCGTGAGTTTTTCTTTTCTTTTCACAAAAATTCGCACAATGCGATGAAAGTAAATTTGAAACACGACACAGCAATCGTAGCCATATTGTAAACAATGCAGCCCATGCAGTCTTTAGTGTGTCGAGAAAACTTTTTGCGATTTCGAAATGAAATAAAACATTAATTTCAATGTTTCGCAATAGACAAAATGGAGCATATGCCTCTTCTATACATCGAGCAATGAATAACCAAACGCGATATGGCGAGTCGTATAATTTCCATCCACGAATGCAACACAAATTTGTATGAGGCGGTTATAACTGGTGCACGCAGTAAATATGCGCAATTCCCTTTGAATATTATCGAAAGAGTCATTTATTTAAACATACTTTTATATCTCATTGGCGCGTCCATAAAGGAGCGACATCTCTATGACGTTTTGAAAGCGATAACAGTCATTGTTGAGGTTAGGTCTTTATTGGGGTTCATTGAATGCATTTTACTCAAATTTAACATCGAAACTTTCAACATTTCACTCGAATCATTCAGAGCATAATAATGCTCAGGCACTGCGCTCGTTTCGGTATATCGCGGGGTAGATACCGTACAAAAATTCTTACACGCGAATGCACTAACAAACCGCAACACAAAGAACACGAAAAACGGGTGGGCTCGATTATAAAACATTGGAGTCGAAAATTCGAGGACGAAGGTGTCAACGAACCGGTCTCGTCGATAGAGCATATCCTCGCTCATGTCGTAGGAACTACAAAGGTAATATTGATAATTATAATGGCAAACGCTTGGACCCTCGGTTTATCCCTTTTTTCATGCACGACATACCGTCCAACGGTATT
The DNA here is from genome assembly GCA_030522525.1 of Campopleginae sp. 14b. NCBI lineage: Eukaryota > Metazoa > Arthropoda > Insecta > Hymenoptera > Ichneumonidae > Campopleginae sp. 14b. The sequence goes on from JAPYYS010000113.1 coordinate 32,923, forward strand.
ATAATAAACAAAACAATTTTGCGCATGCGCGTAAGGCCGCAGCCTCATCACAAATCAAGACTTTTCAGTTTTTTTTTTCAAAATCGTTTTCATTAGCGATTGGTCCAATTCTCTTTCTTAGCGCGTAGCATCGCAAGCAATAACTGGACTGTGTACCCTGCACATCATAATTTGCTGGGTAAAGAGCTTAACAAATGCCACTTTTAAAATATCCAAACTATTCGAAGAAAAAGCAAATCCATTACTGTTCAAAAACACCATGATTTAATCGAGAATTATTCCATATTTTTGGTACATTTATTCCACGATATGAAAAGATTTCCACAGACCTTCAGAATACGAAATTATAATTATCAAAAGAGCTGCTTGATGTTGAAGTTTGCATCGTTGGAATGCAACGGAATTAATTAATCAATTATATTTTTTTGAAGGCAGGATTGAAAATAAAACTGCATTGTCGGTCCATGACAATTTTGGCAAAAGAAAAATTAAATGTCAAAGAAATACTGAGGCGATTGCGAAAATACACATCCAACGATACGAACTTCGATGTCGTTAGAGCTGTTGTATTCTTTGTTATGCCTTACTAACTTCCACGTTCTGTGGGACTTGTCCACAGCGTTAGCCACGCACAAGCACATCAGACGATGCGTTGAATATTATCTAAAGGCGTATTATTATCTAAATAGGCGTACTGAAAATATATTTTTTTCATAATTCGCTAGATAATGGATCTTGCGATCTCATCCGATCGCAAATTGACCGAGGAGCAATTAAATAAATTAGAAAAGCTGTGCGAATGCAGACTATCAAGGTAAACACAAAATTCAACCAGAATATCGAAGCAAAACTCATTAACCCTTCGCTGACACGCTTCAATATGGCGACTGCATTGGAGCACAGGGTCAATTTGACCCGAAGCTCCATCTGTTCCTAATAGAGAGTCCTTCCTAATAGAGAGGCTACTTTTTGCGAAAAAAAATCCCAAAAAATCGAAAATGTAGTGAAAAAAATAATTCAAAAGGCGAACGAGAGAACTTTTTTTAATCTCGAAATTAAAAGTTCGTTTACCCTGAAGAAAGTCCTGATATATAAACGTCGAAAATTTTAGATTGAATCGATATGACCAAGTGTGACAACGAAGGGTCCAAACTCAAAGAAAATTTTCATCAAATTCGTAAAAATGTGAAAAAAATAAAGAATCGATTGGTCAAATTTCAGAATGCCAGTACAATACATAATCGGCGAATGGGATTTTAGAGATCTTACGTTAAAACTTGTACCCCCCGTTTTTATACCAAGACCGGAAACTGAGTTACTCGTCGATTTCGTTCTGAAACGTATTAGCTCCGAATCACTCGATGAATACAACGTTTTAGAGATCGGATGTGGTTCTGGGGCAATTTCGCTGGCTCTACTTCACACGTGCAAAAAGGTGGGACGATAAGAGTATTTCGAATAGAGGAAAAATAAAAAAATTGCCATCAAAATTTCAGTTGACAACATTTTTTCTTTTCCAATAAACAAAATTATTTAAAAAATTCGATTAATTTTTTTTTTGTTTTCAGATCAGAATGGTGGCCATAGATCGTAATATTCTTGCCTGTAACTTAACGAAAGAGAATACCTCGAATTTAGGACTGTTAGATCGGGTAAAAATTTTCAATGCGTCAATCGACGAAAATGGAACGATAAAAAGTTCATCGGACGAGTCGACCTTGAACTTGAATGCCGAAAAATTCGACTTTATCGTTAGCAATCCGCCGTATATACCAACAAAGCATATAATGAAGCTCGAACCGGAAATCAAAGTGTATAACAAACTCTTCATCTTTTTTTCTCATCCAGACTTTTTGTGTCTCAAAAAAATATTTATAAATTTGATGAATATTGTATAAATATTTATAGAATTTAAATATATTATGTATAAGTTTAACGAATATACAGTATACAAATATTGAAATAATTGATAAAATAATAAATATATACAAATGAAAAATAAAAAATACTAAAGTTAAAAATGTTAAAAAAAAAAATTAAATTTTTTTTTTTTTCGTTTTTTAGCTACGAGGACATAAGGGCTTTGGATGGAGGTCCCGATGGACTGAACGTCATTAAGGCGATCATGAAATATTCCGCCAACGCTTTACGAACTGGTGGACGTCTTTTCCTCGAAGTTGATCCGTCTCATCCCGAGTACGTCAAATACTTCACAACGAAATATCCCGATTACAAACTGAAGCATGATCACACTTACAAAGATTATTGCAACAACGAGCGTTTCGTAGAGATCCTCAAAATTTGAATAAACCAAACATCGACCCGATTCTGTTTTTTCTCGAGCACATTCTCGATTATGATCTTGAAGTTTGCATCGTTGGAATGTAACGGAATTAATTCATCAATTGATTAATCCTTTTTTTGGAAGTGGAGCCAAAAATAAAACTGCACTTTCGATCTACCACAATTGAGGCGATTCGAAAATGGTGAACGGATTTAATATTTCTCGTTGCACTCCAACGATGCGAACTTCAATGTCTTTTTTCATTAAATATCCATTCAGGACAATGAAACGATAGTTTTTCAGGATCGAAACCCAAAATCGGTACAGAAATTGTCACCATTTTTTTAATTTGCGAGACAGTTGATAGAAAAATGTTTTTTTCGTTGGACTCCGACGTTGCGAACTTATCATAACAGTGATTTGCTCCTTGATGGAAATTCGCCCCTCGCTCTGGTTGAAACTAAAAAGTAACATTGCTCATTATTCCTAATTTGTCATTCTTCGTTTCTTTTTTTATTATTTCAACGGTAATACTGGTAAAACAATGTGTCGCAAAAAGTTGTCTACATAGACCGCACTCTCGTTGTTAAGCACCGTCATAACTTTAACTCACCCGATGGAATGCAGTTCCATAATTTTACGTACTATCATTCTCTGTATATAGAAATATATGTAAATAGATACGGATATTGAATATTGTACATAACAAAGTATTTTCTATTAAACGTGAACATCAAGACGATCGCAGGCTGCGATTCAGTTGAGTTAAATCTGCGAGAATCTTTTCAAATTCATTCCATTCCTAATAAGCAGGCCCTCTGGAAAAATACTGCTATCAATTTCGCGAAAAAAAAACAGTTGATCGAATACGAACGAATAACGTAAAGCCAATCAGTAATTTGGTTGATGAGCGAATTGTTTTGACGATGAGTGTTGAAGTGGATTAACCGGCAATTTCGTAAAAATAGTGAAAATGAAACAAAACGAATGTTTCCAGTTGACGAAACACGTCACAAAGTTATAAATAAATAGGAAGATCTTTATGTGGAAGTCATTTTTTTTCTAGTGTCTTTTGGTGCACGAAACAAAGCTTGGAGGAATCTCAGAAACTCAACATATTTCCGACTCAATTGAATCACAGTAATATCCTTATATCCTTAAAGTTCTACTGTCGGTTTTAGATTTACTCTTCGGAATTCAATAAAATTTGGCACGGTAGAGAAAAAGATCCAGCAAAATTTTCGAAAGGCTACAGAGAACCAGAAAAAAGATATTCGCTCCAGTATTTTCATACATTTAACATCGATGTCGTCGATTTTATTGTACTTTACAATAAAAACTGTGATTTCTGCTAAGACTTGATAAAAATTTATTGTAAAATGCAATGAAAACTGAGATTTCTCATAAGACTCAATGTCAAATCGTGTGAAATTACCAACCCGGAATTTCTTTTTTCTGGTTCTCCGTAGCCTTTCGGAAATTCGACTGGATCTTTTTCGATCCATAATCTCTACCAAATTTGATCAAATTCTGGACGGGAATCTAAAACCGACTACCTCAGATGTAAGATCGTAAAAATGATGACATTCGAATCGCGAGAAACAATAATTGAGCGAACGCTCGAACAGCAAAGATCTTCGAGAAATTCTTTCCTTTCTAATTCGCCTCGGACGTCCGCAAGTAAAGATACTAAAAAAATTGAGGAGACTATTTCTCAAGACTAGGAATCAATGCTGTTTGTCGATCACAGCTTGTCCACGACGTGGATGCAATTATTTTTCTTCCACGATTCCCCGTTACACGTCGCGTTTTCTCCTTCATAGGAAATAAATGTATTTAATCGATGTCTTTTGGTCGTTGCTGACTTTTCCACAACAAAATCCTTCTCGTCAACGTCTTCGTGAAGCTTTCCATGGAAAATAACACCAAAATAACAAACATCGACAACTCGAACGAAGAAAACGAGGGGAACCCCAACTTTAACAAAAATTTCGAATCGAGCGATTATTCATTTATTTCGGTTAAACTTTCTTCTTACCTTTTTATAAATATAAAAAAGTCGCCGGACGCTCTATCCGCGCTATTCAGCTAGAATGCTCGCGTGCTTGTCTGCCTCTCGAGCGTTTCGTGTTTAATACAAATGTCTCAATGTTTTCTTTTTAATATCACGGTTTTAAGGCGCTAGCGTGTGTTTTTTTTTCGAAGCTTAAAAATCGTTTAATACAAGGCTGCATATTCTTATGCTATTTGCCATCAGCGGAGATATGTACATAAATATATTTATAAACGTCGTCGCATTTAAATGAATTTTTCTCGCCCACCCGTTTTGTTGCACTCGATCCAGTAAGTCGTTCAACTTCGCTTTGTTCAATGACACGGCTCCTCGGCCTACGTCAATGCGATTTTCTCTATGAAATTGTTACAGAAAGAAAAACAATTTTTTTCAACAGAAAAATCGTTAATTCTTCCTGAGCCTGCATGACGATTTTTATTCATTTTACTCCTTGGCAATTGCGAGAGCACGAAAAAATATATATACACAAAAAAAATGATTTACGCGTGAACTTTATCGACCACGATTTTTTTTTCAAACGATTTGAATATTAAACTGATCGACTGATCGAACAATGATCATTATCCTTTCGTCAAATATTAACGACACCTCGTTAACCCTAAATTTTCTCGTACTGGTGCTTTTATGTATATTTTTTCCCTTTAGTCAATTTTATAAATAAACATTAACAATAATTTGTTCCCTAACGACAATCAGCGATTGTATGTATAATTTAAAAAATAATAACTTTTCATACAAATCCCCAAAGTTGCAGAGCTTCGAACCACAGACGTTTGTCTTTTTTTTCGGAATCAGATGCATCGATACTTTCTCTTCAACTATCAAGGCGCACAGTACAGGTCATTTATAAAATATTTAAGCCAGCAAAGAGCTGAAAGGGTTGACCCAAATACGATCAGTTTTATCGATTAAAAATTAAGTACTTTCTTGATCGGCCGTTTTCTTTCCTTCATAGTCTACTTTTTAGCCGGAAGAGATTATTTCTGAAGTTCCCGGGTTCGCGAATTATTTCCAAACTTGGCCGTTGAAATGAATGTTTTTCTGAAATTACTTTACAGTCCAGCATCGTTGGATGGAAAATTAACCACCGCCAATAACGTTTTTTTTTAATAAAATTCTCCTTCAATCTCAAACGTTGGCCGACTCGTTTTTCGAGTTTGGATCACTGCCTTGTAAAGAGATTTTTGAAGCTTCTGCCATCTCGTTCAACAATGTTTCCGTGTCCAATTCCAAGGAAGACGGTCCATCGGCACGCCGATTCCCACTGACACTTCGAACCAATTTCTTCATTGCCCTGTCCCGACGTTCCTTGTCGCGCTCCAGTTTTAATCTTGTAAAATCGTCGTCCGAACTGACCGTCGAACAAACGGAACTCCGAGAACTCACGTTGTCCTCTTCGACGGTACCACAACCTTCGTAACCGGGAACTGGATCAAAGGCCGCACTTGATCGTGCCGAGTGTGTTGACAGTTGCGTTCTAAAATTTTTTACCATTTCAATGATCGTTTGGAGCATCTCAGTGTAGAAGATTTCTATTTATTGAAAGCCGAGCCAAAAATATGTAAGGACAGTATCGGTCCAAGACAATTTTTGCAAGTGAAAAATTGAATGTCAAAAAAATATTGAGGTGATTCCAAAAATTGAAAAAAAAAATCGTTAATGGATAAAGTATTTGTTATTGGAATGCAACGGAATGAATGAATTTATTATATTTTATTTTAAAACAGAGCCAAAACTTGAAGTGCAGTGTCGGTCTAGGGCAATTTTTGCAAACAAAAAATTGAATATCAAAGAAATATTGAGGCGAATCCAAAAATACCAAAAAATGGTAAATAGATTGAATATTTTTTGTTAAACTCCAACGATGCAAATTTCAAAGTCGTTAATTTTCATGGGAAAAACCAAATCCTCGGAGCATGATTAAAGATTTGACTTAATCGATTTAAAACTGCATGAAAATGCTGGCAAACTTGAACGATACGAACCTGGGATGGCTTAGGTAACGATTCGTGCTGAGCCCGGGGCCGGCTGGTGCACTGGTTGATAGAATTTCGCCATTTCTTTTCATTCCTGGCACATCGACTGGCATGCTAGGTGGTGGTGGTCCTTGAGGAAATATGCTCTGAATATGTGGCCGGGTCTCAGGTCGCATTGAAGTCATGGTCATTTGTTCATCAACTTCCTCGATAACTCCAATTTTCATAGAACCCGTGCCTGAAAAAATGCATCCACCCTATAATCATTCTTAATCATATTATTCCAAAACGATTAAAATTTCCACGTTGATTTTTTTTCCGAGGGCCGGGCCTCGATTTTTTGAATTACCACCAACATATTTTTGCCTCACCCATAATCCCCGAACCAATGTTCACCCAATACAAATGTGAACACTGCAAAATCATAACGATGCTTTTACATTTGTAAAACGTGAACGGAAAAAATTCAAAAATTAAAAATAAGAATTTTTTTTTTGAATATTCCGAAAATTTGACTTTTCCGAAAAGTCGTCTAGCCGCTCTAATTTTTGGAAATTATATAAGGTATTATGGATAAGACTGAATCTCTCTACTTTCTAAAAGAAAAAATACAAAATTATATAATTTAAATGCAAATACGAAAAACACTGCAAATTAAATTTTGCAAATTGCTGTCTCAAGATGCACAAGGTGCACGATGCTCAGATCTTACTTACTGAGGAACTATATTTTCAATTTTGGCTTCATTTTATGAATCTCCACTCTGAGCAATTGGACAAAAATTAGCCGGAGCTTTTTTTTTTTATATTCAAAGACGAATTAGATGACATTTCGTGGTGAAATGTATTCCGAAGAGTGTCACATTTCTTTACCTTGATAACGATTCTGTAGGGAAGCAGCAGAGCACGAATTGGGGATTCGCCCAGGAGTTTTGGAGCCGGAACCTCCGTCGGTTCTGTCTTCTTTACTAAATAGCCTCTTGAGTACGCTCGTAACACTGTTTACCCTTGTTAACGAGCCGCCTATATTGCTGGCTGTTGAACCGCCGCTCATGGCTCGATCTCGCGTACTAACACGACTCGCGCTCCTTTTGAATATTCAAGGAGACATTAGCGTTTCAGTATCAATTTAATTCCAGTATATTCAACTCCGCGTCAATTGCTTGCATTTATTAATTCGATTCATCGAAGAAATACGTCGAAAGTAATTGATTTTGTCGATTGAATGATTTCTATAAATAAAAAAATTCGTATAAATAAAAAAATTAAATTACTCAATCATTCACCGATCCTCCGATTAATTCTCTTGATTAAAATTCTCTAAGTAGTATTTCCGATTGCATGTGATCACTTCAATAAAATCCATTGATTGATCGTTCGATCAGATTATACTGAAGGACCGTACGTTGAGATTAAATTGTCTCGTCAAACGTGAGACTGTCCAATGACCAAAGTGACGCTTACGATTCGCGAAATTTCAATTTATTCACCTGGACATTTTTCCGCCAGCCGTGAAGTGAATACCGGATGTTGCATCGTCCGCGATGTCTGATCGGAATTTTCCTGGATATGATTCAGGCACCATCTCGTCGATTCTCACCGACGATGGATGCAGCTCTTGCTGGGCAGCCGAAAGTTGAATTCCAGCTGTCGAAGGCTCCGGATGCTCCTCTCGGAAGGGCTGAGCCGCTGCCGTGTATGGCAACTCAACCGGAAATACTTCGTCCCAATATTGATCACGGATCAATTCCGGATGCTCGTGATGCATCTCGTCGACTATCAAATAACTCACCTTCAGAAAAAAGGAGAAAAACGTATAATTTGTTATCAAATCAACAATTCAATTGAACTTTTGCATTTTCATCGTAAAAACCGATCGATATTCTTGAGGTCAAACAATAATTGAGACTAAAAACGATAAAAATTCGTTCAACGTAATTTTTCACAAGTTTCATCTCGACACAACAAGAAATGAATACGACTCTGAAATTTTCATCCTTGGAGTGCAACGATAAATGTTGAAATTGATTCACCACTTTTTTTTGTATTTTTGGAATCGTCTCAATATTTTTTTGGTTCAATTTTTCATTTGCAAAAATTGTCATAGAACGATAATGCAGTTTTGTTTTTGGTTCTGCTCTCACAAAAATATAATAAATTAATTAATTCCGTTGCATTCCAACGATGCAAAACTCCAACTTCATGGATTGATCGTTTTGTCAGTAGAGAAGATTTTTCCAAAGTTACTATCGTAATTTATTTCGAGAATTTTGTTAGAATAGAATTTGAAAGAATGACGAACCTGCAAGTTTCGATCAACGATCCAATTGACCTCGAAATCGTCGTCATCTTCGCCGAATGGATTGATAAGGGTTTCAGCGACTTTGAGCCAACCCATGTAAAAAAAAAACTGGAGAGTTGTGAAAACCGGAAAATAATAATCGACGGTTGTTTCTTCAGTAGATTTTTGGATCCACTGTCTTCCCATGACACTGGTAATGAAATAGGAATAAACGGCGAGTGTAACGACCTGCGTGTACACAAGTGGTATGCTGATCGTGTCGTAATGGATGAGGCTTCCGCAATGACCACGAAATTTATTTAATTCATCTATAAGTGTCTTGACAGCAAAGTCGTCTCGTATCCTGCCCTCCTTTCGTGCTCTCGTGACGATACTCGAAGCCCAAACAATCGGCAGCCAGTGTTTACTCGGCTTGGGAAACTTTGAATTCAAACTTTGAAAAATTGCTAATTCATTCTCAAGCAACAGACCCGCGTCAACGAAGTGATCCAACGTTGGAAAACGCTTCTTCACTCGTGGCGATATACTCGTTAGAACGATTGTCAGACAAACGCAAACGTATCTGTGAACAAAACAAACGAAAAACGTAAATTACACATTATATATATATTTTTGAGAGCCGAGCAAAAAATAAAGCTGCAGTGTCGATCTACGAAAATTTTTGCAAATAGGGAATTCAAAAATGAAACAAATATTAAGGGGATTCGAAAAATTAAATAAATTGTGAATGGATTCAATTTTTTTCGTTGGAACCAACGATGCAAACTTCAATGCCCTTGATAAATCGCATTAAGTAGAAATATGATTGCATAAAATTGGACTGGAAGGAACTGAATTTTATGACAAAGTGTCTGTACGAGAGGCGTGCAAGTGGAAGTCTGAATGATCGACGCAATGTCTAATCGTTATTGCCATCTCGGTTGATTGCGTAATTAATCTCTCGTAAAGGGTTGCATGACGCACGATGCTGAAGAGCGAACACAACGGTGAGGAAACAGGAGATTGCTATTTGGGTCAATTGAAAAATTATTTTCACGATTTCAGCCAACCATGACGAATTAAATGGTACGTATAATCGTCGTTTTTAGTTGTTTTGATGATAATGAAACGACGAGTGTCTAGAACGACACAAAGTCGGTTGGTTATCATAAAAAGCTTTAAAACTCATTCCAGTGACTTCAAAATTTATTAGACACGTAGATATTGGAGTTGGAGGATGCAATTGGCAGGTTTATTTTTACGATGGAACTACCTGCGTCGTGACCGCGAAAAAGGTGCTAATTATTACTACAAATCCATAAAGTCGACGAGGCTCGTTAAATATTTCTGAAAAATATCAAAACCAAGATATCGAAGACGATTCTAAAAAAATAATAATTCAACGAATCGACACAAACTGAACAGCCTCGGACCAGGCAAAGGGCACGATGTTGAAGTTGACATCGTGAAAATGCAACGAAAACTAATTATTTTTCCAATCGGAGTGCGACATTTCCGGATTTAAAAATGCAGAATGTAATTTCGATGATAAAACGATCTATTTTCGCGACTCAAAAAGTATACAAGCCCGAAATTTTTTTATGATTTTAAATAAAAATCAATAATTAAATAATTTGATTAAATTAAAATTAAAATTTTTTATTTAAATTAAACATCAATAAGAATTAATATTTTTCGTTAAATTCCAACGTTGCGAACTTCAGCTTCATGGACAATATACCAAAATAAAACTCACTTGATTCTCTTTCAAGTGCTTTATGCAGCCTTTTCGATTTCTGAATACCTTTTTTTTTTTTATGGTCGAAAACTTTCAAATGTGGTGTCTCGAGGATTTGGTGATTGACTCCGAATTTTGAATTTTTCGTTTTTAAAAAATCGAGTTTCGACGTCTTGATAATTAAGAAAATGGGATGAAGGATTATTGATTGTTCTGTTTACCTCACGATTGTTCGTCTCATGAGCCTTCCTCGTTCGTCGTTTCCATGGATCGTTGCCGATACAAAAACTGCTATCGAATCCGGCCATGGTATCGCGATGTACTGATTCCACCATCTGGTCATGACGATACTGACGTAAAAGCCAAGGACGAACGAGAGGGGTATCAGGTCGCTGTACTCTTTGCAATAAAGAACTACTTGCTCGAACGTTTTTTGTTGCTCCCTGTCCAGGATCCAGCGGTAAAGACCCGCGAGGGCGTAATAAATTACGAGAAAAAGGGCCAAATCCAACCATACCAGTTTGTAGACGCTGGCTCTCCATCTTTAAAATAACAAAAAAATGATTAAAAATTATTACATTATTAAAGTAATTATTTAAAAAATTATTAAAAATTTATTAGCTGAGTTTGCTAACGACGATGAGTACATGGTCCCTGAATACTATCCACACGTCTGTGAATTTATCATCCAGCATAGTTCCATAGTTCTCGATAATATTTTTAAAAAGTTGCATCAATTGTCCTATCAATTTTTTTTCTACATTCGTCCCACAAAATTCGTCCTATAAAAATTGTCTTCCTTCTCAAATTATTAACTATAGTGGGATGCTATGCAGAATATCAAAAAAAAGTTCCAGATAATCACCAGGATCTCTCGATTGAAATACGAAATAGTTCTGATCCTAGAACGTCCTTATATTTTTCTGTCGATTTTTTTTTTCGTTCAAAAATCTACTAAATAGTGAGAGGCTGGCCTATTATCGAGAGTTTTGGCCTCAGAAAAAAGTTCGACATGATGATCAGCAGCTGTCTTTATAAATTGCAAAAAAAAAATTGGTCTCTAGCATTGTGGCCTATTTCCAAATATATTTTCCTTTCCGATTCCCTTCAAATTTTCAAACTATATTATTTAATATTCGAACGTTAAATTTGGTGCTTAAGTTTCAAGTTTTCATGAATTTTTGTACAAATGACACTATCAAGCTCGTCTGGGATTCGTCATCATCGTTTATCTTATCACTCGTTCAACTGGTCGTGACGATGTCTGTCACGAGTTACGCTCTCTGTGTCTGGTGTTCGTTGAATGTTTGTTACAGGCCAGGAAAAACGGAGATCTGCGTGTGAAACTTTTCCAACCCGTCGATAAATTGTCGTTCGTGCAAAAATGCAATTTTCCTTGGTAATTGAGGGATTTCCCCTGTGCAGTTGCGTGTGGTATCGTGTCGTCGAAGAGTCGAGTAGTGTCGTCACGTTATCACGTAAAGTCCATGGTCCCGCCATGAATTGGCCGGCTGAGCGTTATCGAATCTATGCAAATATACTCTAAAGTAGAACGCGGTCCTATTAGCAATAATAAAACTAAAACTATTTTAAAAGCTTATGAGGTCGCTGATGAAAATTAATTTATAGCCTCGTTTTTTTTCTCCAGCAACTCTGTTTTATCGATCGACGTTGACACAGTTTTGAAAATAGATGGAAAAATGTAAATGAATTTAAAAAAAAAGCAAAATTGTGATGACAGCTAATCGCAGGTAGTCCAAAGTTATGAATACGAAATAAAGGTGAACTGTCATAGCATTCGGCTTTATGGGAATTATCAAGGTAAACTTCATTGACCTGGAAATTGCGACAGAACGAAACGACGACAATGAATCGTTGGAAAAAACATGTTTTTTATTTATTTTAATTAATTTATTTTTTTTTACATTTTTTTTCAATATTTTTGGAATCGCCTAAATATTTCTTCGATATTCAATTTTTCTTTTGCAAACATTTTCGTAGACTGACAATGCAGTTTTATTTTTGGCTCTCCTGCCAAAATAATTTAATAAATGAATGAATTCCATTGCATTCCAACGATGCAAACTTCATCATCTTCGAGTGATTTCGCAAAAATGCATTTTTTTCGTTTTTGAGGATAAAGCTTTTTTTGACGACTGCAAAAATTTCAATTCAATGTCAATCCATTCTTTCAGTCGTAACTCCTAATGAATCGCTTTTTTAGAAATATAACTCCACGAAATTAGACTGTAACGAACTGAATTCAATTTATTCTAAAAAATTGAATGAGTTAATGAATTCCGTTGCATTCCAACGATGCGAACTCCAACATCATTGTCCAGTTCCATAGTTTTGTTAAGCTTCACGTAAGTGATCAAGATATTTTGAAATGTGAATAAAAAAAAAGCACTATTTTTGAAAAAGGGAGTTCAAGGCGGGAATTTCCGCGTCCGCATATTCGTCTTTATTGCGTTTCTCAAGTGACGTAAAAAAAAAACGAATGGCAAGAGACATTCCGGAGATGCTTGAGGCATAATGCATTCACAAAATTCCTTTTCAAACAGCCCTGACATTTTCGAAACTTGGCAACATTGCAGTAAAAATAGTTGGTAATAAAAAATGAATGATTTGTTATTTCTCACCTTAGGAGAAGTTTGAGGAAGCATCCGAGACCTCGACATGAGGCAACTTCGGCCGTGTAAGTGACGGTCATTTTTTGCTCCTTCCAACGAAATTCCGCACCGAAGAGTATTCGCTATCATCGGCTTAGTCGTATACGAGTGAGCATCGCAACATTCATTTCTATTGACTCGAGTCATTAACATTGAATCACAAAAATGCAAAGACACACCGAACCGGTCCTGACATTTGGCAAATTCGATCTCTTCGGCTGGTAGAAAAATGTCTCATTGTGCGTGACTTTTCGGTCGTGTATTGTTACGAAAAATTTCGAAATACTCGATGACGTGGATTCGTCCGTGCCCGTTGGAACGACGCGACACGATGTGCTTTTTAACTCGCAATAAATAGCGAGCTCGACATCCGTGCAAGATGCTCGTTAATCCTTGAAAGATGATCCGCCTTTTTCCTGAACCACAAGAACCGATGCATCGAGGTCAGCAAGCATATTTATTTAACTCTCTCGATTTCGAGCAATTACATGCACCAACTCTCGTGCTCGCTAACGATTCCTCGTGACTCGTCAACAATCCAATCGATATTACGAAACTTTGTGACAAACCAACACATCAATCGATAATAATATTACGAGCTTATCGAATCAAAGGTTTATAGAAACAGGCCGTTTGTTCGTTGAGATTTTTTCACGTTTTTACTTTTTCTTCTTTGTCGCAATTCCTTTGCCTTATTCACGGATCTCTATTATCGAGTTTATGAGAAAATCCTGATCTTTCGTCGATTCTTATTTCCTCGAAATGTTTTTTCGATTATTGTCTCTTTATTTCAAACAATTACGTTCTCTCTGCTCGAACTTCGATCGTTGCAACTTTTTCACGATCCTGTAATGTTTTTTCGAGGAAAGATGAAGCAGCAAAAACTCTTGAGCTCGCTTTTCACTGTTTGGTGCTTCGTGAATCACGCCGAATGAAGGAGAATCTTGGAAACTTTTTTTTCGACCATTGACCTTGAACTTTCGTCTCTAGGCCATCGACTTTCCATCACTAAAAAATATTATGAAATGTATTTCTCAATATTTTTCGATTCTTCGTAAATTGTACGTCCATTCCGTTCTCATGAGATCGTAACAATTATTATCGTGTAGGCTACAGTGTCAATTATGCGTTCATCCTCCTCCGACAAAAAGTCAATTCTTCAAAAATTTTTCTCGTTTCGAGGTAAATGAGCGATTAATCGAATGTTCATTAAAATTACAATCACAGTTGCTCTCCATGGTACGAATCGATGGGCGCTGGCGAATTTTGGAGCACCAGATTTTCAAAATTACGAAAAAAATCTGCACGTTCTATTTTTTTTTCTATCGTGGTGAAAAAAAAAAATAAATAAAAACTTCATGAAATTTCGTCAGATGTTAAGTAACCTCGAATAACGGCAATTCATCGTGCCAAGCTCGGTGACTTCCTTTCAACGTTACTCTGTACACACGTACACAAAATTTCAATGTCCATCTATAACACACACAATTCGTTTATTTATAGACCATGATCGTCGTGTATGCACGAATTAGCGTAGTCACCATTTCCCGTCGTAATATAATGTCACATTAAAGACACTGAGCACTCTCGTTTCAAATCGTATACAATGTGAGTCTCACGGTGTCGTTCCTTTTGGCTCGTGATAGATCTTGTCCCGCGAATTACGAATCTTTTGCGGATCAGCTCGCGTTCCCCACGGACCGCTATTCAACCACTGTGTGTAGAAAATTTCTAGCTCCGTTAAAACATCGAGATTATTTACCAAAAAAAAACGGGAGGAGGAAGGTATTGTTCCCTCTCTTCGCCCTTGCTTCGACACACTTGTGACAGTGTTTGCACGCGTGACTATCGCGCGTGATCATCGAGTAAACATGTAATTTATCGTTGCGTAAGATATTTCACAGGAAAGCGGGTTACACACAAATTTTCCTCATATTTTTGAGTTGCCGTCGCTCGATTCGATCTAAATTCCCGTATCGTTCTAACTCGCTAAATAAAGTTACCAAAAACATTATGACGAACTCCAAATTCAAGGAAATTGTGAATTAAAAAACAATTTTTCGACTAATTTTAACAATCCGAACTATGGCATCATTTTTTTTTCATTACTTTTGGAGACAAATTTCTGCAAGAGCCAATTTTTGATGATGTTGAAGTTTGCATCGTTGGAACGCAACGGAATTAATTAATTGATTATATTTTTATTGAAGCAGAGCCAAAAATAAACCTGCAGTCTCGGTCTACGATAATTTTTGTAAATAAAAAATGGAATGTCAAAGAAATATCGAGGCGATTCCAAAATTACAAAAAAATGGTGAATGGAATAAATATTTTTTGTTGCAACGATGTAAATTTCAATGTCGTGATTTTTTGACGTAAATTTCGGAGCGCATGCCTGGAAACCTGTGAATCGAGGATATTCGGAAAATTTATACAAAACCCTTGTGAACGGATCGACTCCAAACTTCAATGACCGTTATAACGAGACTGTGAGGGGCTGGACGGAAGGGGGTGGATAGACGAGGTGGCGCGGATGAGACTCAATATTTAACCAGACATTTGAGGACCACGCGGACGTTTCCCTCGTTAGCCCGCAACGAAATTCCTCATTTTCATTCAGTCTCGTGTTCATCAACGAAATACAACGACAATTCCGAAAGATCGAGTCCTCCTGATGACACATTGAAGTTTGCATCGTTAGAGTTCAGCGAAAAATATTTGATCCATTAATCATTTTTCTTTAATTTTTGAATTCACCTCAATATTTCTTTGACATTTAATTTTTTGTTTTTCAAAAATTTTCGCAAATTCGACCCTGCAGTTTTATTTTTTTTGCTCCGGCTTTAAAAAAACTTTAATAAAACAATTCATGCCGTCGCATTCCAATGAAGCAAACTTCAACATCATTTATTCTTCCATTAACAATTGTTTGTAATTTTTGGAATCCCCTCAATATTTCTTCGACATCAAATTTTTCATTTGCAAAAATTTTCGCAAATCGACACTGCAGGTTTATTTTTGTTTTTGCTTTTGAAAAAATATATAAAGTAATTAATTCCGGTGCATTCTAACGATGCAAACTTTAACATCATCGAGTCCTGATAGTGGGAAAGTGATAGAGATCGATTGATAAAAATCGAAAAAAAAATCTTCGCATTACGAGCCTCTGGCTTGGTAATTATGAGAAATCAAACAGGATCTTGTACCCAGCATTGAGTATTAAGTATTATTGCAGAGCGAGGCAGTTTGTAAAAAAGTGTTTCCTGGAAATTTATCGCGGAATGACATCAGACTTGGACGGAAAGCGGAGAAAATTTACGGGGGATATTTGCGTGATGTAAAGCCAGAAAGACAAGAGAAAGAACATGTGTGGCGACTGTTGCATGTCTGGGCCGGCGGCGCGTACGGTATAACGCTCGTGGTCGTTGCCTTGAAAGCAAAGGTCACACCGAAATCCATGGATAGATGCAATTCCGCTCGATGGATTGGACTACGAACCATAAATGTATGCGCACACAGACATACGCATAGTAAAATATTTATTGTGTTACACTAGGTTAAAGCAAAAATGAGGCAAAGTACTGAACGAGGTGATCGATCGTATGCACTAGTTCTGGCAGTAGAACGAAAAATTTCAAGGAATCCAACGCGACCTAGTATTTCCATCCTAACTTCCTTTCATTCGAGGAGAATTTTTTTCACGACATTAAAATTTGCATCGTTTGAGTGCACCAAAAATATTTTTGCAAATATTTTTACAAATAAAAAATTCAATGTCAAAGAAATATAGAGGCGATTCTAAAAAGTAAAAAAAAATTGTTAACAGATTAAATATTTTCCTTCGGATTTTATTGCATTTTTCGTTGGATTCCATTTTTTTTCGAAGCAGAGCTAAAAATACGTTCACCATTTTTTCGTATTTTCAAATCGAACGAGAAATATTTGATCGATGAACAATTTTTTTAAATTTTTGCACTTGTCACGAAATTTTTTGAAAAATTGTCTTAGGCCGACACTGCAATTTTATTTTTGGTTCTGCTTTCAAAAAAATAACACTAATCAATTAATTGCGTTGCATTCCAACGATGCAAATTTCAAGAATCATATTTTTTTCTGATCCTGTCTCATAAAAACGATAAACGAGTGTCCGAATGATTTTTCACGTCGAAGAAATCGAAATTTTGAGGAAAAGAACGTGGGGACAGGTCATGGAAAGGGGAACGGAGAGTCGGGAAGGAAGTCACATGCTTTTTCTGTTTCAAACGATAAAAGCCCGATAACTCGTGTCCGTGAGCCTCCTTTCTACTCACCCGGGCATTCATCATTATGTTTTTTGTCATTATGAATGTTTCGCGTTGAGTCTTCGGGTTTTACAATGACAAATTGCTAAACGGATACGTCATCGTTATGGGGATACTTTTCATCGATAATTTATTCCAGGTCGGTCGCTCATACGCGATTGCGTAAGAACATCGACGTGATGTTCCCGCAAACTTTCGTGATGTTGAAGTTTGCATCGTTGGAATGCAACGGAATTAATTATTCAATTTTTTTGACAACAGAGCCAAAAATACAACTGCAGTGTCGGCGAAATAATTTTTGCAAATGGAAATCTGAATGTCCTAGAAATATTGAGGCGATTTCAAAATATCAAAAAATGGTGAATCGATAAAATATTTTTCGTTGGACTCCAACGATGCCAATGTCAATGTCGTCAAATCTTCGAGATCCCATTGGCATTTGGAAAATTTATCGACTCAAAAAGTACAAATTAACAAACTTGAATTTCCATCTCATTCCATATTTTTCGTACTTGACCCTTTGTTGGCGAAGCTCAATTTGACCACCACCACTGATCAGCGGCAGAGAAACTCATCCGTCGTTTCCTTTTCATTGGAAAAATGCAGGAAAAATTCTTTCATTTTCGTACGTCAGCGAAATTCGGAATAAAATAAATCGAGTGGTTCAAAAAAATAACGAATAAAAACTTGGGCTTCTTCAAAGTTGGCAGTTTACTTAAAAAATCAAAACCAACAGCACCGAAATGAAGGATAGAAAAATATATTTTTCCAAAAACAACCAAGATCCTATGTCAACTTCATATAAAAAGAAAAAAAAATATCGTCTCGGGTCAGCATGACCCAGTGTAAAAACTTGCTGAATTTTCGAAGTTTTGAAATTTTTGTTCAATTTTTTGTCTTACAGAATTAACGTGACCGTATTCGAAGAAATTCCTCAAATTTATTCACCACAACCAATAAGTCTGAACGATATTTTTTTAATATTAAAAAAAATTGTCTAAGAAAATGAATTTTTTCGTTTTTTTCCACTCACTTTCGAAAAATCGACAAAAACTAATTTATCTTTTAATTTCCTTGTGGCAGATAAAATTTTCATCGACACATTCGAGCGCAAAGTATTTCTCGATCCATTTTATTTTCCTCGGAGATTTAGAGCTTAATAATAGGAAAGAGTCACACATGAAAGTGACGCAATCCGCGAGCTCAGAGTGTACATTGAGAAAGAGAACATTTAACGCGTGACCCTGTGGCTTTTTCTGAGCTGAATGAAATTCTCTGTAGCACATGAGCTTAGACCGAATGTCGTGGGTAATAACGTCAAGGATAATCTTGCATCAATTGGTAAAGAGCGGAAGAAACGATAAAACAACGTATAGAATACAAAAACACTCAAATCGTAAAAAGTTTTGCACGTGACATAAGATACAGAATTCCAAGGTCACAGAAGGAAATTTTATATTTCTCAGAATCTTTCATATGTTGAAAAAAATAAAAGATTGTTTAGCAATAAAGAGAAACAAGAGCGACGCAGTCTGTCGTATCGGACAGCTCAGAGTCAAGAGTTATTGTTATCGAAGCCCATCATTCGCCGATACCACGTGCGTATATATATCTAGTGCCTGCTGCCAACAATTTTCAAGGATCGAGTCACGACTAGACAAGAAAAAAAAACGTATTTTCTCTACTTAAATTATTTTCGCTGCAAGGTTTGACAAATGTTTACTATTTTAGCCGCACATTGGATAATCAGAATATAAATAAAATGTTCATCTATGCAACAACGACCAAGCAACAATATGAAGCCAAAGTTCCCACCGTTGGAATCCGACGCGAAAAATATTCATTTTTGTTCACGATTTGTTTCATTCTCAAAATGATCAAAATATTTTCTGAGCCGATATAATTTTGGGTTGCGACAATCGATCGTTTTATATCGTCGTTTATGCATTTTTCGTTTTATGCATTGATATAATTAAAATAATTCATCATATTAATTAAATTATTTATTTATTTAGTAAATTATTAGTCCATTCATTTAATAATTCATTGAATCAAATTAATTATTTGAATGCATAATAACGATGATAAAACAATCGATTTTTGCAAATCAAAAATTGAATGTCAAAAAAATATTGAGGCGATTCCAAAAATACGAAAAAATGGTGAATGGATAAAATATTTTTCGTTGAACTCCAACGACGATGCAAAATTCAATGTCATGTATTTTCTGTATTATTAAAAATATAAATATTTGTACAAGGAGAACCGAATGATCTTGAGACTCATTTCTTAGGGAAATCAGATGACTCGCA
This sequence comes from Campopleginae sp. 14b, assembly GCA_030522525.1. Taxonomy (NCBI): domain Eukaryota; kingdom Metazoa; phylum Arthropoda; class Insecta; order Hymenoptera; family Ichneumonidae; species Campopleginae sp. 14b. The sequence goes on from JAPYYS010000113.1 coordinate 52,560, forward strand.
AGTCCCGGTGAAAAAATATCCGCGCGAAGCACGTGCGTCCGCTGATGAGCTCGAGAAGTAAAGCGAGACGAGTCTGTCACGAGATTTCTGTCGACCGAATCAATCTCTTGACTCTGTGTATACAGAAATGTTCTCACTTTTGTGTACAAGACTTTTCTCTCTTCAAGTGACGCCGCAGTAGTGACGGTTTGTTGCACTCGCCAGACTAAATTACACCTGGTCGCGTTGCTGGTACTCGTTGCCAAAGAATGAGAGGCATAGAGAACAGAATCGACGAAGGTCAAGCTAATGCCAGGCTTCAGTTTTAACAGTCAGGTTTAAGGTTGCGATTCACTCATTCGAATGAGTCTCTAATGTGTCGTTTTTTGTTTCTGTCAACGAGAAAAATCAGTCAAACGGTTTTTTAAATTTTTTTTCCGATTATGGGAAGTTTTAAAAAAATCTATAAAATTGGTCGAATGATGAGGAACAAATTCGTTCGTCGAAATGATGGAAGATAAAATATTGACGTTTCTTCATGATAAACGAAAAATTTCAGTCAGCTCATGTTTTTTCGATTTTTTGTTCGCTTTCCTAACAATTCGCGATGTGCACATTGGAAATAACGTCAAATTCAAGGTCATCCTCTTTTTCCTGATTTTTATTCTCTCCGGACGATACATAACTACGAAAAAATTGATATTGATCTAATAATTACGATCCCTCAAGGCGTGTGTCAGCCTTGATTCAATTAAAAGTCGAAACTGCCCGAAGGCTTTACATGACCAGGAGATAAATTGCTATGCGGATATCTAATGACATCTAAAACGTAATCGTTTCCCATGAAATGACCGTCATGTACTTCGATGATCATATTTTTCATGTTTAATGTAAAATTATTCAATGAAATTGAAAGGAAAATCAGATATCGAGTGTTGATCGAATTACGACACCGTTGGTTTCATTTTTTCGTTCTGATGGATTTTTATAAACTGGTTCGGAATTTTTATCACCGAAAAGACCGCGGTTTGGTCTAGTTCAACTTTGGTAAAGTCCCGTTAGTCATACGAATAAAAATAGCATTTTCGATGCGGTAGACTTGGTGACATTTTTGCTCGAATGAGGATAACACGTTCCGCTAACAACCGCGAAAAGAACAAAGAGAATACACAGGATAACGAATCAAAGATGGCTGCACAGTCGAGTCCGGACTGCGAGAAAAATGATAACAAACGGAACAGTTGCCCGAGGTATTTTCTGGCGGTGCTAGATTATTCTATATTCGTATTTTGATGTGATTGTCGATCGTTATCTCGAAAAATGTCAAATAACTGTGAAGCCATACAAAACTGTAGACAGCGTCATGTATTACGACGATCCGTCAAAGAAAAGTCGATAGAACTTTATTTTTATTGAGATAACACACTTTTGAGCTGTCGCGTATCTTGTCGAAAGGTAATTTTTGTATCATAATCTAAATCGAACGATTTAAAACACATTTCCCAGTATGACGAGATAGTCCTGAAGGAAAAGAGGTTAACCGCGTTGAATTCGAATAATTTGAATGTCGATGGTACCTGGTGGTCGTTTATAATGCTCGATGGAGCACGACGACCGACTAAAAATCCACGAAACAGCCGGCTACGGTGCCATTTTTGCACGAACTATTTTCGTCGCGTTTTTTACAATTTTTTTTCTCGGAATTTCATCACTCAACTTGCTTTTCGATTTTAGAATTTCGAATTTAGCTAAACGTAGAAATATCCGATTCCAACGGTATTTGTTATCGTCGATATAAGAACGACGAAAAAAGGTGCGCGGAGTAAATAGTCGAGCACGGTGTTTTGTTCCGAAGGAAAGTAAGAGCTTCAATCAAAACAGTTTCGTTCCAGGTCAATGAATCGAGGTGTACAAAATTCGTAGTGACAGAGTAGGAACGAAGTGCGTCAATCGTTCGAATAATGAGAATTAGGGTAGGGGATCGTAAATCTGTCGAGAGTAAGAGCGAGAGAGAATGGAGAAAGGCTAAAATGTGAGTGGGAGTGAAACAGCTGACATGAACCGCACTGTAGGAGCGATGCAATGCAGAGGCTTCTTTTGTGAAGAGACATATATATCTATATATACACATACAGGTAGGAAGAGAATATTCCTGAGGTCTGAAACGGAAGTCGTCCCTAGATATAGGGGCACTTGAAAATCTTTGTTTGGTGGTATTTACGTTCGAAGCACGAGTCACACAGCGATTTGAATCACGATTAAGTTATAATCACGTGCTTTTTTTTGGTCGCGATCCAATGGATGGGTCACGCAACTGCCGAATCGCAATGCCACCAACTGCAACGCGAATAGTAAAAAAGAAAAACACGACGCTTAGAGATTCTCGAAAATATGTTTTCTCACACGATATTGATAAGCGCGTCCCTCACGAGGAGCTCACAAGGAGCTACTGAGTTCCACTGAGACTCGACTGGCAGTCGACTGGCACCGATCTTGAGTACTGTAGTCATGTTGGGGAGGGGGGCCACAGGACTGTACACTTTGCTTCGCGGAAGTGCAGACGTCGTGGCGCGCCAAAAGACCCCCCACTCTATCCAAATATTCCTTCACCAGTCCGTTCGTAATTGTTGTGTATTTCTTATCGTTATCTAGTCCATTAGCCTGGGCGATGGTGAGTTCCATAAATTTTCATAATGTCGCCAATTTTATTCATTTTTCGTATTTTCACGTCCATGTATTTTCCAATTTTAAGAGAAAATTCAACCGCGCGACAGGGTCTCCTTATCGAACGTTAAATCTTGGAATTCCTCTCGAAGATTTCGTCCATCAAATTTGGAACTTCAATAACAAAAAATAATTTAAAAAATTCCCTTAAAATTAAAAAAAAATCAAGAATAACGAATGTTGAGGTTTTTTTCAAGAACACAAAGCACCAGATTATTTTGTGTATATGTATAATATAATACTATTTTCATATATATGTACATGCGAGTGTTTATCTCTTCTTCTCATTTATATAACAATTAGGGTTTCTATAATGATATATAGTGAGGCCATTAGTAGCTCAATTCTTCGTAATCTTAGCAATAGTCTATGTAACGTATATATGTATCAATTATTAATAATATATAATATATAATATATATATATATTTATATATATGCAAACAACGGTATTTCCATTTTTTCAATTCTTTTTATCAAAATATTACGATAGTTTTTTTTCCTGTCATAGATTCCCTTAAGAAGAATATTACACTCGTAATGATCGATACATTTGAATGATTCTCAACCCGAGATCTCTACAGAAGGCTCAAAACCGATGCCCATTTTGTCTTCACTATTTTTTTATTATTTTTTTTCATCAATTTAAATTGAAAATTGATTTTTTCGGCGAAAGTTCACTTTGTAGAGTTTTTATCATGAAATATTCATTCAACACGACTTAACCGTATGCCATCCTCTTCGTTAGTGAAAAACGAAAAATAAGAGTTGACAGTAAAACCTGATTGTTGCGTACAAGGAACATTTTATGTTGAAGAAGCGATCAGGGCTGTTTCGAACCTGCTTGGAAAAATAGATCGTTGGGGTCAAGGGTTGAGTCTCTGAAATCGCCCACAAAACCAGGATCGAGGTTTTTGTCGTGTTGTCCTCCAATATCTACAGTTTTTCGGTCTCGTTTGCTCTCTTATTAAAGAAAAAAAAACGTACCACACTCGACACCATCGATTGGTTCATTCAAATCTTTTGCAGTTGTGGAACATTTTTCAATACATTTATTTACACATTATGCATTTTTCCATTTGTACGACAAGTCATAATAAATTGCAGTTTAATACATCAATGTTTCTCGTCGTAAGTCAAATTACAATCTAATTCAAATTCGGCAAGCATCGACAAAAACAAAATTATCATTATAATACTGTACACTATATTATGTTTACCATTTTCGCGAAAGTGCACCAAACGCTTCAATATACATTTTTACATTTACATACGCCTACTCCATCGGTAATTGTTGAAATCAACTAAAAAGCCGGACAGGCAAATCCGTAAATTTGTGTTCTAATCGACTTTACAAATAAAAATGCTTTATTCTGTTCGTTTATTTTGCAAATTCAATTAATCGCGAAAAATACTCGCTGCGGTTAGTAAGTGTAAAAAAAGGCAATGTCCTCCAATGCTCAGCGATCAAATAGAGAAAAGATTAATAATTATCGCAGTCATTGCAGTTGGGACATAAGAATCTCATTACAAATTATCATTTTGTCAAATAAAACATTCAGAAACACGAAACTATTATTCTGGAGCCTCTTTACCTTACAATTTTTGTTCTCCATATAACCGTGTACATGACACATTCTGTCAAATATTCGTTTGATGGATTTTTATTCTCGCTCACAATGATAAGTCTTTTCTGTTCCACAAAATTTCCTATTTTCAAAAAAAAACTTCGATTTTCAAATTAAAAAAAAAAACGACTCCGATTGGTGCGGAATAGTCGATAGTAAATTCTGCAACAAAATTCCGAACTTCTAAAACATTCACAACAAAAAATAAAATCCGACGAATAAAAATTTCTATAAAGTCATTCAACACCCGAAGTGAGCAGGCCCTCAGGATTCTCGATGTAAATAAAAATCGAAAAAATTTTTTTTAAAGTTATTTGATTCCCTAAGGTAAAGAAATTGAATAGTCCGTGAAATGTCGTTAAGAGTTTGCGAGGGCAAAGAGAAAACCGTGAAAGAAAAAAGAACATCCATTAAGATGAAAAAACGAATATACCGAACGGAGAGTCTGATTTTACGTTTTCTTTCTGTACGAATATCCGTTTCCACGTGTTCAATATTTATCGACAGCATAATAATAGAATTTTTCTTGTGAACGACTGGTCAGTGTCGTCAGCTTATTGTGTACAGTCGAACGTTTCATGGCGCAATATGGACAGAGATACGCCAAGTCTTGACAGAATAATGACAGCGTGAGGCTCTGAAAAAAGTCGCAAACTAGAAATTGATTCGTCGACGTGCGCGTTCGAACTAAGCAGACTTGGTCCCCTAATAGTCACAGCCAGTAAATGCAACGAACAGCGGTTTCTCGTGAGTGAATTCAAAAAGGAGATTAGGAGTCGGAAAGTACAGGGAAAATTGGAAGGCCACTCTTGATGCATCACAAACTCGCTAAATCGTTTTGTACGCCGTCGAGTATAAAATTGAATCACGAGAGATAACAAAGAGGAGGGAAAAGGGGGGAGGGGGCGTCCATAAAAAAAGATTTTCAATGCGTGAAATTTGGGGATTAATTTCTCAGAAAACTTTTTCATCTTTCCCGCTCTAAATGCAACTTTTCAACCGAATTATTTCGACACTCAACTAGTTTTCGGTCTGGCACGTGAGATACAATATCGATTAGCTCGAATCATATTCTTTTGAATAATTCCTTGACAACAAAGGGTTTCCCCTCATGACGTTCTCTCTGAGCGTCCGACGATCCTTCAATTCCACTTGAGGAAAAGGAACGATTCCAGGCCCGTGTGGAATCACTTTTTTCCTTGTCCCGTAAATAAGTCTTGGCAGCTTCGATGCGCATTCCATTACTCTCAAGCTGCGATCGTCGTCAAGGCGTTCCTTTTACCAGCGCAATTATTCGGCCTGGAAAACAAAAATTTTGAATCATTTCAAGGTAGATCTTTGTAAATAAAATCACGTCATTCGTTCGAATGTGTGACTGGATTTTTTTTCCAATTTATTTATTCATTTATTTATTTATTTATTTTTTCTACGTTCGCGTGGGCTTGAATCAAGACATTAGCATCGTTGCAGTCCACCAGAAAATATTTTATCGATTCACAATTTTCAATATTTATAGAATTGACGCAATATTTTTTGGCATTCAATTTCCCATTCGCAAAAATTATCATTGCCTGACATTGCAGTTTAATTTTTGGTTCTGATTGAAAAAAAATCATTGTTTCCGTTGCATTCCAACGATCCAAATTTCCACATCATCTTGCATCAGGCCCCGAGAATATTCTGGCAAAGTTCATGACCGGCTTCGCAATTATTCACGATCTTAATATTATATACAAGAATATTGAATTAATTTACCGTTACCTGATCGTTGCATGCTGAGTCGAACGCGACCAGCCTGCAACGAGACCACCTCCGCTTCTCTCTGCAATTCCTTGGCGACGATTTCGTGAGCGTCGCTTCGACGATACTGCCAATGTTGTTCGTTGCATCATATCCGGTGCAATAGTGTTACGCGCGGCTATGACAACCAATCTAGACATCGAAAAGAAAAAAACAAAAATTATTTGAAACATTTTTGACAAAAAATATATCCGAAAAATTAGTTTTGCCCCATTTTTTTGCGATCTTCATAAACCCCTTTTTCTCATAACCGATAAATCGTTTTGCGGAAAATTCAATTGCGAAGAAAGTATCGAAAAATCGACAATTTGAGGAATCGACAAAAGTCTTAATTTTTTCCCCGATCACAAGTTGTCCGGTTAATTATAGTCCATGATTTTTCGACCAATAAAATGTTACCACCTGTTCAGTTATTATTGGATAGGAAACGATGATACGCACCTCGGCAAAATCGCTAGAACAGCTGCTAGTAAGACAGTTAGCCAGTAAACGTGTCGAGAAATTGCAATTGGCATGACCCAGTACGAGCCAGGTAGACCCATGCAGTTGACGCAAGCAATGTTGTAAATTAGACAAAAACCGAAAAATACTCCTAGCGAGGCAAGTATCGCACCCGCATGAATAATGGTCTGGAAGAAAAACAAAAACAGAAAACACATAATTATGGTAATTATAATTAATGAATTGATGAATGTCAAAGTGAGAGATATTATTCCTCGCAGGACTGACATAAATCGAGGATATTCTTGTTTTTCATTTCGATCTCGATTATCGATGCAAACGAATGATCTGGAAAAATTTCCAAATTCTCTAATTACGTCGTTTCAAAGACTCGTAAATCAAGGAATTCTCTCATTACGTCTTGACGACTCATTTTCCCGCACTCTGCTTTCTTGTGTTTTTTCGGATTTGACTGGACAAAAAAATGCATGCAGAGATGAAAAACTCGAAAAATCCTTTTGATCGACACTGCAGTTTTATTTCTGGCTCTGCTTTCAAAAAAATATAATTAATTAAATAATCCAGTTGCATTCCAATGATGCAAACTTCAACGTCATGCGAACTTTACTTTCATATTAATCCGACGAGGTTGCTTAACGAAATTGCACTTACCCACGATCTGATTTCTATAGCGATGTGAATCGACATTACAATTATACAAGAGGTAGTTATGGTAGTTCCAAATTCCCAGATATCGACATCGGAATCGTGATAGGCCTGGGAATAAGCGAGAAAAAAAATGCTTTCATTAACTTGAACTCGAGTCATTTTTTGCAATGATCAGTGGCTCGAACCGCCTCTGTTCAATATCCTCAAAAAAAAAGGTCAATATCTTACTGCTTCGGTGATGAAAAATATGACGATGCTTTGGTAAAGAGAGTCGGCCATGGTTATCCAAAAAGATTGAGGCTTGTAAACGAGGGCCAATCTTCCACGACTGTAAAGTTCCGGTGTTGAGGTGAGAACTCTTTCTGGTGCTATACGATCGTATACACCAATCACAAGGGGTGGCAGTGACGTAAACAAAAGATTGTAGAGCATAAGATAGATTTCGTCGATCATAACTGCACCAGAAAATCCGCAGTAAAGCTGAAAATGCAGGAGAATATTAATTTTATTTTTCCTAAAAAAAAAAACCCTTTTTCCCAAACTTGACGAAAAAACATGGTGAATAAGCGTTTACCTGAAACCAGAATATTAAAAAAACGAAAGTTGCGTTCTTGTAGAAGAAATACAAAATCATTCGAGCGAGACGGTCGTAGCACCAATGTCCGTGTAGAAGGAGAAGTCTCGAGAGCATAGAAAATCTGGCAATTGCGAAATCTGCTGCCATCACTGCTTGAGTCCCTTCCCTACCGAAGAGTCCCACACCGACGTCGGCAGTCTGTATCATACTAACGTCATTGGCACCATCTCCGATTGCCAAGGTTCGCATGCCCAATTTTTCTTTGACCACCCTGACAATGTAAGCCTGGAATACATTTTTATTATTATTATTTTATCATCAAAGTAATTTTCCACTAGTAAAATATTCAACGAATTTCATCACAATTTTGGCTCGCCATGGGTTTGAAGTCAAAACGTAAACGACGTTTCGCTGTATTTTCCGGAATGCGAATGATGTTTTTTATTGTATGACTCGTACGTACTTATGGGATATTTATTAAAGTTCAGAATGATGAATTTTGCATCGATGGAATGCAACGGAATTGATTAATTGATTATATTTTTTTGAAAGTGAAGCTAAAAATAAAACTGCAGTGTCGTTCTACGACAATTTTTGTAAATTGGAGAGCATTTTTCTCTGGAACCATTGATTCTATACGAAAAATGTATACAACAAAAAATGTTAATTTGCTCATAACCCGTAACTTTTGTTCGAAACATTTGTCTCTTAAATCTATATTTATCGCAATAAATGCAAAAAACAAAAAAAAATCGATTTTTTGTCGATTTGACCTTGAAAATCGAATTTGCGGGTATGAGGAACATCGAGGCGATTCTAAAAAATACCAAAACGCGGTGAACGCATTAAATATTTTCTGTTGCACTCCAACGATGCAAACTTCAATTTCGTCGTTCGGACATGATCGCATATTTCTAGATCTTCCTCGTCACACGGGGAACTCGATGAAACGGAATCTTGGCTGCGAGATGAATGGAATTCAAGCTTACTCCGGAAGTTTGTCGTATCGAGAAAAAATCATTTGGCATTTTTGGGATAAAAATGTAAAGTTTTTTCAAACGATCGATAGTCGCCCTTTTTTAAGTGTCATCACCTTTTGCAGTGGCGTGGCTCTACAAGCGAGAATGCTCGAGCAACTCCTCGTCAGCTCGAGGAAAGGTCCGGTGAGGCCAGACCGTGGATCAAGGATGAACGTGAGAGTTTTCCCATCGACGACGAGGGCGCGTTGTCTTGTCCATGAACTTCCGATTCGGTGAGCAAAACGCTCCGCACCATCGTCGTCGTCCATAATCTCTCCATTTGGAACGTCCGACAATGCTCGTGCACCATCACTGACTGCTCCGGTAGCCTTTTCCTTCACAATTGCTTCGAGGTAACCGAGTATCAAAGCCTCAGCTGCTGACTTCGACCTTGCCTGAAGGCGAAGAAGCTGCATCGCCGGTGAAAACAATTGAGCAGCGTAGGCAATGTTTACAGCGGTTTCGGGCTTGTCACCTGTAAAACAACGATAATTAAACGGAAATGACCATGGATTTTGCAATCACTTACAAAATGAAAATATTTTCATTTACCGTATTCCGACGAATACCCGCAAAAATGTGCTTCAAGTTAAAATTGATGTCGAAACAATTTTTTTTGTCTCGTAAGCGGAAAACAATGTTTTCCTACGACATTGAAGTTTGCATCGTTGGAGTCCAACGAAAAATATTTAATCCATTCACCATTTAAAAAAAAATTCTAAACACCTCAAAATTTCTTCAACATTTAATTATTCATTCGCAATGATTGTCCTAGACCGACAGTGTAGTTTTATTTTTGGCTCTGCGTTCAAAGAACAGAGTTAATTAATCCCGTTGTAGAATTAATTATCCGAGTTAATGAATTAATTCCAACGATGCAAACTTCGAAATCGTTATTTTTCATCCATTCACCATTTTTTTCGTCTCGATCTTTCTTTGACGTTAAATTTTTAGTTTGAAAAAGTTGTCGTGGACCGACAACGCAGTTTTATTTTTGGCTCCGCTTCCACAAAAATAGAATGGATTAAATAATTTCGTTGCATTCCAACGTCAAAAACTTCCAAAAAAATGTTCCTCAGAAAACTGAAAAATTCGTCATTGCGTAGCATATTTCATAACAAAACGAATCGAGATCTGCACCGACGAGATGAAAATTGTGTGAAATTGGAGAATTTGAAGTTTCTGGTACCTGTGAGGACCCAAACAACGATTCCAGCAGCGACGAGGGCTGCGATAGTTTCCGGGACACCATCTTGAAGTTTGTCTTCGATGCCCGTAGCTCCGAGCAACGTAAGATGCGACTCAAGGCTGGCGTACGAATCCCTGATTTTACGATCCCGATTCTCGGTTGACAATTCAGCTTCGGCGTGTCGTTGTTTCCACGTTTCATATTCATTTTTCGACAAGGATCTCTTAGCCATAGCCAGAGTTCTCAAACCCTCACGTCCATAAGAATTAAGCTGCTGTCGTATTTTCGAGGCGCACCCATTTTCCTCGTCAGACATTCCCAATGAAGAAAGAATCGTCGAGTCCGCTCCTTTACAGTAAAGTATTATCTCATCCGTATTGGGATGACGAACCACGATCGACATACATTTCCTGCTCGAATCAAACGGTAGAACCTGAAGAAAAAATTATTCAAACATGAAAACAAAATCCATCACAATTCCTCGTAGTCCAAAAATAGCAAAATTCAAAATTCCATCATTTTATTCGCTTCGCTAATTATGACGAGAGTTTTTCTCAACAAATTTCGTTTGAGCAGATCTCAAGACAATATCGGTACGAAAATTATCATGGTTTCCTCAATTAAACAAACAATCAATGGAAAAACGTATTTCTCGTTGGACCCCAACGTTGCAAATTTCAGTAGCGCTAATAAGATTCTTACGCATATAAAATCTCTCGTGACGCTATTATTCCCTAATGAAAGTCGACAATAAATGTGCAAAAATTATAAACAGCGCATTGCCAACCCAAAACCAAAACAAATTAATAAACAGCACAATCCCGCAAAATATGATTCTGAATTTAAATCGATCTCATTTATTTTATTGCGTATGGATTTGACCCAAACAAACGAATAAATAGCGCAATTCATTTTATAAAAAAAATGATGGAAAAATAATGTTTGAGAGTTCGGAAAACGGGATAATTCTCGACCAATAAATCTAAGTTGAAACGAAGCGACGACGGATAACTTACGTGCAAAATTTCGAAAGCGAGGGTCGATTTGTCCGGTAAGGCAACAATGGCGGTTCGGGGTGTCCTTTTTACTAGTCTGACATCGTACGTTCGAGCAGCGTGAACGAGGGCCAGTTCATCGGGACTTTCGGCCTCGTAAATCCCAGGTGGAGGTTGTTCGGGCAAACTTGTGTCCGGTGGGCTCTCCCGCCGTCCGATCGGCGAAGCTTTTCGCACGAGTAAACCGATATTGAGGCTTGGCATGGCAGGTACATTGAGAAGTCTTGGTCTGAAAGAATATTCCATGCTTTGTCAGCTTTTTCCTAACTAACGATTTGAATGTGACCACAAAAGTTAAGAATTTTCGTGAGCAGGATTTCCGCGAATATTTCGCGAAAAATGATTCGACAATTTAATATTCTCACCTGGATATTTTAGTAGGTAAATTCGCTACGTTTATCGACAATGGTGGTGGCTCGGATCTTGAAGATACAGGGGAAAGTATGCTCTGACCCGTTATCGGAACCGTTCCCGTTGGCGGAGGTGTCACGCTTCGGGACTCCGACAACCTCGTGTACCTGAGAGTCAATTCAAACGATTATTTTTCATCTTCATCATTTTATTTATCGAGAAAACTCGATGATGTTGAAGTTTGCATCGTTGAAATTCAACGGAATTAATTAATTTATTTCTTTTTTTTTAAGAGCGGAGCCAAAAATTTTTGCAAATGAAAAATTGAAAGTCAAAGAAATATTGAGGCAGTTCCAAAATTTCAAAAATGGGGAATGGATCAAATATTTTTCGTTGGACTCCAAGGATGCAAACTTCAACGTTTTCGTTGCGTAATGGATTTCCTTTGATTCGTTTACCTCATAACGGCGATGCCGTTTTTCTGAGGTTCCTCGATAACGCCGCTCGAATTCATGAGATCGTGATGAGGATGCGAACTGATAACGACGGTATTGCAGATGGCGAGTAAAACGAGAAACTCTTGTAGACGATACCGAGCAGCACCGATCAGTAAATCCTCTTTGAGTCTTTGGCAAGGTAGAAGGTTCTCATTTTCCCCGGTATGGGCATAATCCTGATCGTTTACCGCACATCGTCTGAATATCATTTTATTTTCCGTCAGAGTGCCAGTTTTGTCGGAAAACACGTATTGTACCTTTGGCATTGATAAACAAATAAAAAACGTTAGTTTACTTGACGAAAAACCTAATTAAATTATTTTTACGCTCTAAATGGCGCGAGGGAATGAATTTTTTTCATCGAAACCATTTAATCCAATGAAAATTGAATGTATTCTTAAAATTCAATGTTTATTGAATTTTCTCAACAATTTTGACATTCGTGACAAATCCAATTTGCAGATCCAGGTCTTTCCTCGTGTGGAAGTTTTTCAAAGTATTTTGAACTCGGGCAAGTGTATTTTGGAGATAAATGAAATTTATGGGTCCCGATGAGTCATCCGCTCGTTTGTCTTACCTGTCCGAGTTCCTCAGTTATGTTGAGTGCTCGACACTCGGCTTTCCGTCCGGTAATTGGATCACAAAGCGCCGAGTCATTGCCGATATGATAGACTTGGCCAACTTTGGCCATTTCCAGAGTAACGTAAAGACTCAATGGTATCATTACTTGTAGAATAATAACGAAAGTCCAGAAGGTTAGCATCCCCTCGAAATTAGGGTCTTGTAAAACAGGGAGAAATGGCACTTGGTTCGTTGAGGCGTACGTCGATAACCACATTTTGCAACCGATCGCACCAACGATGCAAAGAACTATCAGAATTACGACACACCAAACAATGTCGAGATTCATTTGTCGTTCTAGTCTCGAACGCTGTAAAAAACAATTTTCAGGTTTAAGAAAAATCGAGCATGAACACTGATTCCATTGGACCCAACAAAATTAGTCGAACGTTAATCGATGGGGACTTGATTTTTACCTTGTATCTTGGTCCACCGTTGTTCAGCATCGCTTTGGTCTCGTGTCCAGAATACACGACGATGCCCTCCACAAAATCTGTGTTTTTTAATAAACATTCTCGTAGTAAAAGATTCTCGCTCGTTACTGGAACTCTTCCACCATTTGGGTGGACCACTGCTCCGTAAAATCTACAACAACAAATCGCAACATTTTACATCTCAACTGTTATTCGGGACATCACAGTGGATGCTTTTATCGTATTCGATGAATGACGAAATTGTTATTTTGTTTATGAAAGAAAAAAACAAAAATCCAGTAAAAAAATTGCCGAAAATAACAATTTCTGAAATTTCAACGACTGTAATTGGAAGAAATGGTCTTCGGAATTATTATCCACCCGGTATAGCAAAAATTGTTAATTTTTGAACATGAATGATGTTTTTTTGTTCGCAAAGTTATAAAGTTGTACGTCGACTCATTTGCAGCTCAAAATAATTACACAAGGGGATCTCGATTTCCGTAACTGCGGTCGAACCAGTTTGACGACGCACTCGCAGATAAAAAACGTAAGACACTATTAGTTTTTCCGTTTTCACGGATCGATATTCGAGGTGGCGTTGATGGAGGTTACGAAAATAAAGATTCCAGTATATATTAGATACATGCATCAAAAATATTGCAGAATTTGAATTTTCGTATTACGGACGTTGTATGCAAAAAATTTTATCGATAGAATTGATAAAATTTGCAAAACATAAAGAAAAAAGGGATATCTAATAGCTCGCGCAATTTTAAGAGGTCCCACCATACAGAAGTCGAGATATTTATTTATAAAAATCGTAGTTTCTCATAACGGTGCGAGCTGCAAGTTCCAATTTTTAACATTAAGTATTTCGATTTCTAAATGGTGGAGCTTCTTAAAAGTTTGCCTACACTTTTGCGCAACATCGAAGAAGCTTCATTCAGTTTTTCAAAAAAATCGGTAGTACATTTTTTTTTCGAAATTTTGCTTATTATATAACAAATACAATTTACCTCGGATGATCAGTATGTCGTTATTGAGTCTATTGGTAACAGAGTTTTTCAATGAACTTGGGCTCGGGAACGATTTTGTTTGTGAGAAAAATTGAAAAAAAAATAATTTAGAATTGACCGTCGCCAAAGGACGTCCTTAATTTGAACTTCAAATTGCAACAATAATTATTAGACGCATAAACGTTGTTTATTTCTCTTTCGATCTGCTTACGGGATTTTCTCGTATTTGCTTTTATTTTTATTAATTCAGGACAATTTGATTGATCAATACGATATTTCATTGGAAGATTTGTTCATTGAATGGTTGAGCATTTGCACAAGGCAAACAGAAACGGTTAGTTCGGATTACAAGACCGACTGACCTATAAATTTTCGTGCTGGGTCGATCGACCTCGACGACGGAGCGGAACTTGGACGGTTGAAAAGAATCTTGAAGATCGACGAATCCACGAACAACCTGACGCTGTTTGAGATTCGTCTCGCCGTCCAAATTACAAGTGTCGAGGTAGGCGAAACCCTGAGGATCGCTGCTTCGTAATAACAGAATGTCAGCAGGGACGATCTCGTTGTTAGACAGATGAACCAAGTCACCAACTTTTACATCTTTCCAAGGAACTTTCGCGTAACGATCCAATTCACTGAAAAATAATAACACCAATAATTACGACAAAAATCGCAAAAACAACAAAAATTCCAACAAAATCATTTTTTTCGTGATGAAAAAAATAAGAAAAAAATCATCGTAAAGCCATCGTTCGAACGAGCCGATATATTACAGAAGCCCTTAATCGACACCTACGACGAGTTACCAAAGCAAATGTTCAGCCTACGACTATAGCGGAAATCTCATTACATCGATTACAGCAATTCATCGATAATGAATTTTTCAATATGTTTCTACCTTTTACATATTAACTGTATATATACCTACAATATATATGAATTAATTATAATATAGTATACTGATAATAATCATAATAAAAATAATAATATGCTTTTTAAAAAATGAAAAAAAAAAAAAAACTCTTGAGTGTGAAATATAAATATTAATAGTATAAATATTATATTTGTATATTTCTTCATTTATATAATATAAAAATATCATAAATATGAATATTAAATAAAGCTAAAATATCAAATATGAAAAAAATAATTTTGAATAGTCATAATCATAAGGGATTTGTAATTAACTCAAAAAAAAAGTAATTATATCCGAATTTAATACGTGAAGGTCAAACTTGGTGGGTTATTTCTTCGGAAAATGAAAATATTTGAAAAAAAAAAAAAACTGATACAGACTTGTCAGCCGAAGGTTGCGCAGTTTTATTGGGAATCCACTGTTTTTCAGTGACAATGGCACCCGCGTAACACGTGCAAAAGTACTGAGAATGTATTTTCCGATTTAGCCAGTTGGTTTTAAGAGTTGCGTAAAAGAGAAGTCCTAAGAGTACCCGAATCTCCTTTCCTCTCCCCGTTCGTCTCGATTTTCTGAATATACTCATGTCGTCAGTGAAATGTTTCGTCGAATTATTACCGTCGAAGTGTTCAAGTCCAAACGTTCTAACGTCGCACGATAGGCTCCTCCTCGTCCCGGGGAAAGCGTCACTAATTGCCTGCTCGACCACACATTACACTTGCAAAAAGTAGTTTCGCAAAGTTTGGTCGAAAGAGGATTACGAGTGACCGATGTGACAAAATAATCGAAACTCGCCGAAACTGGGCCAGGTCGCGATATTAACGGTTTTGTTAATCATTCCAAATGACTGGCATATTTTGTACGACAATAAACATGAGTAGATTCACCCCAATATATAAATAATTAATTGTTTTTAATGAGAACATGTCTCGCACTATGAAATCTTCTTTCTACAGACCCAACATCTTATGGAAACCCTTAATGCCTTAATCGACACTCACGACGAAATACAAAAACAAACACGCTCATAGACCACCCTCCATTTTCTTACGTCACAAATCTTATTATCTCGATAAATGTTCCATCAAATTGTGTATCCACAAAAAATTCGCACAAAGTTTGCATCATTGGAATGCAACGGAATTATTTAATTAATTATATTTTTTTTTTGAAAGCAGAGCCAAAAATAAAACTGCGGGGTCGGTCCACGACTATTTTTTCAATCGAAAAATTGGATGTCAAAGGAATATTGAGGCGATTCCAAAAATAACAAAAAATGCTGGATGGATTCAACATTTTTCGTTCAACTCCAACGATGCAAACTTCGAATTCTAAAATTCGCTGTTTTAGTCTCAATTAAATTGTTTTTATTATTTCCTATAATTAGGCGTCAATCAATAATCATCCTGGAAATAACTATTCGAGGACGACTCCTTCGTTACATCGGGCTGCTTCACAGACGTGCACGAAAAAACAAATACTCCAGTACAATTGACAATTTTACAGTAATTGATTTGACGCCGTGGCTTGTTTACGATAAATGCCAATGGTTGATGACTGATTTATCATTAAGGCCCAAAACTCCAATATCCAACCCTAAAACAAATTTTTCACCGCATTGAAATGAAATCTGACGAATTGATGTTACGAATTCAAAAATTTCATTCGCCTCTTTCATCCTCGATTAATTAATCCTAATTTTTTCATCAATGCATTTTGAGGGTTTCTTCTAAAACGTTACAAACAGAATAATCTGTTTATTGATCGACGTTCCCACTGGACTCAGCGTCAACCAATGATGAAATAATGAACAGAGATGTTGAATGGCCTCATGATAGAAAAAACAGTTTCACGATAACTGCCAGTTACCGTGTTCGTTTAATAGTGTGGGACCGTCCCGTTACAGTGTGATAATTGACTAAGTTTTTTTTAAATTGACTGTCGACTGTGAAATACAATTTCTTTACATTGTTCCGATCGATTATCTTTACATCGTTGATATAGTCGTTACCAATGCGAATGATAAACAATCAATATGATTTTTTTGTGCAACTTTTTCACTTTTCCATATTCTTATAATTACAAAAAAAAATATATATATGATGAAAAGTTTTTTTTTTCAGGCAGAGAAAAATATCGGTGGAAAAATTGATATTGATGTCGAAAGATTTTATTCGATGGAATTTCCGCAGGAGGTTCGTCGGTTCGTCGGTTCGTCAGCGAGTCGTAATTGATTCGTCTCTGTTTATTTTTAAGGTCTGTTCGCTGTTAATAATCATCCCGGTGATTAGAATAATAAACCGAATGAGCGATCGAGGCATAAAAATTGGAAAAGTAGGACGAGGATGTGAGGCTCTATATGCAGCAACTGTAAATAAAGTCAACAAACATAGAAGCACACAGTGCTATATTGAGGACTATCGATTTTTCCTTGATCTTGTCACGAGAGCTATTGTGTGCCCGAAATCAATTGTCGATTGGCCGACATTTATTTTCCTTTTATTTAGAATCGATTTCCATTGGCATGAGGCCCGGAGCAGTCATTCTCCGAGTATATCGAGAATTTTTTTATCCAAAACTCGATAAAAGGCCGTACGCAATGTCGGTCAAACCAAATACAGCAACATCCATTCATAACATCCTCGTGCTTGACGTTTTTTTTAAACTTATTTCATTTTTTTTTTACTCAGCAGTTCGTGGAGTGAGATTTTCAAAAAAGTTTCTCAACCGAAATCCCATTTTTTCTTTCTCGTTATGATGTGGCGAAGAGCGATGTTGGCTAATTATTTTTTCTCATTGTGCAACGTGATTACGCTTAAGGCACTTTATAACAAGGAATTTTGAACAGACCTTGGAAGAGATGGAACTCTCAAAGTGAACGCAAGCTCTTGCGGACCATGAACGAAGGTCATGTCTTTTCTTCAATGCCTCAATGACGATTATTCCTATACCAACGATTTAATTAGATTTTTATAGCTCGAATGTTCACATTCGATTATTTTACTGATCATTTCCTTTACGGTTATCAATAATTGATCAATCGACGAATCAATTCAACGAAGTTCGCAACGTTGAAATCCAACGTTAAATAAATATTTTCATTCGTGTTTTGTTTAATTTTCAAAATTATCGAAATATCTTTCGAGCTCATACATTTTTGGGTCGCAAAAATCGATCGTTTCATCATCATAATTACATTCTACATTTACTTAGCATGAGTTGAAGTTTGCATCGTTGAAATGCAACAAAATTCGACTTTTCTAGTGGCGATGCTTATTAATGAAATGCAGAATGTAATTCCAACGTTACAAGCTTGAGATTCATCCAATTAACGTCATCGTCAATTTTACTTTGTCCAACGCTTTAGAGATTCACTCGTTATTCGGGATAAAGAATTTTTCAATTTTTGAAAAAAGTTTCGCTCGGAATTGAGTGCTCAAAATAAATTTTGATAACCGAAAATTTATTGTAAATAAAATTTGAGTGAAAAAATGAAAATTCGGTGACAATGATCGATCTTGTACTCTCGCTCGCTTAGGAAAAGAGTTGATGGAAAAATCTAGTCGGAGGAAAGAAGATCGTTGACGAGTTCGTCAGTTACGACAGAATGCTGGGCTAGTTTTCTCCATTTTATTTAAGTAGTTTCTCTTACTCGGCACAATGTCGTTTGTCCAGTCCGGTCGCGCGTCATTGATCGAGATATAAGTATACGAAGAGCCAAGACCGAGACCTTAACGCTCGGTGGTAATCGCTATAGGACGGTTGTGCAGCCTTTCAAGAGACAACTCACACGGACCACTCGCAAGTTCCGCGTAAACAATAATTCCCTCGGTCCCCTCGGATTCTCACGTCCAATCGCGCGCCATTACGCACTCAACCACCGATGCGTTATCGCAGAGTTTATTATCAGATAAGGGCAAAAAACTCAATTTTTCAGAGAGAAAAAGCGTCAGGAAATCATAAAAACTACGAAATCACATTAGCGAGTTCTATCAGACGTGTTTTCTTGGTTCATCAACTAAAAAAAGCCCGGACTCCCGCTATGATTCACATTCGCAACCATGTAGTTCGCATCGTTCGAGTATCCAACGAAAAATATTTGCCGCATTCACTATTTTTTCAATATTTTTAAAATCCCCTCAATATTTCTTTGACATTAAATTTTTTATTTGCAAAAATTGTCACAGACCGACACTGCAGTTTCATTTATAACTTTGTTTTCCAAAAAAATCGATAAATTAATTAATTCCGTTGCATTGCAACGACGCAAACTTGAACGTCATTTCGCATTTGTGACACTCTTGAATTAAAAAATAAGAAATACGACCACAATCAACTAGATCCTGACATATTTCCATAAATTTGGGAAACGACACGCAAATATTTAACAAAATATAACCGCGTGATATTTTTTCTATTCAAATTATCCGCAGCTCATTGTCTCCAATTCTGTCGCAATTTCATTCCGACCAAAAAGCTGCGATTGGAAAGTACGTCGATGTCATTGTGAAAAATGGAAATTAAAGAATCCGGTCGGATTACAAACATTTACATAATTTTCTTGCCGCCCATTTTCCGCTCCATTGATCGCGACCCGGTAGATCGAGACTCTCGTGTGCCGAATGGAGAGTCTCGTGTGAGGAAACAACTATTTGCACATTTTTTTTCTTGCGTTATTCCGTCATTTGTGATTTCAAAGTTTTTTCCCCTTGCCGCAGTTCGTAATTAAGACAAAGCATGCCGAGCGATTAATTACGAGAGAAGTCATTTGGGATATTCCCATTTCTCATTCGAATCGCTCAGTTTTTGACTGGCAGGGATTTCAGCGCCTGCTTCTCTTCGTTGAAAATATTCATCTCCCTGATATTCGAAACTCCACGCTCGAATCTAAATCATCATGATAAAATTAAACGTTTATATTTCCCTGAGTGAATTTGATCGATTTCGATGCTACGAGGAGATTAACGAAGTCTGAGCAGAAAAAATCCATACTAAAGGACCGCAAGCTCTTGTTTTTCCTACTTTTTGACTTTTTGTTTCCTTTTTTCTGCAAAAGAGACTGCTGAGCCACTTTAAATTCAGGCACCTAAATTCTGAATGAATTCAATACATTGATGGATAATTTATATTTGTATTTTGTTGTCAAACGATTATTTAAGCTAAGGGTGATAAAGAGAGATTGATAAGACCATATGACGACGAAGGGTTATGGGATTCCATGGGCCAAGGCTAGCAGACGGTGCTATCCGTATTTTTTGTAATCTAGCAAATTGTTTCTTGGCCAACGAAACCATTTGCGATGTAGTGATTTAGTGTGGATATTAAGGATGGGATTTCAAGGGCGTTCTTATCGTTCCTATCGCCTCGAACTCGATGAATGATTCAAAACCATGCCAACCCATCAACCTCTTCACATTCGAGCTAAATTTGTCATAGGCTTTCACTTGATTCTCTCTGGGCATTCTTATTGTCGACACAAAACTATTTTCGTTATCAATTACTTCATTTTTTTATCAGCATTCATATTGGATTGCCGAGGAATCCATGTGGACGGATGATGTTCCAGTTTGCATCGTTGGAATGCAACGGAATTAATTAATTAATTCCATTTATTTGGAAGCAATTTTTGCAAATAAAAAAATTAATGTCGTAGAAATATCGAAGCAATTCCAAAAATACAAAAAAAATGGTCGATTGATCAAATATTTTCCGTTGCACTCCAACCATGCAAACTCTAATTTGTTTTTCTTCATTTTCTCAAACTTGTTCTGCATTAATTGTGACAACACAGCAGGCTACAGATTTCAACGATAAAAAATTAAGAGATCGTCTGCGCTCTTAATCACTAAAAGTTGTCACGTGATCATTCCGAAACACTGCTATCAGGAACACGATTTGGAAGTAATTAGAATAGAATGCAACGCTCGTAATTTAGTGGTTATTCAAATTCGTTGAAACATTAAAAAATTGAGAAAAATACCGAAGTTTCGTAGAAAAATATTTGGACTTGTGGAAAATAAAACCTCGCTCGAAGCTTTTTCCCCGTCATGAGATAACGACGTACATCGTTCTATACTTCAGAAAGTGATACCCTTATCGGATTATCGGTAAAATTGTAAAAAGCCTGACGCAGAGGCTTTCAAAGTGGGAAAATTGAATTCCTTATTTACCTTTTAATAAAATGACCTCCACTGCTTTTCTCGAAGTAAAAAATTTCCTGCCGCAGTGTTGAAGAAAAATTACATTTTCTTTCGGGAAACGTATGGAAAAATTATTTATTCTGCATCAATTAGCATGAGCGATAACCGTCAGCGAAAATAATAATCGTATCGACGAATTGATTAAAAATCATCAATATTATTTCCATCGCTACAATTATTTTCCCCTCCTCGTCAAAAATGAAATATAGAAAAGTTTGTGATGCTGAAATTTGCAGCGCTGAAACTTTTAACGATTCCATTCTATTGAATTTTATAAAATTTTATTAAATTTTTATTCAATTTCCAAAATAATTCAAATTTTGCCAGTCGATAAGTTTTATCATATCGCAATTCAATTACGAATATAAATAATGGGCTCGGGCAAAGAAAACAAGAATTTCGTTGCATTCCAACGATGCAAACTTGAACGTGATGAAAAGTTTCGACAGAGTCACAAAAATTTCATGTTGAAGTTTGCATCGTTGGAATGCAACGGAATTAATCCAGCAATTTTATGTTTTGATAGCAGAGCCAAAAATAAAACTGCAGTGAGAAATTGTGTGAAATTAAAAAACGGTGAATGGATAAAATTCTTTTCGAACGATGCAAACTTCAAAGTCATAAAAAAAAATTCGTCTTTATTTAAATTTGAAGGCGAAACTATTACGGAGATGCGACGAAATGGTCAGGGCAATATCAACAGTTTGTCGAGGCAAAATGATGATCGAACATCTTCTCGAGTCGCTGAAAAAATATCATTTATTATACGGAGATCACGGATTCCAATTTCCGAATCTAAACTGCCAGGAACGCTGGACGAATGTTTGAGGTTCACCAGAGCATGTTTATGACGTGGGACTGTGTGAGCGATATATATAAAACGTGATGCGGGAGGCGAAACGTGCTCTTGCACAGTGATAATGCAATATATACCGTCGAACATATCACAAGCCAGACCGAGTTTGGTGAAATTCGCCTCGGATCGACCACTGACGTAATCACGACTGTGCTTGACGACGACGACCAACAAGCTCCACACTATCAGGATCAATGTTGGAGCAGAGAAAATATTTTAAATGCCCCGAAACGTCATTTATTTACGTAAATTCTTCTACGCCTTAAAAAGTCTAATCCATTGCAAAATTCATAGAAAAAACCTTGATGATGATAAAAAAAAAAAACAATTTTTTTTTTTTAATCGATCGTGACCTGAACGAAAAAGATCGAAACGATTATGAGACCCCGGAGATTTTGTGGTGATGCATGGGGAAAAACAGAGCAAGCACGCCGGAAGCAACAGAGACATCCAAATTCACGATAACTCGAGACATAAAAATGATTTTTAGACCCGAAACCTCCAAAGCAAATAACGAGCAAAAAACCTTCAAAGCAAATAACGATTTGAAATTTCTATGAATATTTTTCAAAGCTCCAACAAACTCACAAGAAATAAAAAATTTCCAAATGGAAATAAAAAATTAAGGAGAGCGTTATTTCCGGTTGGAATTTTTCAAATTTCGGGTGCTATTCATTGGGTGACGTCGATGTAATATTGCAATAAAAAGTGACATCGATAGCTGCCGCGCTCCGTCGATTTCCAAGGCCAAGCAGCCCCAGACAAGGTCAATACTTCGTTTGGTGACTGCTTGGCCTTTGACCCCTGCGGTGCGAAAGCAACACATTTTAGAAAGGAGAGATCACGAGAAAAAAAAATGGGCTCGTACCGGAAGGAATGAGGCAAACTGTGGAAAACCCCATCCAGACTCGAAAAAAACCTCAAGGATATGGTCCACAGTTGATAAACACGAAACAAACAAAAAAATGGAACAAATTCGACTCAGAGAGTTCGAAGGAATATTTTTCTGCAGAAAAACAAAGAAAATTGTGGCGTTCGTAGAACTCGTGTTATGCCACAAACTCAAAGCGACAAATATCTTAATTAGCCATAGTGTCGACGTATTAATTTCCAAGTGGGAATTAGACAATAATGTCTGTCTTTTCACCAACATTACACGCTATTGAAGCGCAACATCGTGTAACAAAGTCGTGTCCCATCGTGACTGGAAAGAGCTTCTGTTTGCTTGCACGCGATCTCTTCATCGCGATACTTCAATAAACCGAAGGTATGGTCGTAAAGCTTACGAACATTAAGGAGAATCGAAAAGTCGTTTTTTTATTGCGAATCGTCGAAAGATAAATTTCGATTTTGACCAAATCAAAAATTTTCTTTTCAGTTTTTTTGACATATAGAAAATCGCTTGCGAGCCTAAGTTCACTGAAAAAAAGTTGTTACAAATTGACTAAGTAACAACATACTCTAAATTCAAGATCGTCCGAGGTAATACATGTATTTTTTATAAAAAAAACCCAAATTTCGGGAAAAATTTACGACCTATTTTTTGAAAAACTGAATAGAGCTTCTTCGATGTTACATAAAGGCGTATACAAAATTTCAAAAAGTTTCACCATTTAGAAATCGATTTATTTTTTTTGTTTGAAAATTGCAACTTTTAACACAAGCTCTTATGAGGAACTATTAAATATTGTGATTTTGACAAATAAATATCGGAATTAATTAATTAATAATATATTTTTGAAAGCCAAAACTCGGTCTCTTGCAAACTTCAAGGTCGTAAATAAAATCAATTACATTCCTACAATCATCGTTTCAACAATATAAATGAAGTTATGATTACGAATTGCTGTGGATTGAATGCAGGGTTCTGGTTGCTCTGAATTCTGACTGTCGAAAAGAAATTCCGAAATGGATTTCCCTTAACTAGGAAAGAGTTTCCAGTGTAAGGTAAATAATGAATACAGTTTTGATAACGTGGAAGAGGAAAGCGGAGTGACTCGTTCCGAAAGGAATGTCTAATACATAATCCAAAAGACGATAAATATTTCGGTATGAAACACGCCGAGAAGGCATTGCGCTGCTGAAGTAGGTGGAGGTCGATTCCAGGCGTCCGGAATACAACAAATTGGGTTAATTGGGCCGAATGAATAATGATGCAACGTCTTTGCTCGTACGCCAAGTTTCGTGATGTTGAATTTTACAGTTATTGTCATTACCGGATTTTCGTCGATCGTTTTCCACCATATTTATTAATAAACTTTGCAGTTTAATTCTATGGACGATTAACAAATAATAACAAATAATTTTACGACTCTCGACAATCGAAATCGTAACAAAATCATTTCCTAACCCGCGTCATTTTTACGTTCATGTCTCTCCATGTAAATAAATGAAAAATCCAATCTTCGTATATGGCAAAAGAAACAAGGATTATGAAGAGAAAAAACGAAAGTCCAGGATGGACAGATCGGACGACACGGCCACACATCACTTTTTACTCACGAGCATTGCGACAATTTGAGAAAAACGTCCTGCTGTGGAGAACCACACGTAACAAGTAGGTAAAGGCCGAGAATGCATACACGTGCATACAGTCAAAAGAAAGATTTTTTTTCCCAACTACCACGTGTCTGACTTATGAGAGATTCTTTCATCCTCACTCCGGCGACGAGGCCTTTTGTTATTCCAGTAAATAGCCTCGTGAGAATAACTCACTGAACCTCTCAGTGTACGTAAGCGTCGTTTCGTTTAAAGACACGAAAACTTATTCTTATTTATACGCGCGCGGACTGAAAAACAATTTTTCAGAAAAATCGAATTCTAAAAAACAAACAAAAAATAACGTTTGCTGTTGGTTTCACTTGAAAGTCAGAATCTGATTACGAAATAGAGAAAAAGCGCAAAAAAAGAATGGGACGTAATTGCCAATTTCGTTTATTGACGAACGAAAAAAAAAAAAAATCCATTTCACCGAATTATTTTCGATTATTTTACTTCTTGTTTCTTATTCTGTCATAATATCGTCGTTCAGCCGCTAAAGGTCCTGATTACAGGCCAGCTGATACTAGAAAACGTGAACTTCGTCTGGCTCTGGGGCAACGATTCGGAGTTCACTGCATAAAACCGCAGCGAGCCACACTCCAATATGAACTCCTAGTACAAAGATTCATTTCACCCTTCCACGAAGATCCTAATGCTGCGAGTTGTTAAAGTTTCCAGTGCAAAGTGTAAACGTACGATTCGGACAACATAGCGATTTCAAAATTAGTTTGCCACTTTCAAACCGAATAATCTCGATGACGTTGCAAATGCAGAAATTAATTATCACGATAAACCGATAGATTTTTGCGACTCAAAAAGAATAGAAGTTTCTTCGAAATTTCAGTCCAGGGAGTCGCTTGAAATTTCCCAATAAAACGTACCCGACAGAACGAGCCAAAAAAAAAAAATTAATGCAAATTTGTGCGTTGATCCAATTATATTTTTTAGAGAAACTCAGCGAGCTCCCAAAAAATGACGTTGCATCGTTGTTGCATCATTCGCATCGTTGAAATGCAAAGACAATCAAAAATGCAAAATGAAAATTTCCTCTAAAATATCAGTCCAAAAAGTCTCTTAGAATGTCTCAATAAATTCTACAAGGCAACGAGCTAAAAATAAATTAAAACAAATTAATATCGAATAAAAAAATATCGAATAGTATTTTTTTGAGAAACACCGCCAGCTCCTTGAAGACTTCGTTGAAATGCAACGAAAATCTATATTGTGTGTGGCGATGTTATTATTCAAACGCAAAATGTAATTAAATGAGAAAACGATAGATTGCATGCCAAATTCGCGACCCAAAAAATATCTGAGCTCGAGAAATTGGGGAAATTTAAAAAATAAAGAAAATCCTCAATAAAAATTAATATTTTTCGTTGAATTCCAACGCTGCGAACTTCAGCTTCATACGACCCTCTTAAGTTCCACACAATATTCAAATTTCATCAACTCTCCTGTGGAGCAGAAAAAAAAATGAATTCGATAGTTGATGGAGTCGTGGGACTAGCAAATAAGAAATATTCATGAGCCACCGAATTTTCGAGCCTCTCCGAAAGTATAAAAGTCAACAGTGAATAGTAAAGAAGAAGAAGCAAGCACCAGCGTTTAATTTCCAGAGATTTAATCGCGAGACGTTTTCGGTCGTCCTCCTTGTATTATTCGAGGCATCGAAGCTTTACACTCCGAGTATATATGGAAGTTAACGAAATATGGCAGAGTGACGTGAACATAAGATCATCGCAATTTGTATATGTTTCGTTTAAGTAGGTAAAGGGCGAGTAACAGTGACGCTGGAAAAGGCAAAGTGGGTCTCTGCCAGTGCTTTGCCTTCTCATGTATTACACATACGCCAGAGATCTTGAGTTTATTTTTTTTCCTCCAATCTCTCTTCTCCTTGCTCGTCCACTCTGCATGTCTGTTTCTCTCAGCATCTCCTTTTTCAATATCCACTCTCTTTGTCCCTCGCCACTTCCTCCCACTCTCTCTCTCTCTCTTCCTCTCCCTCATTCTTTCTCGATCTGGCTCTCGTCTTTCCTCAATGCTCGGAGACGAGTTCACATTGATACGAGACGCTCTGCGGTCCATGTGGTCGTGAGCGTGCGCAACGAGCGTGTGCTAAATGGACACACCTGTGGCTGACAATGGCATCAGTCAACAAAGCCACAGTATATGTGTCTTTTCATGTGTGCGTTCAAGACACACATGAAGGATGCTATAAAACACACGGATGTGGTGGATTTATTGTTAAATTTTCTTCTTTAAATATTGCAACTGCCAATCCCACGAAAATCAACAACAGAGAAGTTTGCATCGTCGGAGTGCAACGAAAAATATTTTATCGATTCACCATTTTTTGGTGTTTTTGGAGTCGCCTCAATATTTCTTTCACATTCAATTTTTTATTTAAAAAAATTGTCGTAGACCGAGGCTGCAGTTTTATTTTTGGCTCCGCTATCAAAAAAATATAATTAATTAATTAATCCCATTGCGTTCCAACGATGCAAACTTCAACGTCATAAATCAACAACAAAAAAGTTCGCATCGTTGGAGTGCAACGAAAAATATTTTATCGATTCATCATTTTTTGTTATTTTCGGAGTCGCCTCAATATTCCTATAATATTGAATTTTTCATTTGCAAAATTTGTGGTAGACCGAGACTGCAGTTTTATTTTTGTCTCTGCTATCAAGAAAATAGAATTAAGTAATTAGTCAAGTTTTTTCAATGCTAATACGATGAAAAAAAAATCTAATGATATTCTGGAGTTTATGATAAGATGAAAGTTTGCTTTCGGAAGATTTTGAATTTGCGAATTTCAATTAATCACAAAAAAAACGCAATAAAAACGATTCCGTTGTTTATGCGAATGTTAATGATTTTTCGTTTTTCACGCGGAGAGTCTCGAATACGATGTTTCGCTCGATCTGAGCGTTGAGGATGGAAAACGTATAGAGTTCGAGGCGAGTAGAGAAAAATGATCTCGAAGTAAACTCGAAGGACGAAGTTTGTCTCTGTTTTTCTTTGCACTCTTTCTCTCGGTTTCCTATCGCGAACGAGTATACACAGAGGCGAGAATTGCGAGCCCGATACATCAGAAGCGCATGGTCAGCTGGCCGATTAAATTGCATTACAAACGACGGATCTTACTCACAACCGGTCTCTCTATCGTGGCAATTGTAACTCCTTAGCGTCGTTTTATCGAGCCAGCGGAAAATCATCGACAGAGGAGAAGGCGAAAGATTGAGACTGCAAGAATCCAGTGCTCTTTATATCCGGCGGTATTACGAACAGTGAGACCCGGCAAATGCAAATTGACGCAGTGATTCGCTTATGAAATCAATAAAATTGAAGAAAAATCCAATTCCCCAAAAAATACGATCCCAAAAATCTTTCTCAAAAATGTAATAAATATTGCCTAAAATTCAAATCACAAAATTAACTCCGAAAAATATTTATTTTTCATTTAACCCAAAAAATGAACTAAGAAAAATCGTCAAATTTCGTATTTCTGGAATGCGGCCACGTAAACCTTGCAAGAACTTACGCAAACGCCATTTCGCGTGAAAAAACGATTTTTTCCTTGAAGTATGAACGAATTTTTGTAACGATTATTTATCATTATTATTATTGTTATTATTAAAGAGCCACGTGTGATAATTTTTTTCCATACGTTGCAGCCTTGTGTATAGGACGATGGGAAAATGTCCCTGATAATAATAAATTTAGATGGCTAATAGTGTGTTGACAGTTACGGTGACAAAGTTTCAACCACATTTCTCGCCCTCGCCACCCCGATGTCGTGCTACTCATGTCACTTTTCCGGACACACACATGTCAACGAATACTCCCACGCCTAACAATATAGTTTCGTTGTGATTTTATTTACTAACGAAAAGTTGCCTCCTCTCTCTCTCTCTCTCTCTCTCTCTCTCTCTCTCTCTCTCTCTTTCTCGCTAATTGTCTTATAAAGAATTCCCTTTGCCTGGCTTCGACTTGGCTCCGAGAAATCAAAAATTAATGCACGAACAATGAATCGATACGAGAAATCCGTGAATTTAGTTTGAAACACAAGTATTTTAACGGAAGAGAACATGTGGCGTTGGAATTTCTTTTTTCCGGCTTGAAAGTCATGATTTTATTATTAACCTTTTTTTTTATTTTAATCTTTTCGGCGGTTATTCATAACGAGATTTGCCAGATTTCTTAATCTGAGTACGAAAAAGTTGAAAAGGTTCATTCGACGTATGACTCACTATGGGAATTCCCATTGAAAATCGCGACATTGGGCCAGTAAAGTTTTTTTTTGTCGATATTTCGCAGAAAGCTCGGTTCGGGAAATCCATTTTTTTACCATCCAATTCCGGGCGAACGAGATTTTGACAAATGGGGTTGTCAGAAAATATTTATTTCTGGAAAACATGATGGAATGTATTCCCGAAAAATTTTTGAAAAATACGTAATCGATTGTGGAATGTAAAAATATCGTCTTTATTAAAAAATTAAAAACAAGTTAAAGAGCCATCGTCGTTTTGAATTGGAACCGCGGACACCATGAGCCCTTGATCGGCTTGCATTACTAATGAAAAAATCGCAAGGGACTTGGGGAGCGATTTGTAACGAGTGATTAATAAAAAAAAATTCATTTTTCGACCGAAAAATAATAATTTTTTTTTTTTAAGATTCGTTTGTTTTTCAAAACCATCAAAATTTCGTTTTATCATTGTGATTAAATTCTGCATTTAAACGATAAACATTGCGATAGAAAAAATAAATTCGATGTCATATTTTAATAACGGGGGTTGAAGCCTTTGCAGGATAGTTTGGTTATTGAAACGTTAACGGTACCTGCAAGTGACATTGAGGTTCCGTTGTATACGAAACATATTACAACCGATGCGCAAAGTCCATCAGAAATATTCAAACATTTCCTTGGACTCTGATTGCACTCACCGGTCATGCAACGTCGCTCGACCATTGTTTACATTCAAAGAGATAAACCGTTAGTCCTTGACTTTGGCCAATTTTATTCCTGCAATTGTTTGACGAAATTTCATTGAAAACGTTGAGAGAAATGATTTATGAAGTTTGCATCGTTGGAATGCAACGGAATTAATTAATTGATTAATTACTTTTATTTTTTTTCGAAATCGGAGCAAAAAATGAAATTGCAATGTCGGTCAAGGACAATTTTTGCAATAAACGAAATATTGAATGTCAAAGAAATGTTGAGGCGATACAAAAAATCCAATTGAATGGTGAATGGATCAAATATTTTTAGTTGGACTCCAACGATGCAAACTTCAACGTCCTACGTCGTTGTCGTTCGGAGTCAAACGAATGTTTCTAGCTGATTCTGTCGGTAAAATTATGAAAAAAATACTGAGCTAGAGGAAACTCGTATTTTATTAATGCAATAATAATCTCGAGGAACTATAGTACGCAATGGAATGACGATTGCCTTCCCACACTTTTCCACACAGTCCTATCGTCGCTGGTAACTAGCTCTACAGTCCATGCTGAACTCCCATTCGGAAACAATCGTTTCTAATGCTATGGACACGTAGAAAATAGTGGGAGAAGTTGACAAACGATATTGAACTGAAAAATTGAAATTTTTAAATTGATTTTTCAATTTTTTTAATTAAAAAATGATTTTTCTCAAGATCCACATAGCGATAATAATATTGTGACTTTTTCCCCATCAGTCCCGAGGAACGAAGTTGCACGTGGAAAAAAAAAGAATGAATGACTTTCCAATGATTCCCTACACTTCATGCTGGAGTTTTCGTTTTCAATGCCATGGACATGTGGAAATTTTTTTAAAAAGTTGATGAACCGAATTCCACAGAGAAAGTGCGACGTTTCGATGCATTTTTTAATTTTTTCATTAAAAAATGCTTTCCCTCAAGGTCCACATAGCGATAATAATATTGTCACATTTTTCTCATCAGTCCTGAAGGAGAAAAACGATATTAAACTGAAGAAATGCGATTTTTCCATGAATTTTTTTTTTTTTATTACAAATCGATTTTTCTTCAAGATCCACACAGCAATAATAATGTTGCGACTTTTTTCGCATCAGTCCTAAGGGAAAAAGACGAAAAACGATACTGAACTAGAAAAATACGATTTTTTGATTAAAAAATGATTTTCCTTTAAGATTCACATAGCGATAACAATATCGTGACTTTTTCCCATCGCTCCTAAGGGTAAGAGTTGACAAACGATATTGAACTGGAAAAATGCGATTTTTCGATGAATTTTCTGATGAAAAAAGGATTTTTTTTGAAGACCGCCATAGCGATAATAATATTGTGACATTTTTTACATCAGTCCTAAGGGCAAAAGTTGTTGATGGGAAAAAAAGCGTGAATGACTTTGCAATGGACTTGGTAACAGTATATAATTTTGCAAACTTGTACTATGAGTTTTTCCGATGGTTATACGTTCTGATAGTTTGAAAAAAATAGTCTAGAGACAGAGCACAAAGGGATTGAATAGCCCCGTGACTCAGCACGCGAAGTCAGGGGGTTGAGTGAGAGTACGTGTGTGTTTTCTGACCTGCATATATTTTCAAGCTGACAATATAGAATCGATAGAAGCTCAATTTCTACGTGAGCAGTAGTGTGCGAGCGTTTCTCTTTTTGTCAAATCTCTGTCACCTGTCACAGGAGCAAGTCACTTCTTATCTATTATTATTTCCCTTCGTCATCCGTAACATCTGATTTTTCTTTGTCCTCACGCGTCTCGCTGTTGGTTTTGGAAAGGCGCGTGTGTACGAGCACGAGCGAGAGTTTTTTGATCGTACAGTGCGATCGCAACATTATTTCCAACTCGTGCAACGTACCGAGAGGGTTCAATTCAAAAATGCATTTTTTTTCTGGCACGTACTGTAGATAAGTGATTGATTGAGTTACGAGAGAGAACCTGCTGGTGTACGTCGACGTAACGAGGAATGGCAAGCAAAAACGCGTTTTTACGGCTGTACGTTTATTTCTGAGGAGTGACAGTCACGAGTTAATCAATTCGTCATTAATTAGTCACTTGACGAAAAAATTTCGATTGCTGTCGAGAATTTCGGTTGAGAATCTCGAAACCGAGCGAAGGGAATTGAAAAAATGATTATTTTTCTAAATCAGAGAGTTCTCGGCCCATAAAAATCAAGGGAAGAATGTCGAGCCAGAGTCTGACGATGGATTTTTAGCACGTGCATATAATCGACCAACAGACTCACATTAAATGCGTACGAATAGCGACATTGACCTCGATTTCTCAACCTCGGGGGACACATACATAGATTATGTGTAGAATCGATCGTTTCTTTCTCTTGGTTGTTGCGCTGCATGAGCGCCTACCTGTCTGTCTCCTTTCCACTTTGTAATTTTGTCCATTGACACCCCAACTAATCTGATAAGAATTTTCTATTCGCTTGCTCGTAGCTGCTCGAGTATTTCGTCTCGAGGCCCTTGGGACTAATTACCGAGTTTTTAGTTTGTTATTCCCGCAACGACGCCAACGAGAAATACACAGGAATCGTTGCACAAACTTTTTCAAACGTTCAAATACGTTTTATAATTGTCATTCATTTTTTCAGCCAATTGGCTCGTCGATTATATGAAAATTCATGAAATTAGAACTCTCGATGTCTCGTCATTCGAATAAACAAATAAACGGCTCCCTATCGAGTCGTTTGCGCATAGAATTTTTTTTTTTTTTTTTTCAATTATCAATGATCCGGTACCTCTTAGTTCGATAGGATTTCACGCTGTATTTTTATTTTTTAGAGTCATCGGTCGATTCAATCGTGAATAATATTTTCTAATTAATTACTAATCAATTAATTTATATGATTTTTCAATCTATTTATTTCACTTATTTTATTTATTGTACTTATTTAAGTTATTACTTGCTAATTCATTAGGAATTAATGAGTTAAATGTGGGTAAGTATAATGAAGAAGTAGTAAAAAAAAAAGAAGAAAAACTCACCTGACGTAGACGCGGCAAGTGGAATTGTTGACGCGACGATCGCTGGCTAGTCGTCTTCGATCCTCAAAGAAATCTTTGAGCGCTGTTACACCCAGAACGAATGCAACGGGAATCATCGCGACCTCTTTGCCAAACGCATTTATAGCAGGCACCCAGTTGAGTAATACGATAAATATGAAGTACAGATTGGCCACGCGATGAAATTGTTCGAGCAGATTGCGCGGCAAGAAGGTAAGGGTTGTATATTTTGTTGTGCATACCCTACGAAGCGAAATGAACAGAAAAAATCCATCAGTTCGAGAAAAAAAAACAGAATTCCAGAAATGATATGAACAATCGAGAATAAAGGGCTTGCGAAATATTTTTTTATGCAAATCTATCGCGTGAGAGAAAAAAATCAATTCGTAAAGTTTTATTAGTCACGGAGACTTTAAAATTGTTCATTAAATAATTCCAAGCTGTTGGAAAACTCAATCATGGTAAACAAACGAAGACGTTTCGTGACACGTTAAACTTCGATCGAACTTCGATCGAACTTCGATCCCGCTGGTCAAACAAGCTTCATATATTGAATCAACGGAAAATGAGAGAATGAAAAAAAAAGGGTTTCCCGGCTCGATGTTCCTACCGGTCTCATCATTTCGAGCATATCACTCTTTTTGCCAAGGGACCCCGAAAATGTATAAAAAATTCCATGTATTTTATAAGAGCTCCTTCATTTTCCATTATTTATCGACGTTTGCTCCCGTATTTTTTTTCTCCTTCATAACTCAGAAAAAGGTCAAGGCTCGATAAATATCGGATGGTGTGTTTAATAACCACATGCTCGCTACCGCGAGCACGAATCCTACCACTCGATTTTTTGACACGTTCACTGAAAGACACAAGTACACCATTTTTTCGCAATTTTGTCACGATCTTTCGATCAAAAACAATTGAGGAGTCGGTTCTAGAATTTATCTTCAGAATTGAATCAAATTTGGTACAATAGTAGATTATGATTAAAAAACGATCCAGTCAAATTTTCGAGAGGCCACACAGAACCAGAAAAAATAATAATTATTCAAATTTTTTTTTTTTTAATTACTTACTGAAGAATTAAAGAAAAAGTCATAATTTCATAAATTTAACCCTTAATAGCCACACCTCCGGATTGTGACGTAATGAGGATGACGCCTTCGGGGGTGTTATCAACCAACCTGACTTTGAAGGGCGATGAATGGTTAAAAAATTATTGGAAAAAATTAAATTAAAATGTTTTTTCAACCCTTGAGTAAGGTCCATTTTGCAAAAAAAATGATTTAGAGATTGGAGAGTATGGTACGAAAAGGAACCCACCACATTTTCAAGAGCCCACAGAGTTAACATCGAATCTTATGAGAAATTTCAGTTTTTATGGTATTTTACAATAAATTTTTATCAATTCTTAATAGAAATGAGGGTTTTCATTGTAAAATGCAATGAAATTTATTTAATGAATGTTAAATGTATGAAATTACTGACGCGAATACCTGTTTTTGGTTCTCTATGACTTTTTGAAAATTTAACTGAATCTTTTTCTTTCCATAAATCTACGACTGTGCCAAATTCTGATCAGTAATTCTAAAACCGACAGTACTACCTTAAATCACAAGTTCACGTATTAGGAACGTTGAGAAGTTCATTTCGAACTTCGGAAACGATTGATTTTTATTTTAATCGCAAGAAAAAAAAAACGACGAGAGGAAAATGTACGAAGGACAAAAATTGAGGTGATAAAAAAATCAATACCTATTATCTATCCTGACACCGTTCGGGTGTCGACTCGGTGGTGTTTTTGGTGGCACGAGGTGATTTGGAATAATGGTCCTCACTCGTGGTTCCTCGGGCAAGGAACCGAAACATCGTGCCCACGCTCTACGCCACCATGGTGGTACGACGCTATGCCTTATCGTGTAAATTGATTCGGACCTGCCAACAAAATCACGCCAGACAAAAAAAAAATTAATTATGCAACTTACTGTCTCCTTATAAATCAGCACTAATGAAAATTTATCCTGTCTTATCGATTGCACGTTTCTCAGCAGGAGCTTAATTTCACTTTTGTGTCTCGAGGCTGAAATGTATTATTGAGAAATTGAGAAAAAAAAACGTTTGAGGCATCCTCGTAAAAAGAAACTGGTTTAGCCAATTTTGTGCAGGAACTTGATGAATTTCGATCATTCTTTTTGAACAAAATCTATTGAAAAAACTCAACAATAAAAATGTTTCGGTGCAGATCCTCAAAAAATGAAAAAGCGCGCGGTAACGAGAATTTTTCAGCTCCAACTGATTTAGAATAAAGAAACTTTATCGAGAAGATCTCGAAAATATATCAACAGTGCCTTTCGACGGAGGACAAGAAATTTCGTGCAGACCTTTTTGGTTTACTGACTTATGAATTATAATAATTTACAACTAATGAGTCAATAAATCAAAATTAACAACAAAAATTATAAAATTTGTTATACAATTAAATAATAAAATTGACTAAAAAATTATAATAATTTTCTTCACCGAGTCATTTTAATGGACAAGAAAAAATATTTAAAAAATAGTTCCACTCCGTAACCCTTGAAAAATTGCCACTCCTGGTGGATTTGATCGATTCTGGTATCGATTCCAACTATAACATGAACCAGTTCAGTGAAAAATCGTCTACAAAGAATGACGTTGAAGTTTGCATCGCTGGAGTGCAACAAAATTCAATTTTTTTTGTGGCGGTGCTTATTAGTTAAATGTCAAATATAATTATAACGATAAAGCCATCGATTTTTGCGACCTAAAAAGTATATATGAGCTCGAATGATTGGAATAGTTAAAAAAATTGAAAATAATTGAAAAATTGAAAGCTAATTGGAAAAGAAAAATTCAATGTTTTCGTTGTCAATATTTTTCGTTGGATTTCAACGCTGCGAACTTCAGCTTGATGAAAAAAAACTTTTTCAGGCTTTTCGAGCAACCGGAGATAAAAATGTTGAAATTTGTTTTTCATTGTGTTTTCTGGAAAACTTACCTGGAGGCCTGTCTCGAGTGAACTCGAAAAGATGGCACTTTGCCGCTGCTGGTTGGTCGGGGTTCGTCCCGATGTCCAGGAGGTAAAATGAAGTCGGTTTTCGACCCGACTCTGCTGTGTCCATAGGATTGTTGTTGGCCTTGTAGATCGACAACTTGACCTTGACTGAAGGCTCGTTGGTGTCCGGGTTTTTTGAGAGCAGAGGGACGGCCACTTGCGGTGATGGTTGAAATTTGTGGTAGCGGTGAGAAAGTGCCTAGGCCGACGGACGAATTG
The DNA here is from genome assembly GCA_030522525.1 of Campopleginae sp. 14b. Lineage (NCBI taxonomy): Eukaryota > Metazoa > Arthropoda > Insecta > Hymenoptera > Ichneumonidae > Campopleginae sp. 14b. The sequence goes on from JAPYYS010000113.1 coordinate 88,355, forward strand.
CCAAGATTCGTTTGCCAGCCTGTGGACGATGTCGCGAGGACACCGCCGTGGCTGGCAGACCTCGCATGTGTTCGCGAAAAGCCCGGACGCGGACGTCGTCTCTTGTTCGGATCCGTCGAATCCTCGTCTTCGCCTACCCCGGCGACTTCCTCGTGGCCTTCTTTCGCCCATGGACCTACACCCAGACTCACGGGACCTCCACCAACCACCAGGGCCGTTAATCGTGGTGGTAAAGGTGGCGGTGTTGGTCCCGGAAACAAGTACAGAGATGTCATCTTTTCGACCTCCTCGCACGCTGCTTGCATGCCATTCTCCGACATACTTGTACATCTGCACAAAAACAAGAAATTACATTACAATTTTTTTTTTTTTCACACATTTATTCGAACCGTCTCCGTATGAGTGCGGCATGAAATTAATAAATAAATAATAAAATTAAAACAACAATAAAAGTCAGAAAAAAATTGAATGATAAAATTTTGAAATACGAATAAAATTTTTTTTTAAATAAAATAAAATTGAAAAAAAAAGAAATTCCATTTGTTTTTTTACACATGTATTTAACCGTTCCCGTACGTGTGTAGAATAAAATAAATGAATAAATGATGAAATTCAATTGAAAAAATAGAATCACAATAAAATTAAAAATAACACAAAAATAAAAATTTTACATGTTAAAAAATGAAATAAAATAGAAAATAAGAAAAAATAAATTAATCGCATTTGTTCTTAACACATTTATTCAACCCTTTCCGTACGCGTACGAAATAAAAGAAAAAAAAATAAAAACCGACAACAATATACACGTGGCTGGTGCATGTGTGAGCATGATAAAAGCGGTTTACCAAAAGTTGAGCTCTCGCAAGCGAAGTCAGTACTGGAATGAGTGAATGTTATGAGGATGACGCGCGAGCTCGGCACATCAATGACCCTGTCTACAGGCTATTAGGCCATTTTTCCGAGCTATTAAGGGGATTTTCAGGATTATGCACAATTTTCTATCGATAGAATTCGTACAAATTTGCACCACATAAAGGGAATAGTGAGATCTGGTAGCTCGCACAATTTTAAGACGTTTGACCGTGTAGAAGTCGAGATATTTATTTATAAAAATCACAATTTTCAAAATTGAATATTTCGCTTTCTAGATGGAAAAGATTCTCAAAACTTTGCATACGCTTTTACGTAACAACATCGAAGGAGCTTCATTCAGCTTTTCAATAAATCAGTCGTAAATTTTATTCGAAATTTTTTTTATTATATAACAAAAACATATGACCTTAGACGATCTTGAATTTAGAGTACGTATAGTTCTTTAGTCTATGTGTAACAACTTTTCCCAACAAACTTAGGCTCGCAAACAATTTTGTATATGGGAAAAACGAAAAATAAAAATTTAGAATTGACCGTGGACATACAACGTCGTTAATCGCATTGACGGCCCCAAAAACTCAATGAAGTTATAACCGCTAACATTGACTAAGTTTTCTAGACTTTCCCGACGTACCAAATGCAAATGCAACTTAGGGTCAAGCGGCCTCAGACAAAATTACTGGCCAGAGATGGCTCAAGGGAACGGGGAAGTTAGGTGAGTGGAGATAATAAGGTTCGAGTAAAAAAAAAGGCTCTCGGCTGTGCCCGGCGAAAGCAAATTCGCTGATGGTTTGGAATAGATCATCGAGAACGTTAACTTTCACTGATTATGGCTCCAGAAGTTCGGACGAATGTGGCCGTCAATTTCGAAAATTCTCTTCAAAGTAATGGCGTTTGGATTATCGAGTAGATTAACGTAGAATACGTCACACTTTCGTTGAATAGCGATTGGTTCCCCATAATTTTACGAAACATTTTTCGATTATTACACAAAAAGCAGCAACAGCGCGAAATAAAAACAATGAAATGTTCTTCACTTTCAGGGACCGAGGGATCGATTAGCATTACAGTCGAAAAAATCAATTTTCCTACATCGGACAAAATAAATCTTGCCTTTGCGCGATAAGACCGACCGACGATCGTAAAGTCTAAATAATTTTTACAGCGCAAAATAAAAAATTGGAAAAATGAAAAATTCGGGCTCCTTACGAATTTATTTGAATACCAACATGCAGTATTGAGAAAATAACGAATTTATTGTGTCGTGCATGACCTTGAAACGAATTCCAATACGGAAAAATTAAGGCATGTCGCGACAATGCGATATATCGCAGTCTTACGTTATAATGCACGAGTCGCATGAATAGAAAAAAAAAAAAAAAAAAACAGTCAACGAGCTATACAAGTTAAGGCGCTTGGGGTTCGGGTGAGTGGCGTGCCGTAAAATGCAAAGTTGAAGTTCGCTATCGAACGGTAACAAAGTGTGTGCTGGTTAAACCAGCGAGCTTCGGATGAAGCAGGGACACGACTTTTGTAGTACTTCCGTTTACACGCCAATCCTTTTTCTTCAGATCTACGATCCAATAAGTGCAATTCAATAAGTAAACATTACGTATTTGCACGGAGCAACAAAGTTTCGTCGATTACATTTTTATCCAATGACATTAATAAACAAATAGTTCCCTTCAAATATTTTGGCCTCCTTTTAAGGCAAGTATAGAAATGATTAAGGTATTAGGATGGTTGAGAACCGACGCACTGATCGACCAATGAATTCAAAGTGTAAAAGTGAAAAAAATATGATATTGTTACAGCATTGGAGTTTGCATCGGTAAAGTCCAACGAAAAATATTTTATCCATTCACCATTTTTTTTATTTTTGGAATCGCCTCAACATTTCCTTGACATTCGATATTTCATTTGCAAAAACTGTCATAGATCGAAACTGCGGTTTTACTTTTGGCTCTACTTTTTAAAAAATTGAATAAATTAATGAATTCCGTTGCATTCCAACGATGCGAACTTCAACATAAAAAATTGTTGAGTGACTCCCGTTCACGAATTCAGCAGTTGAGTGTGTTTTTACGTCTACGTTTTTAGCTCATTGTAAACGAAATAATAATTGGGTGCTTCGTTAAAAAACTTAAATTTGTCGAGCGCATCGATACAGTGGGTCAATTTGACCCGAAAGGTCAAATGGAGAATTGTTTTAGAAAAAAAGTTTTGTATTCTGAAGTTAATTTTCGGAATAAAAAAACTGTGATATCTGTTTTGAGCAAAGATATTCATCCTTCCAACATTTTTGGGTTCAAATGATTTACACCGTGTAGAGAATATTTTATTCACTACGTTGATATTGTTAATAAAATGTAATCGAATGTCCACTCGGCTGTAAGTCTCGATATAATATGATGATATAAGATATAATGTAACGATATAACGTAAAGATATATTGAATCTTGGATCTCGCAGTCAAGGCGTGCATTCACGCCAACGATCCAACGATTCTGCAACGACTGTCCTCTCTTCACGAACTCTCCCCGAGTCCTAATCTTAAGTTTCCTAAGACGTATGTTGTCCCCTTGTATATTCTCGGTTTTGCTTAACGTAACTCAACTTAATATATTTATGCTCTAAAGTTGAAACTAAACAGAAACTAGACGCAATATTTCCAATGGAGCCGTTAGCCAGGACGTCATCTCGTTATCTCCTTTGTCCAGGAGAAGCCCATCGATGACCATGTCGAATTCTCTGCGAGTGCTTGTAGGCTCGTACCGCGTAAGCCGTTCCATGTGTTCGACCTTTGGCGACCCAAGCAAGGGTCCCCGCGTCATAAATACCCCATATTATAAATGCTCACTTCAACTGGTATATAAATTTGGATCAAAATGACCCATGATGTACGGTCAAAAATTGTATCATAATATCAAGTGAAAATACGTGCCGAATACGAACAGGAACGTAACGGAGATTGACTCAGAAATTCAACCGAAAGAAAAACATTTTTCTCTGCCAAGCAAAACTTTATTTAACTTCATTACTTTTTACCCTGGAGCTGTAGGCTCGTCCTAAAATGTGCTTAGCGTGCGGCGCTGGCAGTGATATGTGGGTGCCGAGTTGGCACATTCGTCCATTAGTGTAGATTGTTTGTGTAATACGATACGATATAGCAAGTATTTAAATGTATTGTATAAAAACGTTGGCTGGCCAGAAACTTTGTCCGACAGGCAGCAGACGAAAGATAATAAATAATTTCTGGATCGCCGAAAATCTCCGAGAGTGCAGAGGCGAGCTATCACACCGTTTGACGAATTTTTTCGTGCCTTAGAAAAAAAGGAGTTGAGATAAAAACCTCGTGGAAAAATATTCTCAAGACGATTGGCTTGGCACGTCGATCGAAATCCGAGCCAAATTTGTCTCTGTCCCTTCCAAGCTCCTGGATCTATCGCGAAGGATCAGTGTCAAACACACCGCGAAATTCAATTCCCTTGAGAATTGAGAAGTAAAAAAAAAAAAACAAAACAAAAAAAAACAAATTTTACGTAAACACGAGACACACTTGCCATGCAGGGAGAGTTGCCAGAATCTCATGCTCGCCAGCTGTTTCCGCAATCATTTGATTTTCTCGCCATCCCCTTAAAACTGATGACGTTGAAGTTTGCACGTTGGTATGCAACGAAATTCTCTTCTTTCTGTAGCGATACTTATCATATGAATGCGGAATGTAATTATGAAGATAAAACGATCGATTTTCGCGATCGGAAAAAATACATCGGCTAGAAAAATCTGGATGATTTTGAAAATTAAAGAAATTGTCGATAAAATAAATATCTCTCGTTGGATTTCGATGTGACGAACTTGATGTAATTTTTACGAATGCAGATCCCGCTGGTAATGATTCCCCGGGAATGGAAGAATAAAGAGAACGAAATCAACTGATACCAGCAAATTATCTGACCATTTTTAGCCTGATAAGCACCATAAATATCGGTATTCAGATTACGAATCTTGGTCGTCGCGAAAGGAACTTATCACGAATCTGATATGGCTGCTTCTGTTCGCTGACGAAACAAAAGTCATCGCAGGAAAAGTTTAGTGGGATACAAAAAATATAAAACAAAAAGATTTCATTGTCATTGAATTTTTTCTACATTCCATATTTTCTATCGCGACAAAACAAATTGTCGATCACGATGCAATGACTCGTGTCCAAGTTTGCACCGTTGCACCGGAAAAACTAAACTTCATCCTCGTTACTTCTGCCCAAACCCGCGAATGAAAATTCCCAAATTATCGTAACAACACACTACGCCAGATTTATTCTGTGTCAGGAAAATGATGAATTCCGTTGCCTTGGAACGATGCAAACTTATGACGTTGAAGTTTGCATCGTTGAAATGCAACGAAATTCCATTTTTTTCTGGGGCGATGGTCATTATCCAAATGCAGAATTTAATTATGATGAAAAATCGATCGTTCTATTATAACAATTAAATTCTCCATTTGAATATTAAGCTTCGCCACGGAAAAAATGGAATTCCGTTGCATTTCACCGATGCACACTTCAACGTCATGAAAAACATCGGGAAACCGTAAAAACGAACGAGTCACAGATAAGACACGCGTGTACCTTCGATAACAAAAGAGGGATATTTTTCAAAATACCAATCCCTCTCCGTTGCCTAAACGTGATCGTTACATATTTAAAGTCGTAACCTGTTACTCAGTCATGAAATTCATGAGGGAAATAATGGTGGCCGGAAATGAATGCATCAGGGTCGGAAATTCGATAAACGGTATAGCAGCGTACGGAGGAGGTGCGCTATGATTCGTTTCCCCGAAAATAATATTTACTCTTCACACGTAGACGTTCGCTAACATATTTTCCGATGAATATTCCAAGCAGATAATCTTTGAAGATGTTTTTTTTTCCGAATGCTTCTCGAGCACGTGTTCAGAGCAATTGCATTAAACGATCGATTCTATTTCGCACACGTCGGATCTCTTCACGTACCTACGTGATCGATCGCAGTACAGAGAAAACATACACACTTGCCGGAATTATTTGGCACCGATCCAATCGCAATACGAGCTCACGTAATCGACGAAATAAATTTTTGCTTATTACTGCGGCCCCTTGGTACGTCAAAATCAAATGTTTCAAAAGACATTTTTCTCCTGATGCACTAAAGTCGCACGTAACTTCGCAGCTTTACGATGTCAAAATTTGCATCGTTCGAGTTTCAACGAAATCACGATACTCAAGTGTGCATCGTTGGAAAAAAACTAAAAATTTATTTTTCTACTTCGTACACGTGGACTAAGAAAATTTTTACGAAATTCATCGCAAAATATAGCGGAATCTCATGAAATCGAATAATATAAAGCTCTAAAGTTCGCAAAACGTTCAAATCCAACAAAAAATATTCATTTTCATTGAGAATTTGTTCAGCTTTGAAATTTATACAAATTTTTTAATGACGCTGTAGTTTTGATCGTTCGAGGGTAACGGAATTAATGAATTAATCAATTATTTTTTTAAACTTGAATTGATTAATTAATTTTTTAATTATTCCATTTTTGTTGTCAATTAATTCATTCAATTTTTTAAAATTGATTAATTAAATTTTCTCCAACGCTCAGCCAAAAATAAAACGGCACTATCGATCTACGATAATTTCTGCAAACAAAAAATTGGACTTCAAAGAAATATTGAGGCGATTGAAAAATCTAAAAAAATGGTAAAACGATGAAACATTTTTCGTTCGACTCCAACGATGCAAACTTCGGTTCCGTACAATAACCAACAATACCACAATGTAACCGTCTATACAGCGATATTCCTTGGCCACTTAATCTTTGAAAAAGACTTGAGTCAACCTATCGAACATTCAATAGAGACTAGAATCGGAAAGCCGTCGCCAATCACTCGATGTATCTTGACAAGTTGATACAAATATTCTTGAAACTTTACGGAAACGATCGAATTTGGAGGCCATCGCGATATCGAGAAAAAGGAAAAAAAAAAACCATAGAAAAAAGGAAGCAACGACGGAACTTGAAGACCGCGATGAGTTGAGTAAAAACACACTTTGAAAAACCTGGGATCGCCGTCACATTTCATACTCGTGTATCTTGTACTTGAAGGTTTTTCCAACATCAGGCCAACACGTAATATCAAGTTTTAAGAACGAGATGGATTAAATATTATTTGTTGGACTCAAACGAAGCAAACTTCAATGTCGAATCATCGACGCGGTTTATGGCAACAAACCTGACTTGTTTATTCGAAAACTGTCGAGCAATTTTGAAGCCCGTTCCATTGATCTGTACGGGATAAGTTTAGAAAATCGAACGCCCATGCGATACATACGAGAGAAAAATAGAAAAATCGATGAAGAAAAAAAAAATAATTTTTTTTTCTTCTTTCTAACGAAACTGGACCGGAAAAAAGTCAGCGGTGGCTCTAATAGAGCCAATTATTAACGATTGCTGCGTCACGTAAGGAGGATCATAATGAGCGAAGAGACGAGGAGCAATCATCGATAACCGGTCGCTGATAATGATGATTCACGTAGTTCCGAGTGTTATCTTTTGCTTGACTAAACTATTAATAACCCAGAACACAATGCGTAAGGCACTGCACATATAGGAAAAGGAATTTTCCTCGTGTGGCCCGCGTGGTTTTGTCCCACGGAACAATCCTTCAATATAATGGCAACGGTCAGCCATTATTTCCGCATATATAATGCTTAACTTTACGCAATAAAAATTTCGATGCCACGTACCTATAACCTCCCGGGATCTACGTGTGTTACGGTCCATAAGTTTAGACAACTTTCTTGCGTGCGATTAAAAGCAAAGAAAAAATTATTATCGCCATGTATTCGTTACTGAATTTATAATTTGACGATTAATCCAAACTGAGTCTCGTATTTGTATTCGTTTGTTTTATAGGCGACTTTAAATTCCGCGCCCTTTCTCTCTTCGTTCTCCCGTTTTCTATCGTTTTAGCGTATTTTTTACTTTTTTTTCCTCCGACGATGCAGCCTCCACTATCGTTCACAGATACACGTTCGGGAATGACGTGAGCACGCGATGTTAATAAAATATCGACCAGTAAATCGACGTACAGGATTTTCTTTAAAAAAAACTAAAAAAATTTGGTCAACCCATCCCCTTGATCCTCACACACTTTTCCTCCTCTTCCTGCCAGACTCCGTAACGCACTTTCAGGCGATCGTTGATCGTTGCCCTTGAAGTTACAATCTCATAGTTTGCAACTTTAATAAACTCACCGACTGACCATAATGGATTCCCGTTTTTTGTAATATCCAGCGATCGCTGAGGCCACGCATCGACTTCACACTCATGACGTTTGCATCGATTAACATAAACGTTAGGAAAAATAAATAGCATCGTTCTGGAAATGGCATCAACAGTCGACGAGTTTTGTGCCTGAATATTCCGTATAAATTTTTAACGAAAAGTTTTTTCGACCTCGAAAAAATAAAAGGATAATGTTGGTTGTGTTGTACAGCCGGATATGGACTTGCCAATTGTCGAAGCAAATGGCAAAGAAATGAAGAAATTTTTAATGGCATCGCATATCAGGCAGTTGAGCTAACGGTAAAGTTTTCCGAGCAAAGTTTATCGTCGCTAGATATTTTTACGTATGTGACACTTACATTATTAACGCCTAAGCCACGTGTGGGTCCTTGAAAATTACGAGTACTCCACGCGGCGCGTACGTGCATATATTTCTTCCCTGTGCTTTTAACACCAACGGCCTCCCTTCTCAATGTCAAGGGATGATAACGAACAAAAAGTCACGAACTTCTAGCTTTTTCACATCACAACCAGTGTACACAACCATGCACAGATATACACATTATCCGTGTCTGCCAGTTATTTGTCACCGCGGAGACAGAATTAAGGGTGAAAAAAAATTAACGACATATTGACTAAACCACCGACACAAAAAGAATATAAAGCTTCCTCTGAAATGTCACTCCAGAAAGTCGCTTGAAATTCACTAAACAAACTCTACAAGGCGACGAACTAAAAATAAATTTATTCGAATAAATTGAAGTTTATTTGGGCGATGATCGAATTTTATTTTTTCGTGTCACACCGCCAGCTCCTTATTAGAGATTACGGTAAAGTACAAGATTGAAGTTTGCATCGTTGGAGTCGAAAAATATTTAACCCTTCACCATTTTTTTGTATTTTTGGAACCGCCTCAATATTTTATGATTCAATTTTTTCGTTTCCAAAAATTTTCGTTGATCGACACTGCAGTTTCATTTTCCCGAGAATGTGAAGTAAAAAAAAACACACACACACAATTAAATCGCAGCGACCCGATTGTCAACCACGGCTGAATTACTGGAAACAGGCTAATCGTGTCGAGCATGTATGTCGCTCGTCTACGTCCATGTGAATGTAATAAATGTTTCATAGATTGTCTTTCATCAACGCGTCCCTCGCGTGTGTGCCCTGCTGGGGTAATGCGGGTATTGCCAAGAGTCGAGAGTTCAGGGAACAAGGAGGCAGATAAAGAAACAAAGAATACGAAACGAGAGCTTGTGGAAAAAAAGCGGCAAGAACGAAAGATGTCTCGGCAGCGAGAAAGCCGATCGATACTCAAACCCCAGCAAGAAAATTTAATGAGCATCAGGTTTTTTCAAATAGATTATACTTTTCTATGACCCTGAGGTTTGCATCGATGCAATGCCAAAAAATAAAAATGAAAAATAAAAAAATGATTCGTCACTTTTTTCCGATTCCTTTTTTGGACATCACGAATGGATTCGTGAAATGAGAAATTGCAAATCATTTTAAAAAAATTTTTTTTTCAGTTCGTGACATTGCGGCGATGCAAACTTCAGACTCATCCTTTCCTTACTTTCGATAAATGCTCCAATGTATCAATTTCCATGACATTGAAGTTTGCATTGTTGGAGGAAAATAACGAAATTCTATTTTTTTCCACCATTTTTTGGTATTTTTGGAATCGCCTCAATATTTCTTTGACATTTTATTTTTCATTTGCAAAAATTCTCACAGACCGACACTGCAGTTTAATTTTTGGTTCTGCTTTCAATAAAATTGAATAAGTTAATTACTTTTGTTGCATTCCAACGATGCAAACTTCAGCATCATTAAGTTTGCAACGTTCTTCTGCATTATTAGTCTCTGCATTTCCGTAATGAGGTTGAAGTTTCCATCGTTGAAATGGAACAAAATTCATTTCGATCGATTTTCGCGACCTATAAAGTATATGAGTTGGATAAATTTAACTGATTTTGAAAATCGAATAAATCATCAATAAAAATAAATATTTTCATTTAGCCATATTATTTTTCATTTTTGCGGCAAAGATGATTACTAAAAAGTAGAATTACGATGAGAAATCGATCGGTTTTCGCAACCGGAAACGCATGATCGATTCGGAAAATTGTAATAAATTTCAAAAATAAACGAATCGTCAATAGAATCAAATATTTTTCGCAAACTTCAGCATCATCAATTTCCCTGTCTCGCTAATATAAAGACGTGAGTCACGCAAAGGTCAGTAGACTCCTTAAAAAATGTAATACCGACCGTGATAACACATCGAGATCTTGCTGAATACAAAAAAGCTCAATAAAATGGCAAAACGATCAACGAGAATTGAGGAAAACGACGAAACACTTTTCATCGACTCATTCATTCACTTTTGACCACGTGTGCCATAAAAAATAAATCAACGAGACGAAACGATTTTGAAAAATGACGTTGAAGTTTGCATCGTTGAAATGCAACAAAATTCAATTTTTTCTGTGGCGATGCTCACTATAGAAAAATGCAGAATTCCATTATGTCGATAAAACGATCGATTTTCGCAACCCAAAAAGTATATAGAGCTCAAAAAATTGGGCTAATTTTGAGAATAAAAAAAAATCATCAAAAAAAAAGTAATATTTTTCGTTGCATTCCAGCGTTGCGAACTTCAGCTTCATTTCTTGAATTCGTGCCACGTGTCTATAAACGACGTAACGTCATTTACAAGAAAACGATAAAACGTTAAGACTCGAAAAGTTCCATTTTAAAAGCGCAGTTTCGTTTTCATTATTCGCGCATCAATTCTCATCCGATTGTTTTTTTTTTATTGTTCATCTCATTAAAAAGAACGGTTTTCGACCCAATAAAACGTTTGCACGTGAAACTTTATTTCTTCTATGCTGGAAAGCATTTTCGACGAGTGTTTATTTGGCGAATGGGAGAAATGGAAGCACGCGTCAGAGCAGGAAGTACGCGAGTCTCCTGTCATGTATTTCCACAAGTTTTTCTAATCAATAGACTCGCAAAAATAGGTCATAATTGGCTGCTCGTGTCTGTATGTATATTTATCTCATGGAGACTGAAGTAAGTGCATGAATAACAGACCGAGAATATAAAGGAGCTAATGTTCATGTGTTGGGGCGTATAGCGAGTGAGAGTCACATCGACGATCAGATTTCCGCGCGACATTGAACGTTTGTGAACACGTGTTAAATTTTTACAGGCCATTGTAGATTCGCGCTTGCGAATACGTATTCTCACTCGAGACTCATTTATTCATACCGAGACACGACTATATGCACGTTCATTATAGTGTCTGACTTTCGCAAGCGGTGATACATAATTGACCTATCGTTTCTATCAATTGGCTCCTCATATATGTGCATTACACACACAGCACATACACAGATATCGAACGCAGATGATCACTAAATGAGCGATATTTTTTCTCATCAAATCTTGCGAAAATTTTGACCACAAATTCTCCGAGATTGTGGGACTTTGCGATTGATAATTAGACAATCGTCGCGCCGCACCTCATTTATGAAGCAAAAGTTCGCAACGTTCAAATCCAAAACGAAAAATATTTATTTTTATTCATGATTTGTTTAATTTTAAAAATCATGCCATTTTTCCCGGCTCATAGAATACTTTTTGGTTCGCGAAAATCGAATCCAACGAAATTATATTTTATCTGGGGCGATGCTCATTATTAAAATGCAGAATGTAATTCTGCTGATAAAACGATCGATTTTCGAGACCCAAAAAAAAAATATGCGCACGAAAGATTTAGATGATTTTGAAAATTCAACAAATCATCAATAAAAAATAATATTGTTCGTTGGATTCCAACGTCGTGAATTTCACCTTTATCGAAAATCGATCGAAATGAATTTTGGTCCATTCCAACGATGCAAACTTCAACCTCATTACGGAAATGCAGAGACTAGTGGAGAAGAATGCTACAAACTTAATGATGTTGAAGTTTGCATCGTTGGGATCCAACGCGGAATTAATTAATTTATTCCATTTTTTCGAGAGCAGAGTCAAAAAAATAAAACTGCAGTGTCGGTCCACTAAAAAATTTTCAAACAAAAAATGTTGAATGACGAAGAAATATTGAGGTCGTTCTAAAAGTAAATCAATGATGAATGGATTTAAATTTTGTATATGTATTCTGGATGCATTTCTGAATTTTTTATCACGTTCATTTTCTCCGTCCTGACCCTAGAACGGTAACTTGGGGTCAAAAACGACCCCATGCGACTCTCAAATCCCGCGCCATTTCTCCCTTCGCTCGTTTTTTTATCGTTTCACCTAATTTTTGCCTAAATTTTGACTCCAAGCGAAACTGCCCAAGGCTCACGTGGTTCTGCATTGAAAAACGATAAGAATGAACCCAAGTTGAACTCTTTTCGATCAATTTTACTGGAGATATGAATTTTTCAAAATTGGGGTCACCGATGGACCCGGATCACCGGAAAAGGTAAAAAAAATGAGTCTACCATTCTAGGTTAAATCCGCCTTTCAGACGACTCAGGGTTCGTAAATAAAATGGGCCTCGACTGCTCATTCATCGCAACATTCTTCGATCGACCGTCGCGGACTGAATATACATTGATCATTCAATCTTACCGCCCAGTCTCATTTAACGGTACACACGAGAGAAAAAACTCGACAAATTGTTTTTTCGAATTTTCGCAACTACGATTTTTGTTTTTCCTTTCATTTCATCTCTGCGTCTCGTTTTAACTCGAAAATGATTTTTTTATCACCTTGCCTCATTCATGAAATAAACACAAGTGCAACAAAAAATATTTTATCCATTCACCATTTTTCGGTATTTTTGTAATCACCTCAATATTCCTTTGACATTTAATTTTTCATTCCCAAAAATTGTCGTAGACCGAAACCGCAGTTTTATTTTTGACTCTCCTTTAAAAAAAATATAATTAATTAATTAATTCCGATGCATTCCAACGATACAAACTCCAACGTTATACTCTTTCGTGGAGAAGTAAGAAAGAAATAAAAACACAATTGATTTCTTGTGACCGAGAGGACCGAGCCCACCAATTCATAGAAAAAAAAAAATTGTTTACGTTCTGGAGACTCTCTCGTCTATTTTGAACGTCAATCTCTCACCCCACGATGGAACTCGTCGATACACACACACACGGGCGGATACACATACGTATATTTTACGAACGCATCGGGTGTGTGCTTGTGACGTAATTTTCGCCTCGACTCTGCACGAGAGATCTTGAGAAACTTTAAATAGACCGTGGCGATTACGCATATATAGTTTCTTACGTTATGCACTCATTCATCATTATATGCTTGGCACAAAATGGCTACGCACTTTGCGTGAAGAAAAAAACAACAACGGCAACAAAACAAACACAAAAAAGCGAAGGTTCAATCACATAATGAAAAAGCTAAACGTTCAAAATTCTCCGGCTGACTTCGCTCGAAAATAACAATCTCTACAGCATTATTTTGACGTCAAAGCCTTTTGTTTGGAAAGCCTGGTGCCTCCTCGAATTCCAAAAGAATGCTATATTTTCAGTCGAATCGAGTGGATTCCTGAAATGTACCGCGTCCTACGTGGATCAATTCGCGACCGATTCCCGTTACTTTTATAACGCAGTTATATTCGCCTCTGACAGGATTTCGTTCCACATTCTCTGACGTCGAGACGAAAAGATTCATCATTTTTTCTCTGTCTATATTTTTTCTTTCGTCCCGAAAGCGCTCGCCTTTTTATTTTCAATAACAATAATATCAACACGACATAGCAGTTGAGCGAGTGCGGGAGAAATAACCGAAAAGGAAATACCAGTTTTTCTTGGACATCGCAGCGGGAATCATCGTCATTTCGAGGAAAATAAGAGTTACGCCTCCTTCTCCGGCGCGCAGAGGACAGCGTGCGACTTGTATTTTTCTTGCAATTTCGAATCTTTCCGATCAAACGGGTAGCAAAATTTTTACTCCTCTCCGAATTCATTCCGACTACACACAATAATGTGGCTACGTTAAAAACATAGGAAAGTTCGAAACGAACGATGTTGAAGTTCGCATCGTTGAAATGCAACGAAAACTGATTATTTTTTTAGCAGAGCGCGAAATTTTCGGCAAGTATTTGTCACAAATAGTAGGGCAGACTTTTTTCCCATTCAAGAATTGAATTCACTAAAAAAAATGGAAAAGTGATTTAATCATCAAAATAATGATTGAAATTTTTCTCGTTTTTTTTTCAACGATACAAACTTCAGTATCGTCGAAATGATTAGAATTATATAAAATTTGGTGGACATACTCTTCGGTATTAAATATAAATATACAATTTTTTCGAGATTCTTCTGCTACATAGTTCTCGAGTAAATAAACACTAGACTTTGCATGCGTAAGCATGAGATTCAGATATATTTTTAGCATATTATAAACTCAAATTATTCGACAACGATGTAGATGAAAAATAGAAAAAAATTTGTGTCATCGTATTTGTTGCTAAAGAATATTATGACCAAATTTTAATAAATTTTTATTACATTGTCGTATGTAGCCAATGTCGTGTCAATTAACTCGATGAATATTTAGTAAATGTCTGACTGGAAATATAGATGTTTCCTCGATGTGATACACTCATCGGCACAAACAAATGATAATTCGTCTGAGTTTTGAATCGAAATTAAATATTATTGTTTTGTAAAAGGTTTGCTTACGAAAGATATTCAACAATTGGAAACAAGGCACAACTGTTGAAGAGCCGCGTGGTGAGGAAATCAATTGGGAGAATGAAAAAAAAAAAGGCAAAAGGGAACTTACATTTTTCCGGGCTATTCGTCGCGTCCACGTGGCCCTGTTTAACCCTCGTGCGAAGGAACAGTGTCACTGTCCTCTCCCGGCTCGTTAGCCTCACGCACAGCCTCTGAAAGTCGCTTTCCCGCTCGGGTGTCTCACATTTCGAAGAGAATTCAAGTCCCTCTTTGGTTGATAACCGTTTGAAAAAATCTTGTGAGCAGAAAGTGTAATCGTCCTTGAAATGACACTCAACGATAAACAAAAAACTCGTTTCACACAAGTTTACACTTCGATCGTATCGCACATTTTATATTATCTTATTGTCATTGTTATTATTGTGACGAAAAAACTTGAGATAACTGTAACGCGTTTGTATGTTAATATCTCACTACGCTATCGGCAAATCGTAGCGGTTTTAACTTCCTCCAAACCCACGGCCCAGTTTCTCGTACACTCATAATAAGACTACTCCAACACCGAGAGACTCTTTTACTTTTCCTTCAAGAATCCTTTATTCCACACTTTTTTCAATTATTACATTCCAATGTTTTTCCACCATAAAAAATCGACTAGATTTTTCCTCCGGTTTTTCTTTATCGTAAAAAAAATCACGAAATATACGTACGAAAGATTTATCAAATTTTGTAAATATGTACGATAGAGCGTTGCTCTACATTACACGTTGCTACGAAATACCGCGCGGCTTTCTCGTGTATATATCCCGAACCCCCGTTCTAAGGGATCTTATGAAATACATGTATGTGTATATCGCTATAAATCTATATACACAACATATTTATACATGTAGACTCTATGAATTTCTATACAGAACGATCTTTCACGACACTAACCACCCACGTCCGTTTCAATTAACCGCAACAACTTTACTGGCTCAGTGCTCACGGAGCTACTGACGTTTGCCAGGCAAGCTCGCTCCACCGTGGTCGCCGTCGTCATATATTCCTCTCGTCCTATTCCGCACAGCTGGCCAAGATTTAACGCTCCTTGCTCAACAGCGCCACTCTTTCCACTATGTGCCATGGACAACACGTCTACCAACCAACATTCTTTATTCTTGCTGTCGTGGAATAAAAATATAAAAAAACATTGATATGATGGCAATGACCTTTTAATGTGAATAATATTGTGATTCATCGAAAAAAACTTATTTGTTTTTATTTAAATCGTAAACATTAGCAAGACCCAGTTGTTTTTTAATCCCCGCCATTATATACAGTGAATTATTAAAAAAATGTTACTGTGGTTTACTCCGATGGTAACAGCGGCTTCCGTGTTCGTGTATATTTGAAAAAAGTCTGAAAAATAATTGTCACGAAAGTTGTCGTAATTATGGAGAATCTAGAATTAAAATTATTCATTACTCCGTTATTGATTTCTGACTAATCGTTGTGGATTAATGTGGATGAACAATTCATAAAAACATGATAACCATGAACTAAAAACATTCGCTGTAAGGTTGCATAATGTCGCCACCAGAAGCTTATTACCGTGTGTGGATATTTTGACGTGTTTTACTCCACAAAAACTATTGAACGTCGTATGTCGCATGAATTGCTTGCAATAAAATGAAATGAAAATCGTTGTTTACTTCATTGATGCAAGCTTGGAGTGCAAACAGAGAGATATTTATAATTTTTACTCGAGAAGGTCGCGAGCACAAATTCATGAAAATCGCCCCAACGTACCGACCGAACGGCTGTCGCTTTGGAATTTTCCTCTTCAAGCGTACGCCTGTGCTTCGGAAAAAGATGTGTGGCGAACAAAACATTGTCGTTATACTTCGAAGAGATGAAAAAATCTACTCGTTGAATTGTTGGTTGATCATCAACATTGGAAAATGGGAAAAAAGTGAACGTAATTTTTGTCCAAATCAGCGCTTTCGTTTCGCCTGTCAGAGCCGTAATTTTAGTTCGCGATTAAACGTGCAGCGGGCGCCACGAGCTGTGCTCGACACCCGAGCAGCGGTGAGAAGGGTGAAGGGAAAGCGAATTGACGTAGCAGAAGCGGCGGAGTCTTCCGTTCCGGCATAATAGTAGTGCGAGGTGCGAGTTGGCATTCGCGGGTTAGCCACCTATCGATATCGATTCTTTTCCTTTAAATGCAACAACAACAAAACGTTAAAGAATCTTTCAAAGTTTCCGGTTCGAGTATTCATCGGGATTAATTCGTGAGATACGGGAGTAGTGAAATATTGAAAAAGTTGAGGTTTCTTTCTGGTTGATCTCGCCACCGATAGCGTACAAACGGAAGCAGGATGGATGAAGAATATGACGCGATAGTGTTGGGCACAGGTCTCAAGGAGTGCATCTTATCTGGCATGCTCTCGGTCAGCGGAAAAAAAGTCTTGCATGTCGATCGCAACAAGTACTACGGTGGTGAATCCGCCTCGATAACTCCCCTCGAAGAATTTTTCGGGTAAGACATTAAATTTATGAGCAATTAAAAAATTTCGAAAAAAAATCTCTTATTTTCTCGGAATAATGCTTCTCGCGATCATTTCCCAATGGGATCATCCTGCTCCGCGAAATCCACCGAGGGAAGGGGGTAATATTCAATTCCGAATAACCAACTTTTGTACAGCTGTCGTCATTGGTTGTTGAGTCTTGTGGATCGAACCATTCGCGATCAGGGCAAGAGACAGGGAAAGACGGAGAAAGAAAATTCATGGAGTGGCTTGTTCTCCATTTCTCGCGACCTCCACTCCGTTCTATCGATTCCTTCACTTTTTATTCTTCCCCCAAAACTACAAAATTACAAAAACCCTTCGAGCCCGAAATTTCTACAATCTTCGTCATTCAGAAGTCTCCGAGAAGTACGTGAAACTCCCGCGTTCTCTCCCCCGGCCCCTCCCCCCTTTTCTTCGTATACCTTCGAACAATTACGACCATTTTTTCGATAAATCAACGTTTTCTCGTGTTCAACTCCAGTTTTCGTCAATTCATCATTATTTCGAGTTCAATTTTAATTACGACTCGATAAAATCACCGTTAACTTTATGTTCCGGGCCGTTGAGCGTTCCGTTGCGAAGTTGACAGATGGAGAGAGGAAATTGGTTGGGCGGAGCGAACAGTCATTCGTCAAAATCCATTTTGAAAAATGAAAAATAACTTTTTGGACAAAAATGGAACTTTGTTTTTCTTCCTGTTTATGAATATTGGGCTCAGGCTTCCCCTCGCGAGCGGACGCGATCGTTGATGGAATTAATAACATGATGGAACGAGATCCCGTAAGACGATAGTGTCTCTATCGACCGACTCGCGGCGCCCCGAACGTTTTGTTCGTGTGTACTCGTCGAAATGCCTTTTTCCTGCCGTTCTTTTCACCACGAAATTTCGACGCTTTTTTATTGTTTTTTTTTTGTTTTCTCGAAATAATTGCAGAAAATTGTAAAAGCTCATGAATATTTCATGGAATGAACAAAAAATTACATGGTCACTGAGTAACAAAGCTCGAGGTGACAATTTTTTAACGAAATATATACCATATACGAAGATCGATCGGACCCGCCCTCCGGGTTTTCGAAAGATCGTGTTACCATCGGCCCCAACGATCCCATTATTGTTTACTCCCAGAATTTCATGAATTATTTGTAAACGCTCGTTATTATTTCTTGATTTTAAATATTCTATCATTTCTTCCTGACGGGTAAGAAAAATCGCCAATAATAATATAACGTCGTAGTCACGGACCCAAATTTTTATAGCAAAAAATTCATAATTTCCGACTTTTCGAATTTTTATAATAAAAAACTCATACTTTCTAACTTTTCGAATTTTTATAGTAAAAAATTCATAATTTCCGACTTTTCGAATTTATATAATAAAAAAATCATATTTTCTAACTTTTCGAATTTTTATAGTAAAAAATTCGTGTTTCTCGACTTTTCGAATTTTTATCGTAAAAAATTCATAATTTTCGGCTTTTCGAATTTTCATAATAAAAAATTCATATTTCCAGACTATTCGAATTTTTACAGTAAAAAATTTAGATTTTCCGACTTTTCGAATTTTTACAGTAAAAAATTCATTTTTCCAATTTTTTACAATTTCGTTGAATCATCGAATGTCGACCGAATACGAGTGTTTTCTGAGCTATAAAAAATACGAGGAAGCTCGTAGGATTTACGATCGAGAAAAGTGGATTATGAAGGTCTTAATAATTATCCAAATACGGGTAATTAAAAGAAATGCGGTATTAATAATTAAACCTAAACTGCATCGTGTCGTTATGCAGACGTTGATTCCATGCAATTATACTATTATACTGTACGTAATTTCTTAACAAATCACATTATTAATTTACGACATTGAAGTTTGTATTGTTGGAGTCCAAAGAAAAATATTTTCTCCATTCACCATTTTTTTTTTCGAAATCGCCGCAATATTTCTCTGACCCTCGATTTTTCATCTGCAAAAATTGTCATAGGCCGACATTACAGATTAATTTTTGGCTCTGCTTTTGAAAGAATAGTACGAAGAATCATTCATAAGTTTTTTTTTCTATTACTCGGCATCGAGTCGTTGCCACGTTTCTTAATTTCCCTCGTCATTGGACCAGAGAAACTGTAAGCATTCGTATTTTTTTTTTTCTTTGTTACCGGAGAAAACAACGTGCCTTTCACTCCGTTATGTTCTCCAAAGAATAAAAATGAATTATTTACCGTTATTCGGTGTGTCTTGTAATGGAAAAAAAGAAAAAACTCAGTTCGATCATTTGTAGCAATAAATACGAAGCAGCGTAAATAACGTTGAAGTTTGCAGCGTTGAAAATGCAACGAAATTCCATTTTTTCTCTGGCGAAGCTCAACATTCAAATGCAGAATTTAATTGCGATGATAAATCGATCGATTTTCCTGACAAAAAAGTCCATGAGCTCGAAAAATTGGAATGATTTTTGAAACTGAACAAATCGTCAATAAAAATGAATATTTTTCGTTGTATTTCAACGTTGCGCACTTCAGCTTCATAAAATACGTTGGAGAATTGAATTAACGGAATTCTGAGGCATGAGGCCATTGCGGAAGCGATAGAATTTTCATATCGAGTCATACAATCATAATAGTATTTGCACATAACGATTGATTGATTGTAGCAAGTTTAGGGGGGTCACTAGGTCAGTGGGCTGAATATAAGTTTCGGTCAAGCGTGAACCCATGCAACCGTGTGTACAATGGACTTGATCGCTACTCGCTCGACGTGACTTTATAAACCATCGAAGGTCATATTCCGGAATATCCATACATTCGTATGACAAGGAGAAAATAAAATAATTTATTATTTTTTTGTTAATCATCGAAAATCTCGAAAAATTTGGATAATTCTGAAAATCAAACGAATAATTAGTGAAAATTAATATTTTTCGTTGGATTTCAACGTTGTAAACTTCAGCTTCGCATCCGAGAGACCTGCGAAAAACTTCACTTCCGGACCTGACGAGCAAAAGCTGCCGGAGAAATTGAAAAAAGTCGAAAAATCGAATAATTGTCGAGTGAGACGATGAAAAATTATTTTCCGAGTATTCCTCTGAGTTTCCGATTTCAACCTTTGACCAAAATGTTCAGCCGCACCGTCAATTGGGTATTCCGACTATTCCTCAACCCCCGCGAGCCTCGAACAACCGTCGAGTCATTTTTCAAAGTGAAGGGCCGGTAAGAACTTCGAAAGATTATCGGAGAATCTTAGAAAAGAAATATATCTTTTTTTATGATTTTCATTAAATAAAAAAAATAAAAATAAAAAATTCGATTGAAATCTCAAATTAAAAATCTTGATTTAAATTTAAAAAATATATATATATATATATATTGTGTTCATTTACTCGGGTGCGAATCTCGGCTGCAAGAAAATTCCCAATTTTTGTTTAAATGAAATAAAAAAATTCGATAAAATGAATGAATTTACAAAAAGGCAAAAAGTAACGATCCAACGATGTATACGAACTTGATCATCACAATGCAGAGTGAGTTGTGATGGTCAATGTTCTCGGCGCGAAATTCTATCCACGGATTTGCCTTAGACTCGGAACTACAATTATCTTTTTGGTCTCTCGGCTTTCCACCTTTTATGGTATACGCGTTTGCGCTACCGTGCGACGTGCACGAGAGACAAACGATGAAAAACCAGACGGCGTGACGCATTACAACGCGTTTCATATGGAGCAACGCCTTTCCACAAAAATCGGGTCACAATAAGCTTCCGTTTGTCGACGACCAGCAAGTCTCCAGTTGACCCAACAAAAGTCATCTCTCATGGAATTATTTCATACAGAGAATTTTAAAAAATTCCGAGCAAACGAAAAATACGATGTTAAGCTCTGCATCGTTGGGGTGCGAGGGAATTAATTAATTAATTCAATTTTTTTAGAAGCAGAACCAAAAATAAAATTGTAGTGGCGGTCTACGAAAATTTTTGCAAATGAAAAATCAAATTCCAAAGAAATCTTGAGGCGATTCCAAAAATACAAAAAAATGGTGAATATTTTTCATTCGATTCCAACGATGCAAATTTTAATGTCGTAAAAATTCCGAGAAAACGACAAATTCCATATGAAAACTCATCGATGCCGATGATCGTGAAATTTTTAAAGCTGAGAAGCAGCTTCAGTGTTGAAAAATAATTTCTCAAAAAGATGTGGGCACGAAACATTTAAAATCGCTTTGCTGTAAAAACGTGAACGAATTTTCCAGCGCGTAATTATATTTTTTGCCCCTCAACACGATTCTGCGTCTCTTTTTGCCTCAAAGTAATTATAACATGAAAAACTTGGTGGCGGAGGAGGATACGAGCGGCAAAGTACCAGGCTCTTGGAAACTCAAGCGCGAGAGAATATCGATTCCGAAATGAAAAGTAGCACGACAGCGTGTAGCGCCCTCTATACATCCCGCTTCCCTTTTTTTTGCGCCGATTCAATAGACCAAAGTGGGAGGTAAACACTCGTCGTTTCTCAATAACGGACCTTGCCATAAATGCTCACCAACGATTCATCAGCTGTCCGATAGGGCTTTCGTTATTTCACAATGAGTTTCGTTACACTCCACAAGCATTGAATAATTACCTTAATGAATTTCCATAAAGTCGCCAGAAAGCAAAAGAAAAATAAAAATGAATTATTCCAGGTAAACGAAATTCTTAAAATTGCAAAAAAAAATCTTCGTCGATTGTGCCAATATGTAACGAGAGCCCAAAACCATTTGACCCAATTCCGTAATCTTAACGTCCGAGTCAATATTTCCTTACAAAAAATAAACGAAATCAACCAAATTTCAAAAAGCAGACTCGACCCCCACCAATTCATAATTCAGTTCGAAGAAAAACGAAGTTCTGTTGTATTTTGACGATGTTGAAGTTTGCATCGTTGGAATGCAACCAAATTCTATTTTTCCTTGAGGCAGAGCTCATGATATGTTTGTTTGATTCTCAAAATCGTGCCAATTTTTTGAAAATAATAATTATTATTATAATGGAATAATTGAGTAATTTTATCATCGAAATCACATTTTGCATTTGAACATTAAGCTTCGCCACAGAAAACATGGAAACTGATGCAAACGTCATGCCCATGATTTTTATCCAATTTTTAGTCAGGACCAAAAATCGGTACAGAAATTGTCATGGTTTTTGAAATTGAAGAAAAAAACTAATCAAAAAAGTTTTTTTTCGTTGGACCTCGACGTTGTGAACTTCAGTGTCATTCTATTTTGTCATAACGTTGAAGTTTGCATCGTTGGAATCCAACGAAATTCTATTTTTTCTATGGCGATATGCAGAAAGTAATAATAGTGATAAAACGATCGATTTTTGCCACCCAAAAAGGATATCAGCTCGAAAAATTCGAATAATTTTTAAAATGAAACAAATCATCAATAAACATTAATATTTTCCGTTGGATTCCAACGTTGCGAACTCCAACATCGTATTTTGTCGCATGTAACAAGTCACTTTGAAACACTGATACTGCATATTTTTCATAATACATACTTCGCACGTTCGCGGGCTGATAACGATTTATCGAAAACTGGTAAAACGAGATGCTAATGCATAACATTTTGTCGGGAATGCAAGCTAATAATTTGACGGAAAATCTGTCGTCAGAATTTTATTTATTTCCCCACAATATCGAGAGTCGTTATTTCATGATTATTTTTTTTTATCACGACCCATTCTTTTCGAACTTCATTGATTCCTTTCTAGTTGGAGAACTTTTCACAATCTAAACGGATATCCAAAAATCTAAGGATCGGAGGAAACCAATAAAAATAGGGAATATTCTGTCCAAGAAATAAAAAATACAAACTCGTCTTCAATCCATGACGTTGGAGTTTGCATCGTTGGAATGCAACGAAATTCCATTTTTTTCTGTGACAATGCTTATTATCTAAATGCAAAATGTAATTACCATAGCAAAACGATCGATTTTCGCGACCCAAAAAGTATACCAGCTCGAAAAATTAGCATGATTTCGAAAATTGAACAAATCATCAATTAATATATATATTTTTAAATATATTTAAATAAATATATTGAATTATTATATTAATAAATATATATTCAAATAAATTCAAAAATATATGTGAATACATATATTTTTCTAAAAATATATTTATTGCTTAAATATTTTTAAATCAAAATTTTACATAAATTTTTTTTTTCATATTTCGAAGATATATTAAGAAAGTTCCGGGGAGGTTCGAAAATTTCAAAGATAAAAAATCAGATAATTCGTCGCGTTGTAAAAAAAAATGGTTGAAATTTTATTCTCGGAAAATGAGAAAAAAAAGAAGTTGGTTAAATTAAAAAAATGCTACTGAGAAGTCCGTGGGAGAATGTAAATTTGAGATGCTGGATCGATATTGAAATTTTGCATGAGTGAACAAATCCCTCGATTGTTTATTTGCGAGTCACTCTATTTTAAACGAAAAAGAATCGATAAGCGTTACGGACGAAGCCATGCAAACCGAAAGCGAAAATAGGGAGGATGCGAAGTGGAAATTCTTTGGGGGTGTTGGTACGTTATGTCATCAAAGTACTGTTATTGACTGAAGCTCCGTGAAAGCTCTCTTCCTCCGTCTGCTTCACCTCGTCCCCATCACCCATCGATCACTTGCTCTCCCTCGCACTATTCAAACTACGCCATTCTTGAAAGAGTTTCTCCCACTCAGGTTCATACTTGTACTGTCGCAAATGCCGCCTAACTTTCCACGATGGAAAGTTATTTACCAACGTTGTCGAGAAACCTACCCAAGCATTTCCACCATTTTCACTCATCGATAAAAATTCAATTTCACAAATATTTCATTAATAAGGATACAAAATTAGTTTTGCAACATCTGGTTGTCTAGTGTCTCGTATTTTCAACACTCTTCAAGTCCTATCCGGCCTATTCAATCGCCAAAATTATGAGCTCGAAATCGAAAAGAAAATTTTTTCCACAACCCGACTAAGAAAAAAAAACTCCAGCAGCTTAACGGTTGAATTTTTTATAATGTCGAAGTTTGCATCGTTGGAATGCAATAGAATGAATGAATTAATTATATATATATATATTTTTTTAAAGCGGAGCCCAAAATGAAACTACAGTGTCGGACTACGACATTTTTTGCAAATTGAAAATTTAATGCCAAAAAAATATCAAAATATGGTGAACGGATTAAATATTTTACCTTGCATTCCCACGAACGACATTGACCTTGGCATCGTTGGAGTGCAACGTAAAATATTTTACAACTTGTTAGTATTTTCGAAATCGCCTTTATATTTTTTCGACATTCAATTTTACTTTCGAAAAAAATATAATTAATTAATTGAATCCGTTTCATTCCAACGATGCAATCTTCAATGTGGTCAATTCGTAAAGATTCCTTTTGTTTCCAAAAATGTAAAATGCCGTTTATCGAATGATCGAGTGTTGCCCAAAAATGGGATGAAATATTGACGTGACAATTTTGTCGGTGTTTGTAAATATAGAAACTTCAAGTTGCCACCACCGGATGCGATGTATGGTCGTGGTAGGGACTGGAACGTGGATTTGATACCAAAATTCCTGATGGCGAATGGGCTCTTGGTCAAGCTCCTAATTCACACCGGAGTAACTCGTTATCTCGAGTTCAAATCGATCGAGGGATCCTACGTCTACAAGTCTGGCAAAATATCCAAAGTCCCGATAGATCAACAAGAAGCATTGTCCAGCGATCTTATGGGTATTTTTGAGAAGAGACGTTTCCGTAATTTCCTCACCTGGGTTCAAAATGTCCAGGAGGACGATCCCAAAACATGGGACGGTTTCGACCCATTCAACAACAGCATGAGCGCACTTTACAACAAATTCAGCCTCGATCCCAATACTCAAGACTTCACCGGTCACGCTCTCGCCCTTCACAGGTAAACTTTCCAAACCAATTTTCAATTTTTTCACAATCAATTCCATCGAAACTCTACTTAATATCATTCTTATATAAAACCGAAATAATTGTCTATTACAAATCAAATGTCTGTTCAATTCGCTCCAAAAAATTCTCAAAATCAAGTAACGGAAACGTAAAACGATGTGATTCAATTTTTCACAAAGTTTCTCTTTCTCTCTCATCAAATATTCACGAGGTTTGTAAACCCAGAGTCTCGTGGTTATTAAAATTTGATTGCAACGAGTGTTACGTAAATTCTATAACAAATATAAAAAATTTCGTTGGCTAAACGTTTTTGGGACCAATACCAAGTTTTTTCCCATGACGGAAAGTTTTCTGATGTTTAGAATCAGAGATTTCCAGTTTTTAGGTATCGTTCTCTGAACGCGTGTGAATTGAATGTAAGGTTTTATTAATAAGTTGCAAAAAGAAAAATTCATATTTTAAATTTCATTCCTAAACACATTTTTCTGCAACTCATAACTGACACGCAACTTCAATTTACACGCGTTTACATGGGAAAAGTTGAAAATTGGAAATCTCAAATTTTTAACGTCAGAAAATGTTTTTTTCATCGGAGAAAACTTTTCGTTTTGGAGTTATGAATATTTATAGAAAATTATCAAAGAATCCTAAATGAAGGAACTTTGTGATACGATAAATAGTCTTCGATAGTAAAGAAAAGCGAAAAATTGTGGAAATAAAAATGAATGAACGAATTAATGAAAAGAAGAATGTAAACAAGAGGAATAGAAAAAGAAATTTGTCAATAATTTATCGGAGAAACGACTCGTCTGTTGCAGGAATGACGACTATATCTCACAGGCCGCAATAAAAACTGTTCGGCGTATAAAACTCTACAGCGACAGTTTAGCTCGATATGGAAAATCACCGTACCTTTACCCGATGTACGGACTGGGTGAACTACCTCAGGGCTTCGCGAGACTCAGTGCCATTTACGGTGGAACGTATATGCTGGACAAACCAATCGATGAAATTGTCATGAAGGATGGAAAGGTAAAAACTAAAGGGATCTCGACAACGAACACTGGCCCATGAATCTTTCATTTCCGTTTCAAGCCAATTTGTCAGGGGCCTGGGGCATGTTTTTTTTATTTTTATTTTTATTTTTGATTTTTTTTTTTTTTGGGTGTCGAGTGGCTGATGCATTGACTTTTTCCAGGTCGTGGGAGTTCGTTCGGGCGAAGAGGTAGCCTCGTGCAAACAAGTCTTCTGTGATCCTACTTACGTTCCCGATCGCGTCAAGAAAGTTGGCCAAGTTATAAGATGCATTTGTCTTCTGAATCATCCGATTGCCGGTACCAATGACGCATTATCCACGCAGATAATCATTCCTCAGAAGCAGGTAATAATTCTAAACACTATTCCAATCCCCAGATGCTTTATTGACGAGACATTGAAGTTTGCATCGTCGGAGTGCGACGAAAAATATTGAATCCATTCACCATTTTTTTGTATTTCTAGAATCGCCTCGATATTTCTTTGACAATCAATTTTCCATTTGCAAAAATTCGCATAGACCGACACAGTAGTTTCATTTTTGGCTCTGCTTTCAAAAAACCATAATTAATCAATTAAACCCGTTGCATTTCAACGATGCAAACTTCAACATCATATAACTTAATTAATTAATTTCATTAATTCATTAATTTATTAATTTAATTAATTTAGTAATTTACTTAATTTATTCATTCATATGATCACAGAGGATCACGACCTTCTTTTTTTATTGTAGACATCTTATTTTGCTGAGGACTGCATAATTTTGTGTTAAAAAAAAGCTAAAAGTTCAAACACCTTTTGACAAAAAGCAGAAAAAACCAGGAAACCACAAATTAGTCAACGAAAAGAATTTGCGGTCAATCTAAAAAAGTCTGAATCAGAAGGCACAAGAATGAGAAAAAAAATGACTGACAGATGTTCAAAGCAATTAGAGTCAATTGTATTAGCCCTAAAACTTGTAAAACGATTTCCTTAGTAAAATCCTTAAAAATTCCATACCAAACAATTTCTAAAAAAAAAAAAAAATCTCTAATTTTTTCTACAATAATAAAACGAATTTCCGTAGGTGAATCGTAACTCGGACATCTACGTGTCGTTGGTATCCCACACGCATCAAGTAGCAGCGAAGGGTTGGTTCATAGCGATGGTATCGACGACGGTAGAGACGAACAACCCCGAGGCTGAGATAAAGCCAGGTTTAGATTTGCTGGGCCCGATAGCGCAAAAGTTCGTATCCTGTTCGGATTACATGGAGCCAACGGACGACGGTCTGGAGAGTCAGACCTTTATATCGGCGAGTTACGACGCTACGACGCATTTCGAGACCACGTGTCTCGACGTGCTCGACATATTCAAGCGTGCCACGGGCGAAGAGTTCGATTTCAACAAAGTTAAGCAAGAACTCGGCGACGAGGATCAGTAACCGATGCGAACTTTAGAAACTTCGCTGAAAAAACCTCGAAGCCACGTGATCGAGACGCTACGCCTCTCCGATTGCCCGCGTTCGTGTTTACGATGAAAATTTTCAAATATGTGAACAAACAAATTTAACGACATCACGACACACACACACACACACACACACACAAAACACGTCACACACTAAGAAATGATTGAATAAAGACAAAAAGGAGGATAAAGACCGTCCAGACCTTCATATCCATGTCACTTTTCCTGGGGCGCTGCATGGCAGCGGCGAAAACCAATTGCAGAGAAAAAAAAAAGCAGCGACACAAGGAACAATGCATGAGAAACGTGAAGCTTCTCGGATTTCTGAGATTCGAAAGGAAAAAATAATTATGTTGGCGGAAAAACGGTTGAATTGAATTTTCCGGGGTGAAAAGATGGAGAATGGGAAAAAGAGAAAGGAGAGGAGAAAAAAAAAGATGAATTGTGTGTGCATCGTAAATAAAAGTTCCGTCTGACCTCGTGAATCGTACTTTCTATTTTTATTTTCAAGATTCGTTGAAGGAAGTAGGGATTAGGGAGTTGAAACTTCTGAGCTCGAATATGAGGAAATGAGGAAATTAAGCGCAAGGAGCAAAACCGATTAACTCAACAATTTTTGAAACAAATACTATTGTGTCGTGAATTTTTCTCCAATTTGCACAATTGACGATTTTTCTATTTTTTTTCTCTTCTCGTACATCAATCTGCGACTGATTTCTTCCAATTGAAAATTCATACACGAGTCTCTCTCATTGGGGTTAAGATTATTGGTGCGTTGTCGAGAAAATCAAATTACGGTCGGTGCGATCGCATCGGGAAAAACGTGAATGAACAACGAACCGAGGAAACGAACAAATTGAATTTGAGAACGTTGGCGTCTTCTTGGCGAAGGTCTGGCAGGGATTTTACAAATGTATCATATTCTTAAATGCCGAAATGTTATACAGACTTATCGAGATGTCTAATAGATGTAATAAGAGATGTAATACAACAAAAAATGGGAAAAGAAATTCTCGAGGCATTTTTTGTTCATTTTTTCGCCACATCGATTTTGGCTGATCTGATTTTTATCACCGGATTGTTTCTAATATCGAAGGAAGAGTAGCACACGAAAGCGAAGGGAAGATGCAATTACTCGAGAAGGAACATCAGCTTTTAAAAAAACCTGCGAAAGCAACGAAAAAAAAACTGAATTTTGGATCAAAGAGAATATATATAACGTGTGTAAGAAAAATGCTTCTTGACGGATGAATTTCCAACACGTAATCTATCGGCATGCCTCCATCTTAGCGGTATGATAATTCTTTAGCATTATTATTATGGATTATTGCTATTTTCAATGAAAGGTCAATGTGCGGAAATGACGGGATAGTTTAATATGAAGCTAAAGTTCGCGACGTTGGAATTGAACGAAAATTATTCATTTTTATTGACGATTTGTTCAATTTTCAAAATTACCCAAATTTTTCGAGTTGCTACACTTTTTGCGTCGTCGCGAAAATCGATCGTTTTATCATCGTGATTGCTTCCTACATTTGGAAAATAAACATCGCCACAGAAAATATAGAATTTCGTTGCATTCGAACGTTGCACACTTCTACGTCATGAAAAAAAGCGTCGAGCAAAACTTCGTAAAATTCGTTGAGCATTTTATTCATGACGCCGAAGTTCGCGACGTTGGAATGGAACGAAATATATTTACTTTTTATTGAGAATTTTTTTGGCTTTCAAAATTATCCAATTGTTCGAGCTAATATAATTTTTGGGTCGCGAAAATCGATCATTTTATCGTCGTGATTACACTTTGCATTTGAATGGTAAGCATCGATGCAGAAAAAATAGAATTTCGTTGCATTCCAACAATGCAAACTTCAACGTCATAGCTTCATTTTTTATTTTCGAAGAAACCATCTCTGAGTGGTAATTGAATGATGTGTATACTATTAAAAATCTCTACTGTGTATACTACGATGTAACGCGGGTGTCTGTTGAATTTATGCAATATAATTGTATTCATATTGATATACGCCTCAATTTTTGTTTCTTAGTTTTTATATCCCTCATGGGATCGTTGGCATGAAATTTCCCATTAGAGTAAAGATCCGGAAAAGGATAATATTCTCGACGTATTAGACGAAAAAAAATAAGAAAGAAATAAGCCTCGGTTATCAAATTTTGAACGGAACGACGAGACGGTAGACTAGCGCGATTAAAAGATGTTTTGCAGGAGCTTGCAGCTACGAAATATTCCTTTGCTCGGCGTGGAGCGTATCGTGATAATAATTATTCTTTTTAGTCTTAACCGCCTCATCTTTGCGGAAACAAAATTCAATGATTGACAAAATGGAAGAAACAATTATCGATGCTTGCACGCCGCTTTCTAACGAATCCAGTATAGAACTCACGAGTCACGTACAAACCGAAGATTTAACTATCAGTCGAGACATTTGGAACGAGGAGGATGCCAAGAACTTTGCAGAACAAAGACTCAACTAAACTCCCAACATTTCCAGAATCGTACACTTACTATTTACTGTAATACGAGAGCCGTGTCGAATAAATTACATTGTGCTACGATGAAAAAATCTTTCTTTTTTTTCATTACTGATTTGTGATAAGATTTGACTCCCCATTCAGCTTCGAGAAGCCAAGTCATTGCCAAAATTGCACTATTCATAAAAATCATTCGCCTTCGTATCGTTAAGTTTAAATTAACAAATGTCTATTGAGAAAAAAACAGTAAAATGTTCCTCCTTCTGAAAGGATCGTAGATGTTAAACTTCCCAGTCAGAAATTATCGCCCGTTTTCCAGGGAACGAATAAAAACCAATTTTGAGCGTCGACGTTGAAATGCAACGAAATTCTATTTTTTCTGTGGCGATGCTCATTATCCAAATGCAGAGTGTAATTATGATGATAAAACGATCGATTTTTGTGACCCAAAAAGTATATGAGCTCGAAAAATTTGGATGATTTTGAAAATTATACAAATCATCAATGAAAATAAATGTTTTTCGTTGGATTTTGACTTTGCGAACTTCAACACCATAAGAATCGGAATCAACAGTTTTAATCCGTTGTCCGTTAACCAACGTTGAAAACTCATATTAACTCGTTGATGCAGATCAAATTCCATATGTGATAATGAAAAAAAAAAGCATCGGCTACAATTTTTTTTTGCATTTTTTAATCTCTGTCGTGCCTCCGAAAAATGTACACAAAGTTATCGCGACACCCAACGACGATGAAGTCTTCATGAATGACGGGCGACGAAAACACCTCACCCCCGAGTTTATAATTCCACAATAATTCACCATTAATAAAATCGATAATCTTCAAATTACCCTGATTGCCCGCTACGGCAATAATATTCCCATCGGTGGACGGTGTCGAGGCTATGGGCTCGTCGAGATTTTGGACTATTTCGAAAATCGCCTCAGCTCCCTCGGACTCCAGTTGCATTTTGTACAACTTTTTGTTCTCACTCCCGAACAAAATACTTTGCAGTCTCGTTTCAGGATCTTTGTAAACGTTCAAATGCGAAAATATATTTCCATCCATTTTCACGCTCCGCAACTGCAAACCGCAAATATATTTATTGGATTTTCTGTAACATTGTTAGAATGCAACGGCATTAATCAATTAAATCTATTTCTTTGAAAGTAAAGCCAAAAATGAAACTGCAATGTCGGTCTGCGACAATTTTTGCAAATGAAAAATTGAATCTCAAAAAAATATTGACGCGATTACAAAAATTCACTAAAATTGTGAATGGATAAAATACTTTTCGTTGGAGTCCAACGATGCAAACTTCAATGTCGTACATCATCACGTACCTTTTGACCGGAAGCTGTAGATACGATATTCAAATTACCAGAAACCTCGCAGAATACCGCGAGTCCGGTTTCCAAAATAATTGGCGCTGAGAATACAGGATAATCCAATTTATACAACCAATTTATTTCTCCACCATCCTGATTCAGAGATACGCATGTGCCGTCCAAAGATGCAAACAGCACGGAATTTAATTCATCGTTTATGCAGGGAGTCGCACAAATACTCCCATTTCCGGCCTTGACACTCCACATTGCCGATCCGTCCTGGAAAACACAATCATTAATAAAATTCCCTCGTACACAATTCCTGTCATTCACTAATAAAAAGGTATGCAAAGCCAAAAAATGTAAACTGCAATTTTTGCGAATGAAAAATTAAATTTCAAAAAAATATTGAGGCGATTCGAAAAATACAAAAAAAAATGGTGAATGCATAAAATATTTTTCGTTCGACTCCAACGATGCAAACTTCCATGTCGTTCATTCTTACCTCCAAAGAAACGCAATAAGCTTTGCGATCATACGAACCAAAAATCACGTTACGTTTTTTTGAACAAAGCACAGCAGTGCATTTGACGATGTCATTCGTTTTAAATTTCCAGAAAATCAATCCAGTCTTCAGATCAACGCAGTAAAGGAAACTGTCGTAAGTACCTTGAACAATTTTTTTCTTTTTTTCATTCCGTAAGAATTTTTCCAACGTCAAAACCGGATTGCACCGAAAACACGATCCAAAGTTCCTCGAAGATTTAAACTCACCAACAATTCCTTTGAAATCCTCTACCACTAAAACCGAGGCCTCGATTCTATCCGGCAAACAGACTTGCCACTGTAGATCGGAATTCTCTTCGGTCAATTCTGCTGTACAAATAATTCCTGCGTGTGAACCGACCGTCGCGTAACTTGGACCCCTGAAAGCGAATTAAAAAATTGATCGCTCGTCGGGATGAAAATTTCACAAAACATAGGACAAAAATATGGGTTTTTTCTACGTATTCTCTATTATAGAGGCGATTGATAAATTAACTTTGAAGAGATATTGAAGTTTGTATCGTTGGAGCCCAGAGAAAAATATTTATCGGTCCAGCATTTTTTTTTTTTTTTTTTAAATCTCAATATTTGATTGAACTTTAATTTTTCATTTGCAAAAATTGTTGTAGACGACAGTGCGGTTTGGCTCCGCTGTAAAAATAAATGAATAAATCAATTCCGTGCACTCCAACGATGCAAACTGCAACATCATAACTTTGAGCTAACCCCGGATATTTGAAAAAAGTTGGAGACGCATCGACGCATTTTTTCAAATCGTATCGATTCACGAGCCGAATATTTGTAGCTGTGGTCCACGTTTTTTTATGTGGAAGATGAAAAATTGGGAAGTTACTTCGGCCCCGACATGTTTGCCAGGGCATAATTTTTTTAGGATGTCCATTCTCTCGTTTCGATTCTGCGACACGATTTCTCTCATCTTGATCAAAAAATTGCTTTGGCTCCACTTCGATCAGGATTTCTTGGCCATCGTCCTTTTCCTCCAAAGATCCTTCGGTCATCTCGCCGTTTTTATCCCCCACGGGATTAGACATTTGTCGGGTAACATAATCTCGACAAGCGTCAAAATTTGCATTTTTCAGTAAAAGGCTCATGAGCTTCGGACATTTTTTTCCAATTTTCTCTTCAAACATATTCACAATTCTTAAAGCAATTACGGATGATCCGCCGGCACTCAAAAACCCGAATTCTTCTTGAACCGGTAAAAAACGTTTCCAAATATTTTCCAACGTCTCTGCAAGGTTCGACTCACTGACGACGATCTCCGAAACTTTATCGAGTTTTCTTGTATATTTTTTCAACCCATTCGTACATATTTTTCCATTGGACGTTAACTCGAACCGATCCAGCATCGTCGTCCTGTCAGGGTGATAAATGTCGCCCAATCCGTTTGTGTGGCTCGAAACCTCACGTTCTCTCTTCAATTTCTCATCTTCATTGTTCACTTTTGTAAACGTCGTGAAAAAAAGATGGAGCGATTGGTTTTTCTCCGAGAACAAAGCGAAACAATTCTCCACAAAGGATAAGTCCTGTACATGAGATTCCAGGTCCGCCAAGTACATTCTCGTTCCGTATCTTTTGACTCTACGACCTCGACGGCCTTTCAGATTTATTTGCCCTTTGCCATCAATCTATGGGAGAAAATAAAAAGAAATTCGATTATTCCATGAACAAAAAAGACAATCATAATTAAATTAATAAATAAATTTGAATTTAATTAAATTCGATCAAAATTCGAAAATCAATTCATAATTAAATTAAAATCCAATTAAATTTTATTAAAATTGAAAACCTAATTAATAAATAAATCGAAACCGAATTAAAATTAAGATCATGATAGACAAATAAACTAAAATTGAATGAAAATTTGAAAAATAATTAATAAATAAATTTATATTTAATACAATGTGGCTGAAATAAATAAATAAATTGAATTTGCATTCAAATTAAAAAATACATGGATTAATTGAAATTCAATTAATTTCGATTAAAATTGAAAAAAATGATAAATAAATGAATTAAAATGAAATTCAAATTAGAAAATAAATAAATGAGTTAAAATTCAATTAAATTCGAATAAAATTAGAAAATGGCTTGATAAATTAGCAAAACATGATTCAATAAAATAATATGCAAAAATATGAGTTTTCTGGAGAGCGCAATATATGTATTTTTTTACGTTGGGAAATGAAATATTTGGCTGCTATAAAATATCATCCTACCACCGCAATGTCTCCAGTATCCCGGAATACTGGTTTCTTCAATTCCCTTATGTCTTCGTCGTCGATAGCACAGAGACGAGAATCGCTCCCTGGAAAAGCCCAAAAGCAGCAGATGGTGACGAAACACAGAAAACTCGATGCCGTAAATATTCAGTACGATCAGTCGTTGCTCATTTTTTGCGTACCTATGAAAACAATGCCTTCACCTTCGTCGATCCGTTTTCCTTCTTCGTCTCTGACTTCGAGTATCGTGTCGTTCATACTCGAACCCAATGCCAGAGACTCATGATCTTTTTCAATTTCACGAATGCTCGCCCAGCACGAGACTTCCGTTATACCGTAAATATCGAAGATTCTTGTTCGGTTATCAGGCGAACGAATCTTCGAGAAACGTTTCTTGCTAGGAAAAGATTCACCTCCGATTAGTAGAATTCTCAAACTCGTATCTCCTCCGAGGAGCTTATTTTTCAATTCGTTGTCAGACCATCTCTGCAACAACAGCGAGGGAGTACTCTGAAGTACAGAGACTTTATGCTCCAACAACATTTTGAGTAACTTCTCCGGATCGTTTTTCAGATCATCGGATGCAACGAACAAACTTCCTGCGCTTGAAAGAGACAAGAATATCTCAACGACGCTAGGATCAAAAGTGAGAGGTGTCATTTGTGCCACCGTATCGCGTTCTGTGATTTTCAACATTTTTTTCAAGTCAAGAATATTCGGAACTATCGAACGGTGAGTGACTCTCACTATTTTTGCTTTCCCTGTCGACCCAGAAGTCGTGATAGCATATGCAATCTCGCCAGCAACTTTTTGCCACTCTGAACAGTCTTGCTGATTTTTATTCCTTCGCACGAGCAAGATTTTCTCATCGTGAACGGTATAAAACTCCGGGACTGATCTTTCCGTCACCTTTTGCCACAAAAATGTGTGCGAAATATTCAATTTGTCACAGACTTCTCTACTTTTTGTCCCAGAAACTGGTAAACAGACGAAAGCCCGCCCACTGGTCATTATTCTGAAAATAAAAGTTGGAACGTAACAGAAATGATTTATTCTATTTTTTGGAAAGCAGAGCCAAAAATAAAACTGCAGTCTCGACCTGTGACACTTTTTGCGCATAAAAAATTGAATTTCACAAAAATATTCGGGCGGTTTCAAAAGTAAAAAAAAATTGGCAATGGATAAAGTATTTTTCATTGGACTCTGACGATGGAAACTTCAATGTTATTAAAAATATCAAATTACAGAGTTCACACTGTTGAACCATCTTTTTTTACTTTCCGAGCCAAAGTTACAAAAATTGGTCTATTTTTTTAGACCCCGAGACTTGAGTTATCGGACAGAATTGAAGAAATTGAGGAAAAACATTTTTTTCATTGTGGTCAAACTTTGTTAACTTCGATAACAACAATAATACACAATGAAATATTATACCCAAGAATCAATGCTGGAATACAGTAGGGGGGAACGTCATTGTCGATGCCAACGAATTGCGAAACATTTGTATGCTTTAAATTATTAGATACTGACAGGCCAGCCAAATATAGCTGAGCATAAGTGATTTTCATACAAGTTTCATCGATGTCACAATATTTAATTGCGATTTCATTAGATTTTTTCCATTCACAAATGTCGTTGAGGGAAAGGCTCGCTTGGGTTTCTGTGTGTAATTTTTGCTTCTTCATTTTCGGCGATTCTGCAATCAAGAATTCGAAACACACCGAACAGTGTCAAATGAATCGAGATTTTACGTGGACTCTGGTAAATAGCGGGTTTTTTTGGCTTACCCATTTTCCGATTTCGTCAACAATCGTCACGGAAATCACGAGCATAACCATAATAGTTTTCCTTATTTAATTAACAACAGCAAAACTGAGTTCGCCACTAAAATGCATGATTTTTTGGGAAAATCGCAGGAGCGGGAAATTGTGAATAAAAATGAAATCTTATCGGAATTCTTACAGCTGATTGCCTCATGGATTTTCAGTTTGCCAGGAATGAAAGCAGAACACAGTGAAATTTTGAAATTTTCTTTTATATAGAAAGATTTGTATTCGATGTTTACTTCCGGTAATGTCCATCTGATTTTGTGGGCGGCAGCAGCGCTCGGTACGCGGTAAATTGGTAACATTAAAGTCACTACATAGTAGGACTCTATTTTTTATTGTAGCTTGCGTTGATCGAGAAGATTATAGGTCCTAGTTCCCGTCGGTTGATTCGATTTTTGAAGTGAGGTCGTAAAGATGTCGCTGAAATGTAATGCTGCGCATTTGACGCGCCGTGCGCACATGTACGTCGCTCATCCGTCACAACCACAAACACACAATTTGTTTGTGTTGCGGTACCGCAAGGCCAAGTCCTTAATAATTTCCTTCAACGACTTCTTAAGTGAGTGTATTTCTATATTTATTCATAAATCGAGTCGAAAAATAAAAAAATCCGTCAAATAAACGAAACTCTATTGCGTGCATTCCGCAAGTTTTCTCAGACAAAACTTTGTAACGATCCCGGGAGTTTTTGGCTTTTTTTAAAACTCTGCCATTGCTGTGTTCCCTGTTGACGTATTTGACGTTCTGGAAAATTGCACAATCTCGTTCGATCTTTTGAAATTCGTGCTTAATCCTCAACATTCGCCGTGCATAACCTGTTCGTACAAAAAGGAAGATGCCGAGTGCCGGATGAGAGCGTAACTGTCTCGTTTCCCTACACGAATACGATCGATGTGAAATTAAAAAAAAAAAACCGAACAAACATTGAACCCATTTGCAAATAAAAAAATTCAACGACCGGTGCGCGAGAAAAAAAAAGGAACACGGAATACTTCGCATTAAAAATGTCGACGAAAACGTTCGTAATTTTTGCAATCGTGTCCTGTGTTTTTTTTCCGATTTCCAAAATCGTTGGACAGCCGGTGACCCTGTCAATTTTGGGTGAGATCAACAACAACGAAGATGTATGTAAAACAAAAAGTGTCTTTTCTGAATCTCACTACGTTAAAAGTTGCCAACAAGTCTTATTCTCCATGGATAACAATGAGACTCTCGACGAATCAAAAAATGGAAAGTTCCTCTGTCTCGGTTTGTATCAAAAAATATGGGACATTTGCTTCCTGGACAGTAATTCTAAGGCGATAAATAAAACTTTGCCGCACACCCCAGCTCTTTTTGACTCGAGAGTAGAAAAATCGTTTTTGAATAACAGCGCGAAGGTTATTACATTATGTCAAAATTGGACGTTCCCTAATACACCCGCATACTCAAAGATCCAGCATTACGTTGGGCAGTTAAACAAAGTTCTTAGGAATCCGGTCCTCTGTTTAAAAATGTGTTCAACGTGGCAAGAACAAGTCAAGCCGATTTGTGCGGTGTTGGCAACAATGGACCAAATTTCTCTTGAATTGAAAGCCACGACGAAGCAGTTAGCGGCCACGGAACCGGAAGAACATTCACAAAATGGAGAAGTGAAAAGTTCTTCGGTTGCCAATCTCGCACAATCCAAACAAGAACTGCCCGCGATAAAGTCGAATAAGACGGCCCAAGCGTCTCCGTCGATGACAAATGTCGCCCAAGCAGCGCTGCAGAAGTTAGTACAAACCATGCAATCCAAAGAGCAAACAGAAGCAAACTCCGACAAGGAGACAAGAAGTCAAAAGCCGGAGACGGCCCAGATGACAGAGGCTAAAACCCAAAAAGACCCGAAAGGGGCTTCCACGGAGAAGGCAAAAGAGAACAAATCGCCACAAACGATTTCTCATCCGGCGACCGAACCAAAAAAAGACAAAACGGACGTTGAGTCGGTTGCCCCTAAAAACAGCAACAACAATCCCCTTCCTCAAGCTGCCGAAGGTCAAGCCATAGCTCACGCCAATTCGCAGGAAGATATTGACAAAAATCCTACAGGTATCGAGCAGGAGGAAGAAGACGCTGTTATTTCTCAACATACACAGGACGAGGACATCACACGTAATTCCATATTTACAAAAAATTTTCTCACCCACTAAAATCGTGACGTTGAAGTTTGCAGCGCTGGAATGTAACGGAATCCTATATTTTTTCTGTGGCGATGCTTCTCATCCGAATGCAGAATGCAGTAATTATGATGATAAAACAATCGATTCTTGACATCCGAAAATTCTATCAGCTTGAAAAATTCTGATGATTTTGGAAGCCAGAGATATCCTCAGTAAAAATGAATATTTTTCGTTCCATTCCAACGTCGCGAACTTCAGATTCATATAAAAATCGAGGAACTGGTATTTTCATTTACCTTTTTTGTTCAAGTTGATCAGAGACCTTCGGAAGATGTTAATGAGATAGGTGAGTTGGTTGGCAATGCAAGGATAAAATATTCCAATCGAAAACGATGGCGATTTTCTTTAAAGTCCTTTGTTATTGAAATTTACTAAATATCGATTATTCCTTCTTCAGAATCACCGATAATTCCTACGCTGGAAGAAGATGTGAATGAGAATCCACCGCCAGCCCCAGAAAAATCGAGTTTCGTTCCACATTTGCCGGGACTACACGACGACGACGATTCTCACTTTTTCGGATATTTCACCGTCATCGGAGTCATTTGCTTAGCTGGCTACGTGGGTTACCACAATAAACAAAAGGTACGTTCAGCATTTAATTTCACGTTTACAATGCCTTGTATTCCGAGTCACAAGCAAAAGAGCCGTTACTGATGTCTCGAAGCGAAGCCGGACAAGAGTTCGAGTCGAATTCGATGGATTTTTTGTTGCCCATGAATGATGGCAAAGAAAAGATGAAGCTGAACTTTGCAACTTTAGAAACCAACAAAAATATTCATTTTCATTGACGATTTGTTAAATTTTTAAATTCACTCAAATTTTTCGAGCTCTATACTTTGTGGGTCGCAAAAAACGCTGCAAACTTCAACGTCACCAAAAAAAGCGTCGAGCAAAAAATACGTTGAGCATTTCATCAATGACGCCGAAGTCTGTGACGTTGGAATCCAACGAAAATATGTATTTTCATTGACGACTTGTTGAATTTTTCGTTTCACTCAAGTTTTTCAAACTCTATATTTTTTTGGTCGCAAAAATCGATCGTTCCATCGTTTAATTACTATTCTATATGCGAACGATAAGCATCAGCCACAGAAAAAAAAGAATTCCGTTTCATTCCAACGCTGCAAACTCCAACGTCATCAA
Organism: Campopleginae sp. 14b; assembly: GCA_030522525.1. Lineage (NCBI taxonomy): Eukaryota > Metazoa > Arthropoda > Insecta > Hymenoptera > Ichneumonidae > Campopleginae sp. 14b. Next base: position 128,036 of record JAPYYS010000113.1, read on the forward strand.
AAAAAGCGGCAAGCAAAAACTTGAAATTCGTTGAGGATTTCAATAACGATGCCGAAGCTCGCGACGTTGGAATGCACCGAAAAATATATGATTTTATTGACGATTCTTTCAATTTTCCAAATCATCCAAATTTTCCTACCCGATAAAATCTACTCGGGTCATAAAAACCGGTAATTATATCATCACAAATCTTCGCCAAAGATAAAAAAAAATACCGTGACATTTCAACGATGCAAACTCCCGAGTAATTTTTATTCGACCATAAACCTGAATATTCGTCTTTTTGATTTGCCAGATCTTTGCCATGGTTCTTGAAGGACGAAGGTCTCGTGGTGGTCGAGGCAAAAGGAGGCCGAGTACTGCCAATTATCGGAAACTTGATTGCACCCTCGAGGAGGCTGTCACGTCCCAGTGCAATTCGAACGTTACCCACGTAATATATTAATGTTAACATTAGAAAAATCACGACTATGACGAAACTCTCAATGTCAAAGTATCACACTGGATTTTCTGTACCACAGTATTGTCACGTACGAAAAAGTTATTTCTTTGGTTTTTTTTTGTTTTTTTAACTACTCGTGCACATATTAACGCGTTGCTGTGACATGGCATTTTGAATGAACCGAAAGCCGCAGTTATAAAAAGCAGCACGCGAAGAGCACCGTCGATGTTCCTCCACGTCGTTATTAATTCTCCTTTTTTTTTCCTTTTTTTTTCTCGACGACGATTTTGAGACGGCGCCGATTTGGATTCGCAGTAAATGCGTCTCGGTCATTTCCTTTTTTATGTTCTCAAATTCAGATCCATCGTCGTCTCGTCTAACGTCTCAATCGTTTCGATCGAGTGTACATAATGAGAGAAAGCGAGTCTTCTCACGAAAATGATCGGAAAGATCGAGTCGTTTAGAAACTTTTTTTTTTTTTCAAAGAATAATTTTTAATTTTCTGTCACAAATGGGTCGCAATTATTTTTCTTTTTGGAGCTCTAGATTTAATTATTAATCTAATCGATTGCGAGATCCTTCGGGAAACTCGAGTCTCGTACTTTTAATACATTGTGCTGCTTCACACAAGGCCCCGGCCCTAAAGGTTCGTGCAATCGGTGATAAAGTCAGCCAGCTTTGAAATGTTGTAAAGAAATCTCGATTGCCTATAGCGATAATGCGGGGAGGATCGTCATTTTTTTTTTTTAACGCGTCAATTGTTTTTTTTTTGTTCGCCTGTTTTTTTTTTGTGGGAAAATAACGTTCACGATTTTCCAAAATTATTTGATTAAAAAATTCACAATTTCTGAATATGGAAAAAAATCGTTTATTCGAAAAAATTGCCCAACTTTTTCCATGGCAATGTGATTATATGTTGGCTGATAATTGGTCCATCATGCAAAAATTGGAAATAAACATTTGCAACGTTTCAAAGAGGTCTGAACTTTTATGAAAAGATTTTTCAACCGCTACGTATCGAAATTCTGATTGAATGAAATGTTGGGCTGAGAACTTGTGTACAAAAAATAAAATAGAACGTTCGAAGAAGATTATGGAATGAAAATAACAAAATTCCTTACGAAACGGGTGGATTGATTTGAGATGGAGTTTGCATCGTTGGAATGTAACGGAATTAATTAATTAGATTTTTGAAAGCAGAGCCAAAAATGAAACTGCATTGTCGGTCTACGACAATTTTTATAAACGAAAAATTGAATGTCAATGAAATATTGGGGCGATTCCAAAAATCACGAAAAATACTGAATGGATTTAATACTTTCCATTGCACTCCAACGATGCAAACTTCAACGTCGTCGATTCGAGGACGTTTCTAGCAAACGGACAATCAGGATTCGACTTGATGTTCTGGTTTGTAAGTGAGATGGATATTCCATGGAGAAAAGGTTCGATCTTGAAGGTCGTGACGTTGAAAAAATGTTCAGGGATTTCATTTCTTTCGAAACGAAGAAAACCCGAACGAAAACGATAGCGGAATAATTTTTGAATAGTCGGTGTCGATTTGGATGTGTTTGGCTAGCGCTGACCCATAATATTATAAGTACAATAAAGTTATGACGAATAATTGAAATAATTACGGAAATTAGCATAATAAAAAAATGTTATTTATGATAATAATAAAAGAAAGGTATTATTTCAGATTCAGGCAATTCGTCGCATAATTGTACCGTGATTGAGGATTTTTCATGCAAATAAAAATTAAGAGGACATTTATTTTTCCTACTCGATCGAATTCTGGCTCTGAAAAGTTGGTTTCTGCATATTTTGCAATTTTTTTTCCAACCGGTTCAAGTTTCTAAATCGCTGAGAAATGCGAGTGAATATTCGCGATAAAAATGCGAGCTCGGCAACGTAAAGAAGTTTATCATTTTATTTATTAATTCTTTATTCGTAGTGGCGCGTCGAAATCCGTGACTGGGTCATTTAACGCTTCTCAATCGATTATTACGCTCGTTATTTTCGTTTTCATCCATTTCGTTTTCTTTTGTTGTTCTTTTTTTTCCATTCCTCTACATTGACAGCGTCATTGTCGCCGTTGGTAGAAAAGCAATTGGACTTGTCGTAAAGAGAAATCGATAATGAAACTTAATGTATCGTACGATCGATTATGAGCATTCAATATAAATTCTCTGTCAATCCTCTATACCCCATGAATGTAAAAAACTCAAATTTTGTCCAATTCCCTCGTTTGTTCAAAGTTTTTCTGCCCCTTTCTCTGTGTTAATAATTATTTCATAATAAACAAAAAAATTAATACAATAAAAAAAATAAAAAATAAAAAATGAGAAAAAAAATGAAGTAAAAAAAAAAACGAAATAAAAAATGAACGTAATTGATTAAATACGAAAAAAAAAATCAAAAAACATAAAAAACTCGATAAATAAAAAAATTAATAAAAATAAAAAATAGAAAATAATGAATAAAAAACAACGAAATTGATAAATGAATTCAAAAAAAATAACAATTAATGAATACATTTTTTTAAATCCAAAATCAAAAATGAGAAATAAGAAAAATAAGAAAATAAATAACGATAATGATACATTTTTTGAACGAAATCTATGCCAATTAATAATTTGTCTGCTGATAATGGATGAAAGGAAGCATCGAGGAATTCATGGGGTCCATATTATTAATTTTTATACGATTCCAGGGCCATGAAAACACCAATCGACCGGTTTTTTTATAACCAAGTTACACCAAGTATTTGACTATTACATAACATGAAAACAAAAATAATGATAAAATTTTCGAGATCATATTAGTTACATGTATTTTTATTTTCACAACGTTTCTATTTTCGACATGAGAAATCACCCTCTCGTTTGATTTCACATCGAATTTATTTGCTCCTACAGTAAGTTGCATCCTGAGTGTTAGCGTGAATCCAATTTAGATAGTCAGTGATTTTGACGTAAATTCCTGGGGAGCTTGGCAGAGCGCAACCGATTCCCCATGAGACGATACCTGTCGATTCGATAGTTCTTTCAATTATAGTAAGTTCCAATGCAAACAGTCAATGGAACATTTTTTCCCATTTTTATTGATTCCCGTATTAGGGATTAAATATTTGCGTCGCAAAAACATCGAACATCTTTTTTTGTCCATTGAGCCAATCGTGAGGTTTCGTGAACTTATTTTGCTCCCTCAATGTGGCGATTCCTTTTTCTTGGCGGCCCCTATCGCCACTTTTCTCTAACGCACTAGTTAATCGGATTTGCACAGAAATAAAAGGAAAAAGGACTTTTCTGGTTTGTCTCGGATGCTTACGATTTCGTTGTTGAAAAAAAAGTGTCAACTCAAAATTAAGGGCTCCCAGGAATGAGAAATTTTCATAGGAAATAAAATGACATCGCGAAGAGGTTTTCGGTATTAAATCGTCTCACCTATCGCCTCATAAGTCCCATCGCGTTTTTGGAATAGCAAAGGTCCTCCGCTGTCGCCCTGCATGCAAAAATAATCGTCAACCCTCGTTTTTGACGTCATCAGCAATGGTACGAGATTATCAGCAATAAACAATCGGTTTTTGAGATCGAAAAAACAAATCGGTTCGCAATATTTGGATGATTTTGAAAATTGAACGAATCATCGAGAATCAAATAATTCAGATGAATTCAAAATTTAATTCCAAATTGAAAATTTATTTCTAAATTTAAAATTGAATTCTTAATTAAAAATTAAATTTTAAATTCTAAATTCTAAATTCAATTCCAAATTCAAAATTCAATTTTTAATTCTCAACTCCTTTCTAAATTAAAAGCTAAATTCAAAATTCAAAATTTATTTCAAAATTTGAAATTCAATTCTAAATTACAAATTCAATCCTGAATTCAAAATTCAATTCTAAATTCAAAATAAATTTTTAAAAAATGAAATAAAGAAGAAATTTGGATGATTTTGAAAATTGAACGAATCATCGAAGAAAAATCGAATATTGTCGCAAACTCCAAGTTCATAAATCTTGTGAAATTTCTACGAAAATCGGAGGAAATACCTGACAAGCATCAGTGTCCGCAGCATATGCGCAGAGCATCGATTCCGTTAGGTGTTCACCGAACGAGGTGTTCGTGCAGGTGGTCCACGACATAATTTTCAGACTAGCCTGACGGAGATATCTCGACGATTTGCCATTGACGGTGACGCGACCCCAACCCGCGACCTTGACTTTCTGACCCTCGTACTCGGATCCTTTGACCGGTAAGCACAACGGGCTAACGGTTTCGCTATACCTCACCGGAAACTTTAACCTCATGAGCGCTATATCGTTCGTATCATGAAGGAAATCGCTCTCGAAATGTTTGTTCAGTATGACATGCTCCACAGGCAATACGTAACCGATTCGAGTATTTTCAAGGTCATGCATTCCGAGTCCCACGTCCAAGTACTTCTTGTCATTCCTGTTGTTGTTTTTTTTTTTCTTCTTTTTATTCATTCAAAACAACAAGAAATTATGGAAATCCCAAATAAAAAAAAAGTAAATAAAATGACAAAACTTTTGGCCAGGAGTGAATGGAAAACGGACGTGACTGCAAAATAATGAAGTTTCGAAGTCAATTGAGCAAAAAAAAAAAAAAAATAACCCTTCGAGTACACACTGGGTCGTTTTGATCCCAACAATTTTCTGTCGTCGATTGTCTGCCATTTAATGGCAACGATCTGGCATTTAACTTTTGTTTTCATTAAAAAGTCAATTTGGGGCCATGAAATATGGAAAATTGGCTCCAAATAACGTCTCCACGAAAATAATGCATATTTATCGGAATACAACGGTTTGAAAAATGTCTCGGGTCAAATTGACCTAATATGCAGTTGTAGGATGTGTGCCCTCGAAGGGTTAAAAAATAAAAGACCGATCTGCTGCAATATCACGTCAATACATGGAACACACACGGAATGTTGATGGAAACGAAAAGAATGTTGTAAAATTTTACCATCGTTATGAAGAATTGTGTCAATGTTTATTGCTGGAAAAATGTTTTGTTGAAATTTCTCGGAATCAAATCTGAGGCAATTTATCTAAACGTGTATCTCATTTGGCTGGGATTTTTTTAGATGTGACTTTTCTATGATGTTGAAGTTGACATCGTTGGAATGCAACGAAATCAATTGATTAAAATATTTTTCGTTAGACCTCAATGTCGTACTTTTTTTGCGTTGCAGCAAACGTGTCTGTAGAAAATTCGATATTTTGTCTATGGAAAAGTTTTATTTGTGTTTTAACGAGAAGAAACGAAAAGTGTTTTTTCCACATTTGTAATAACGGAAAATTCGAATTTCGTACGTAATGACGCGCGTCACCAAAAAAATGGATTATTTTCGAGATATGCTGAATGATAAACGATTACGAAGAAAAATATAGAAGAGAGAAAAGAAGGATCGCACGCACCATTTAACACAATGTCCTGCAGTGAGGACATATCGATCGTTTATTAGGGCTCCACCGCAGTGTAAAGACTTCTTGTGAAAAATGGCAACGATCCAGGGAAATATATGGGGTTCGGTGATGACACCACCGACGATTCTGTTCGAGACTCCCTCGTTGGATTTGCCACACACTGTCATTAAATGAAGCAAAATAAAGAGGCGAAAACATTGGCAAGAGACGAAGAAGAAAAAAATTGATACGATTTTAATGAGCGCTTAATGGAATCGGTGAGATTACCGCAAGTTTGATCGACTCTCGGAGGACGAAAATACTTTCGGGCACACGTAGTCTGAAAAAATGAAAAGGAAAAAGCACGACAAGAAAATTCATTAGTCTCGTTGGCCAGGAGGCAAAAAATCAATCGCAATTATAATCGATCGCTTTTAATTGTCATTCAATCACTTTCAACCAACGTCTAAGATCAGAAATGCTCCGAAGGTCATCAGTCCAACGTTCCTCCACATCATTATTGCGCACGCTTCACTCTTTCTCTCTCACGCTCTCTCACTCGCTCTCCAACGAGCTCTATACTTCTTTCCTTATTTTTCCAACTCTTCCCGTCTCAGAAATCACGTACTGTGCCCGATGCCATCGAGCTACCCGAGATATATTAATCGTTCGACCCATATTTCTCGATCTCACAGCCTTCCCTCCCCCTCCCTCGAAATATCTCCCCTCCTAGACTCGTGACACTCGATTCATTCCCCTCTCGTATTATCCGATGATTCTTCTTCTTTCAACGCTCCCGTCTCTCCCGAGGGATCAGTCCGCCAGGCCAAACTTATAATTAACGTCATTTATAGATAAGTGCCAATCGAAACTTGCGATTTTTTTCACTCACCATACAAACTCATTCGTAACAGCAGAGAATAAAATGAAAATGGGCCCCTCTGAATCGAGTTTCTTTCATTGAAACTTTGTCGCCTCCCTGAAATTTCATTCGATTTTTCTTCCCCAAGGTCTGGCAGGAAAATATATGCTCGGCTTTATATCCTCGAGCAACTCGGTCTCTCTTTTTATATCATTTTTATTGCTGATACTTCAACGCCAACAGTACATTGAATCTCGAGTTGTTATTTTTATGATCCACGCTACCATTGATACGACGTCGGTGTACACCCCCGGGTAACCGCTTCCACAACCGATTCCCGTCGATGTGATCCCGATCAACTCGTAACGTTCGTGTGAGTTTATTATCTGGAGAGGACCGCCGCTGTCACCCTGTGCGGAATTCCGAATCAAATTAAAAAAATTCTTTCGAACAAAAAAAAGTCATTCAAATTTTTTTCCATCGTTTTCTCGTCAGGTATGAGTTTTTGACAATTGTAATCTTCGCATTCAGCTGCAGTTCCCAGGCCATACGTGAAGTGCAGCAAGCCTCGTGCTATTACGATTTTTTTTTTGTTACTGCCTTTTTTATGTAAGGAGGTTGGCTACATTTTCGGCAGTATGATAAGAATTTTATAATATTTGCTTATAATATATTCTTCAGCATCAAATGCGATGACACAACATTTTTTCTATTCTTTCTATTTTCGAAAAATTACAATCGAGCGAAATTTTTTTTGTGGTGGAGCCAACTTTGAATAACTTGAGTCATGGTTTTCACTATGAAAGGGTGGAGCTCTCAATTTTTTCTGGATTGCCGAACATGGCAACTTTGTCGTGTGTAGCCGCCGTCCTTAATCAACCATATTCTTCATAAAATTACCGAACAAGATTCTGTCACAGAGTTGAGTGCTTGACGAATACACGGCTAACATAAAATATAATGTTTCCGCAGAGAACGACTACTTTAGAACAAAAGTGATTGCTCCGGGACGGGGAACACTCCACGAGAATAATAAGACGAGCGATCACTCATGAGCCTTTGGGTTTATCAAAACGTGAGAAATCGTTGTATTATATCAGGAAATATGTTATGTCATGGACATCCTAAAGTACAACAAGATTTCCACCGAGTATTACACTTCTGATCATTTAAGACCTCGCTTTTTTGCCGGTTAATTATTATTAATTACCCAAATCTCATGATTTCCTGAATTTCTTAGACATTATTAAATAATGATAATTCGATCAGAAAATAATTACCAGACATGCATCACGTCCACCGGCATTGAGTCCCGCGCATATAGCCGTGGAAACTTCCCCTTGACAATATTCCGATCCAAAAATCTCAAGGTTAACGGACCGGAGGGTGCAAACTTGATGTGGAATATCAGCCAATCCCCAACCGAGTGCAGTCACGAATTTACCTCTAAATTTTTTAGAAGTCCTCATCCTGGATTCTTTGATAGCCATCGAATACGAATGAATAAATAAATAAAAAACTTTCTGCTAAGCATTATCTTGCTCATTAATGAATATAGATTTTTTTTTAAATACCTATTCGAGGCAAACAAATTGGTCGTATAAATTTGTTGAAAGTCACTTTCATGTTCAATCGCACCAGCATTATGTCAGCATATTCCGTCCTATTGTTGTAACGCGGATGGACGATTAATCGCTCGATCGAAAACTTTACCGTTTGCGTGTCCTCTTGGCAAATATCGTGTTCCCCAAGCACCACTTTCAGTTCCCTCTGTTCGTAACTAATATCATTCGTACGAACATTATTTAACTCTTACACTGAAAATGGAATTTTGTTAAAAAACCTCGTTATTTTGTTGAGCACGGTGAACCACAATTTTTCGGTCAATTTTAAAATTTTCATCATTTTTCCAGCATTTTCGGTTTCCAATGAAATTGTCGGCAAAATTTACGATCGCAAAGGCAAAACATATCTTTGAGAATATATTTTCTATAATATTTATTGATGCAGTGATAAATCCTTTGCGATTATAAATAAAATTGTCGTGACAGTAAATTTAATAATATTCGATTTTATAGAAAAAAAAACGCGGTGAATTTTTTCGTTTTTACTGCTTGATGAGCCCAGTGACTATCTTTGAAAAAAATGGTTGTGAAATTGTAGGAATTTTGTTTCCGGTTGACAATTTCATTAAGCAACTTCCATTATTTTATCAACAGGCTTTCGATTTGAAGGTAATGAGTGAGGAATACCCTAAAGCAAGGCAGTGAGCAGCTGTGACGACGTATCGATCGTTTATTAGAGATCCTCCACAAATTAAATTTCGGCCTTTGGCCATTATGAGTGCAACCCAAGGATATTCATTCTCCATGGTTCCCGATCCACCGACGATGCGGATGTCTCCCACAAGAGCTCTGTTTTTACGTCCACATTCTATTTAATCGTGAGATAAAAATAGGAGAAAAAAATCGTAATGAAGTAATCGCAAAATTTTCGCTGCTAATTACGAACCGATTGAGCTATCATCTTTGTTTTTTTTTTCTTCAAAATAATTCAACACAAACGGATGAATCAATAAAATTTCGAAAACGCACCGCAAAACTTGTAAGTGGAACTTCCATAGGACATATCCATCTGTCTTGTGGCTCGATGAGCAGTCATTCCAAAATTGAGTTCGATTAATAAATAAAAAATAATTATTAAATGTTTAATCATTGTTAATTAAACAAAAATTTGTTTCGGATGCACGCGGTGTGCTCCAAAGCAAACGAGCAAGGAAAATTGTCACACACTTTTCTGCACAACGCCGCGGGAACTCTTCGAGTTAAATTCTTTCTGAGACTCGCGATGAGTTTAAAAGTTTTATACTTTTGTGTTTCTGAAACGTTGAAACTTCAACTACTTTTTCACGTTATCTGAAGCCAATGTGATTTCCGTAATACGTCCGGCCTACATATCCAGCCGGTCGTGTAATTTAACGAATCGAGGAGAAGCGTTAAACTTTTTTTTAGTATTTGTCAACCCCAGCCACACGCCATGGCACTTATCCACTATGGTGGTCCATCGGACCGACAATTTTTATCGTTCGATCATTCGGCAACAGATGCACCTATCGGAGTTGAATTATAGAGGAATCGAAACGCCAGACTCTCACCAATGTGGAAAAACTATGAGCGAAGCTCTAAAAAAATTGGTCGAAAAGTTTTAATATTCGTAACAAGTTGTGACGTGAAAAAGAAGAGAAAATTGAGTCTCTAAGAAATATCGCATTTTTTTTAAATCATACATTTTTTTTCCGTTTTATTCATAACTTGAGAGATCATTGGGCAAGAATTTCAATGGATAAGTTTTACAATATAAATATATATCTATATACACATCGTGTTGAATAATAAATTATTTGTGGGTGCGTGGATAAACATTTAACATTGATTATTTCGTGCAGTAACAAGCGTCGTTCGTGTTCTGTAATATCCAGTCCAAATGTGGACCAATTTTAGTGAAAACTGCTGTCCGTGGCTTGTCATCACATTCATTCACATCGGATAGTATTCCTGTTGAAAATTAAATGAAAATTATTTGATTTTTTTTGTTTGTATTAACGAGTAAGAAAATGAAATTTTTACTAATTAAAATACGTAAATAATTACCAACGAGATCGTAAACTCCGGTGTATGATCGATACAATACCGAGGATCCTACGTCGTTCTAAAAATTTAAATCGAATTAATACAAAGATTGTAAAATCGTTCGTTTTTCATGAATAAATGGAAAAAAATTGCAATTTTTAAAATCATTGGATGAAATGATCCCGGATTCAGGGAATAAACGATCATCGAAATTTGCATCGTTCGAGTCCAACGAAGAATATTTCCCATTGACCATTTCTTGGTGTTTTTAGAATCGCCTCAATATTTCTTTGATATTTAATTTTTTGTTTGAAAAAATTGTCGTAGATCGACACTGCAGTTTTATTTTTGGCTCTGCTTCCAAAAAATTTAATTTACTAATTTCGTCGCATTTCAACGATGCAAACTTCGACATCGTCATGAATGGATAAAGAAAAATGGAGCTTACGTTGCAAACGATGGAATTGCCTCCAACGACCCCAATGCATCCTGAGTCATCGTGATAGTCCTTCGGATCTATCCCCGATTTGACACACTCGCTATAACCAAGAATAGGCAGTCCCAATTTGCGAGGACGACACGTTCTCGTATCAATGTCATCGGACGATTTGCTCTCGGTCCATCCAAACACTGTGCCGACTTGGCCGAGATAAGATGAGCCTGGGTTTGGCAGACACACCGGTGATATTCTTCTCTCGAATTTAATCGGGCGACTCAGGCGTACAAGCGCCAGGTCATGGGCGTGGGAGTCTGGATTGAACTCCGGATAAAGCGTCACCGTCTCGACGCTTGAATTCAGCGACGATATGTCGATATTGCACCGATCGTACTCGCCAAGAGAAACTTTGATTTCTGGCGCTGTTGCTCTGTATTCAAAAATTTGTATTGTCAATTTATTAATTCACGAATATATTGAATGCGACGACACATTAGATTTTGCATCGTCGAAGGGCATCGAAAAATATTTTATCCATTCACCATTTTGTTTTTGTATTTTTGGAATCGCCTCAATATTTTTTTTCAAATCAATTTTTCACTTGCAAAAATTGTCGTCAACCGACACTGCAGTTTCATTTTTGGCTCTACTTTCAAAAAAAAAAAATGTATTTATTAATTCCGTTGCATTTCGACGATGCGAACGTCAAAATCATTCGATTCGATTATCTCACTTTTAACTAAAATACAAAATATATAATAACTAAAATTTATTGTTCGATACATACCCAACGAGTTGACTGGCCGCTGTCAACACGTAACGATCGTTGATCAAAATCCCACTGACGAGTTTTTTCGATTTCACGTGAATATTCGTCAGCCAAGGAAACTCATGACTCTGCGTGTATTCCCCCCCAAGGAGGCGACCATAATTTCGATTCGATTTCCCACAAACTGGAAACATCAAGAAGTGGAATATTTATTCTGGTGAATTTTGGCCATTTTACTTTTCATTGTCGTGAAATTTTTTCGAAAGTATTCGACAAATATTGCTACTATTCGGCAACAACAATGTCGACGAATTAAGGGGAATCGAAATTTACTGACCAGCGATCGTCTCCGGTAAATCTACCGGTGTTTAACGATAATTTAAAAACGTCCCCACACGATGTTTCTCTCAATTTTTGAGTCACGATCCGAAAAACATCGAAACGTAAATTCCATCACAGTTTTGAAAAAAAAAAAAATGTTTGCTTACCACAGCTCCCGCAAGTTCTGAACCTTCCAAAAATCAAGTCCCAAACTCCTCGTGGTAATCTATCACCATGTTGTCCCTTAAGACAAGTTTTCAAAAATTGAGAAAATATTTATTTCTTCGTAATCAATCAAGATGTTTTGATTGAAGAGGGTGGCTACACACAACAATGTTGCCATGTTAAAAGCATAGGAAAATTTGAAATGATTGGAATTTGATGAAATTTATTGAGCATTCTCTTTAGCATTGGCTATGAATATACAATATTTTCAAGATTTTTCTTCTACATAGTTTTCGAGCTATTGAACACTACAGTTTACATGTATTTAGGTATATCTTTTGCATATCGTAAACTAAAATCATCCGACGACTGTGTAGATGAAAAATGGAAAAAAAAATTATTGTCATTGTATTTAATGGTCAAAAATATTGACACCAAATTTCATTAAATTCTTATCAT
>JAPYYS010000114.1:0-135000 GCA_030522525.1 Campopleginae sp. 14b
GGGAAAGAAAAGCCGAGTTGGAATGCAACTGCAATAGCCTCGCGGGCCACATTGGCACTAATTTCGAGAAAAAAAAAAAAAACGGTAAAAAACGATGAAATAAATAATATGGAGGCAAATAGAGAAAGGAGCAGACGACAAAGGGTACAGAACGAAATAAGCAAAGAAATAAAAAGTGAGAAAAAGAAGGGAGTAATTAACGAGGGAACCTCAAGAATTGTAGCCATTGTAATAGTTGGAGACTTGGTATTTTCTTGTATTGTATATTATTCTACCGGAACAGCTAGTACGTCAAGTGTGCAGAATAAAGAATACGTTACAATAAAACGCATGTACAGTCTGTGCCAAATAAAAATGTCGAATGACTTTGAACAATGAAATAACGAAATAAAATGGAATTAAAGTTGCACGAAGAGCGTGCGTCTCCAAATTGTTATTAAATTTGTCAAGATTTGCATATTTTTCCTCTCGAATTTCAATGACGAGAGTGGAATTTTTTAAAAATTTTTTATAAAAAAATTTCAAATTTTTGTTTTTCTCCCAATTCGCAATTTTTCATGGTCATTCACGCGGCGATACTTTTTTGAGAAACAAATAATAATTAAGCTCGGAATTACGAGGTTGAGTACGTGACGAATGGCTCGCTACTGCCTCGGCACGTGTCGTAAAGTACTTGACTCCCGGATAAAACCTAAACGATATAGTGATACGAAGGGACGTAGAGGGAGGGATAATCCAGGGGCTCGGGGTTGTAAATATAACAAGACGCACTCTAAGCCAGGTGCTTTATTAACACGCATTTGCAGTGTCCGGTGGCAGACGCCGTTTCCGTACCTCCGTCCATCGTCGAATCTCCTGGACGACGAGGGATGAGCCTGAATTTCGCAACGTTCGCAATTTTTAGTTTAATTTTCAAAACCATGACAATTTTTCTATTCATTTTCTTTTTGGATCTTAAAAAAACATTCGTTTTATTATTTTATTTCAATATTTAATAAGAATCGTGAGATCTGGCAAAGAAAAAACACAATTTTGACAGAGATGCTGCAGTTTGGATCGTTGAAACGCAACGAAATTCCGTTTTTTTCTTTACCACATCTCACGATTCTTATGAAATATTGAAAAAAATAATAATAAAACGAATTTTCGTAATGATTTTTTTAATTAAAGTGAAAATTGTTAGAAAAATCGTTTTTTTCCACTATTAGGTCTGGGCCATAAAACGATTTTTTCTCGTATTCCAAAAACGAGACACGAAAAAAGGTAATAATTATCAAAATTCAATGAATAATTAATGGAAAAAGCATTTTTCGTTGTATCTCAACGTTCCAACCTTCAGAATCATTGAAAAAATTGAAAAATATCATTTGAAATGGTAGGCCATAAAAATGATGGTGCGCTCGGAGATTTGTGATGTATAAACGCAAACGATGCTGTTTTACGATGTCCAATGTACAGAGTACGCATTTTCTACTATCCACTCCTTTCCGTTATTTCTCCACATTTGCTATCTCTCTCCTCATACGAGTAACCCTGGTTATGCAGTGACTGGATGCATTGTCGATGCACCCAGGCGTACACAGCGGTTTGCCTCCAACTGGAAAATGCTTTTCTGGGAAACGTTTAGACTACGAAGCGCGTAGTATACTCGGCAACTTCTATCGGTCCTCCCTTCCCTCAGAATAATGCTACGGTTTCGTTCTTTCGCCAATTCATGTCCCCCCCCCATAATTTTTTTTCATAAATTTTCATAAAAATTGGTAAAACAAATTCAATTCTTTCTCTTAGCCTATTCGATAACCTGGAGGAGGTCCTTTGACCCATTTTTTCGCAAGCTTGGAGGACGAGAGCCCCGAGTAGCGTAAAAAAGTTTGTTTGCGTTGTTATTTTATTTTTTGGCTCATTTATTTTCCAGATGCGGTGTTATTTTCCACTGACGCGACATGAGAGAGCTAATGAAATTTTCAACATTAACAAAAATCAATGAAAACAAAAAAGATATAAAAAAAAGAGACTGACGTTTATTTTCGGTAACGCTGTCCCCCGCCCGCGTCGATGGGAAACCGCGACCGGCTGAATTTCCGGCAAGTACGAACAAACATAAATATTAATATTCGTTACCCGCAGTCACACATTTGACAGCGTTATAACGGAGATTTTATTAACGAGACGAATGGTGCGGGCATATAATGGGAATACCATTGTTCAATTCGCATTGTGGCTTACCATTTGAGTATTATTTGAAAAATTCTTTTTCATTCAAAAACGAATAAATATTCCGGGAAAATGACGATTCGGTAATACGCCCCGGGAGAGTATAGCATGAATGCGTGGTAATTCAACGACATGCTCGATGTATATAGAGAGCGTGCAAAGCTCTTGGCAATTGGTGTTGAGTGGGAGTATGCAATTCGTGGAAGCCCCGGCAAAGAGCTTAGCAGGGGAAGGGTTGGTGGGTGGTTGTTGGCCGAGGGGTGGGAGGAGGAAAGAAAGAGGAGAAGAGTTGATTGAGTACGTGGAAACAAAAAACTATAGGACTGGACGGTTGACGTGAGGAGAAAATAGGAATTTCCACGCGACAAGTTACAGACAGTGAGTCGGTGCAAAAACGAGGAAAACGAGGAGGCGAACCAAAGCGAAGGAATGAAAAAAAAAAAAAAAAACTTTGGGGTCCGAGTCCATTGGCAAAAAATCATGTATCACGGAGTAGCCCCGGCCACATCGATTCTATTTGGGAGGTGGATCGAGAGAATAAATTTCATGCATGGTATTTCGCTTCGGATTGAAATCGCGAGAGTTTAAAGAGTGAAGACGTCACCGGCGAACGACACCGGGCGATCGTTTGTAAAAGGGAAGAAATAAGATGTGAAAACAAGCGGCTGAGGGCAAAAAAAAACTTAGGCAACCGAAAGGAAGCCGCACAGGTAGTTGAATAGATGGACCGATAGATATAGATGGCAGAGAGAGAGAGAGAGAGAGAGAGAGCGAGAGCAACGGGCGGCGGGCCAAGACGCGATGAAACAAAAAAAAAGAAGGAAAAACGTGTGCCGACTGGTACGGAAACATCGATGGACGAGGCCGATATCCCTCCTCGTATTTCTCCTTATCTCTTTCTCTCTATTCCGTAAAGCAAGTGGACGCTTTTAAAACCAAGTTGACCAATCCATCTCCACTGCCTGTGACCCACACACATACGAAAGGCACACACACACGCCAAGAGCACACATCGATTTATTTATCTCCGGTCCACACATTCTGGATAATCTCCTCGAATAGGACATCGTGTTTACACGTAAATGTAAGCCCATTATACGGTACGTCAAGGGAAAACACGATAACCAGTTATCGCCCCCATCGAATCACAAAGTTCATGAGTTCGAGGAATAATTAGTTCTAAGCCTAAGCTCTCGAATAAATCTCCATGATGTTTTCTCGAAAATGCATCGAATCTGTTGCGTCAACCAAATTTTTCCATCGAAAAATATTTTTTCAATTTTCAAAATCGTTACATTTTTCGTGTCGATTTTGTTATTTAATCTTAATTAAACGTCGTTTTATTGGCTGGACAGAATATTTAAGAAATGCGATCCAAACTTTAACACGAATAATCGAGCTCCATTGAGTAGCTATAAAAATTGAAATAATAAAAAGTTTGCAACGTTGAGATTCAACGAAAAATTATTTTTCCAATAATTATTCATTGAATTTTAATTATTGTCCGGACCAAATATTGAAAAAAAAAAAAAAAAAAAATCGAAATTTTTCCGCTATTTTCAATTTTGCACAATTTGGCAAAGTTTTTTTTATCAATTTTTCGAGCCAATGAATTGTTTTATCGAGTTTTTACGTCAAACTCGTACGAAAGAATCTTGAAAGCGAATGGCTGATATTTTTTTCTGTAAAAACTGGTCGATGAGCTACCGCAGAGGCGAACGAAGCACACTCCAGACCAAATTGATCGAAATGTCAATTGATTAGGTAAATTAAAAAGTTTGAAAAAAGTATTGATCGAAAAGTCAATAACCGGGGGATTCACCTTATAATTTGGTGGTTGCAAAACGTGAGAACGATGAGCTGTATAAACGGGAGTAAGCGGAGAGGTGTAACAGGTGCTGTAGATATAGCAACGGAGTATTCGGGTCGTAGAGCAAAAGAAGAAGAAGAAGAAAAAAAAGCAATAGAGCCCAGGTCAAGTTTTTAGTCTGAGGAGATAAAAGAAAGCGGCACTTGCGTCTAGGCGTCCAATTAAAAAAATTGCAAAATAAAAAATGAACAAAAAAAAAAATTGCAAAAATGAAGGATCGGGCGTGGGCGATAAAAATGCAAAGACAAAAAAGATGGTCGTCGTGAATTTTCTGTCCCGGACTGTTACGATTTTTGGACACTGTTTTATGCAAAAAAAATGAAATCGATGGGAAATAATGTGCGTGGAAAGCGTTTGTTTAGAATGTCGTCTTTGTAAGATTTTTTGCGTGTATAAGTTTCGCACTTGAGAGAAGTGTGAGTCGCTGGGTCTCCGAGTCAGCGCGGAACGAATTTGAAGAGACCGGGACGCGGGCGTTTGCCTACGAATGCTTTGGTAGTGGTCCCTCGACAAGCAGGCATTGTCATTGGAATCCGGTGCTTTTCTCGCACCTGGACAATGAAGCCCCGAGAACACGCGCCTTTCTTCTCAATAGCGAGAAATATAATGGACCAGAGTCTTACCGAGAACGTTTGTGCTCTTTTACAGTATTTTTTACCGCGCACGCACAAGTACACGCATACACAAGAGCACGTGGAAGTTTGCAGCAGTATTAACTGAGTCGTGGCGAGCCCAACGTCAAAGTCAATGGGGAAAAGGCAAGCGGTCATGGTGTTTCTGCCAAAGGACGTTCAAATAGTCGCATCAGTGTGTAGGATTAATAAAGAAACGTAAATTAATGATTCTCGCGTTTGCAACGTTGAGATTCAACGAAAAATCTTATTTCCATTAATTATTTATGGAATATTGAAAATTGTGGCAATTTTTCGAGTCGATTTAGTTTTTCGATCCCAAATCGTTGAAAAATAATTACGAGCCCTGCTCAAGAAAAAAACGTTAAAATATTGATTTTGTTGACGATTTTTTGAGTTTTCAAAATTATCCACATTTTTCGAGTAGATTTATTTAGTTTGGTCGGAAAAACCGATCATTTTATGGTTACAATTAAATCCTGAATAAAAATAATGAGCTTTGGCAAAGCGAGAAAAAAATTTCGTTGCATTCCACCGATGCAAACTTCCGACATGATGTAAATTAATATATTGTCACAATCCATTTATTTATTTATTAGAAAAAAAAAACCCACCGATGCCAAATAAATCTGCAATAAAAGCCTAAAAACTTTATTCCTTTCAGGACAAAAGAATCGAGTGCAAACGTTTTGAGTGAATAATATTTAAAAATGAATGTCAATTGTAAAAATTTCAATGGAAATGAAAAATCAATAAAATCTCATTGTCTGGTAGGAGAATGAGAAATAATTGCGATTTAAAAAGTGGATGCGATTTCGATTGAAAGGCTTTTCGATAAATGGACCAAAGTTTCGAAAGCTTTTCAAGAGTCCTCCGGTTCGAAGGAGCCAGGACGCGACATTCGGGCGGGAAAAAGGTGAAAAAGAGAATAAAAGGGAGCGAGAGAATGAGAGAGAAGAAGAGAACATAATGGCGAAGGAATGAATAGAAATAAATGAGAGTTGGTGGCAAATGTGTGTGTGTGTGTGTGTGTGTGTGTGTGTGTGTGTGTGTGTGTGTGTGTGTGTGTGTGTGTGTGTGTGTGTGTGTGTGTGTGTGTGTGTGTGTGTTGTGTGTTGACGATAACCGTTCGGTAGACGAACGAGGGTGTGCCCTTTTGTGATTTCGAGGAAGTGACCCCCTTGGACGACCTACTAGCATGTCCTCGACTTGTCTTGCTCTCTTTCATCCTCTTCCCCATACCAAACTCCACTCACGAGTGTATCCGAGTGTCTTGTTTATATATATACATGTACAAATATCTACAAACACTAACACAGACACGAAGATGCACAAACCCATACAAATGTCTCGAGGGAAAAGAGCCAAACTCCGTAAATTTAAAAACCGTGGCATCCTTTCCAAGTTTCTTTAGCCGGATCGCTCGAGGGCTAAACTTTTCTTTCGTGGCTCAGTGGGGGGTCGTCGCGGATGGATCAAAGTCGATACGCTCAAGTTCATACGAGGGCTCTCGAGTTCGCTCTTTTCCATTGTTAAGTATTTTCGGTTGATCTTCGATCCAGATAGGAATCGTGTGTGTGCGCGTGTGCGCGTGTTTGTGTGTGTTCGCGCGTGTGTGTGTGTGTGTTTGTAGAGAGAAATCCGAATAAACTCTCTGTGCCGCAGTAAAATTATTATTATTATTTTTTCCAGCAAAAATCTCGTCCCGGAGAAAAGAAAAATGTGAATGGTGGGTCGATTTACCGAATAAAATGTTTCGGAAATCGTGCTCGTGTTTACTTACGCCGCTCGGAGCTTCCGACATTTTTTTTTTATAAAATAAAAATGATAATTAAATTATGAAAAAATGTATGACGGTTTATAAGGTTAAAAAAAAATTTTAATTTTAAAAATAAAACAAATATAAATTATAAAAATATAATAGATAAATATATAGAAAAAAATATAGAAAAAAAAAAGAATCGGAAGAAGGGGACGTGGCAATTTGTAGCGCGTTATTGATAGAAAGCTCGCGTGACTTTTCTCCTCTTACCAACATGTTTCTAGTAACGAGAAAGAAACTACAGGCTAACACGATGTATATACATGAATATAGAGCTTTCATTGAATTAGGTATGACGAATTAAATGACACACGTTCGAGCTCAAGTACTTGGAAAAAATTGTACAGCGGCGAGATAAAACGACGAGAAGGAAATGTAACAACTTGTCGTAAACGGATGAGTGCGAGAAGGAGAGAGAGAAAGAGAGTGAGAGAGAGAGAGAGAGAGAGAGAGAGGGAGAATGGTTTGTTAAAAAAATGGTGAAAATTTGTCTCTAAAGCGAATCGATGAATTTTCATTATTCATTGAGTTCTCGTTGTTTTCGACGAGTTTTCCAGCTGCTCTAACAATTCGACAACATTACGGATTGGATAACGCTGTCTCGACGAACGCGCTAAAGCGTCAATGTCTTTGTGGACAAAGAAAAGTTTGTGGATGGGGAATTAATCGTCGAAATAGAATTCATTCGGTCAGCCTTTCGACCTGCTCAGGCTTAACGCGTCATCGGGGAGTGAATCGTAATGAATTATTGATTAATTGGACAAAAATTTTAAAAAAAATCTTTGAAAATGGAATTCCACAGGAAAATGCAGTCTTAAGGATAAACAGAAGCAAAGTGCGGGTGGTAAATCCTCAATTTTCGTTTGAATCTGTGCTGGAGCATAAAGTTTGGTGATTTCCTCGTTGGCCGCTTAGCGAAAGTTTGCACCAACCGGAATGGCTTTTCACTGCGTTCTTCATCATTTTATCTCGTTGGGCTACATGTTCTCGTGCGAATTTCAATTCCGCAACCATAAATGAGTCTGAAGTTTGCATCGACGCGATGCCACGAAATGAAAAGAATTTTTTTTTCTTTTTTCAATGATTTTTCAATTTTTTATTCCACGAATCCATTCATGAGGGCCAAAAGGGGGAAGAGGCGAATTAAAAAAAAAAAAAAAAATCGAAAAAAAAGTGACGAATCATTTTTTTTTTTTTTTTTTTAAATATATATATATTTTTTTTTCATTTCGTGGCATCGCGATGCAAAATTCAGGCTCATAAAGAGAATCAGAGTGAAAAATGTTGCATGATTTTTGTTCCAGTTTATTCGGTTACGAAGTAAATTTAATTGGAGCGCCCGCTTAGGGGAAACTGTTTCATTGGTGAGTCGCGAATTGTTGCGTCATGTATACGTCGAGTCTCTGGACAAAGTTGCTTCGCTAGTAAGCGACCTATGCTGCACACAGAGAGAGCGACGCGCCACATATATAGAAGCGGAGATGGATCAGCGCGAGCACAACAACTCGAGGAAGTTGTCGGGCAGGCGAATAGCAATGGAAACACGGTACATCGTGTCGTCTCCGTCGTCGATGAGTCACAAAACCCGTTCGCAGAATAAAAGAAACGAAAAGAAAAAAAAAAAAATCAACTCAAATACGAGAAGAAACGAGGAAGAAAAAAAATGGTGAATCCCTCACGGGTCAGGACTTGTTCGCTCTCCGCAACTTACCGCCGGAAATTCATTTCTCGACATTTTTACTATATGTGCACGTTTCCAGGCCCGCGAGTTATCAAATTCGCTCAAAGAGAATATTATTTAAAAGAATAACCCGTACGGAATATTAACGGTCCACCACGATCTCGAATATTAGGCGATTCTTACTGTGCGCAATGCAAATTTTGCATCAAAATATAATTCTATTTAATATAAAATAAATTTTCCTATATTTTCACAGAAATTTCCATTCTGCTCGGTAAAAATTGGCTCACGTTCGAGCTCGGCCCCCATTTCCATTCTATAACTGTAATTTTTGACTTTTTATTCTCTCGGTGTAGGAAATAAAAAATCGCAATGCCGAAATGAGAAAGTTTTCTATTAAAATTCGTTCAACTGCGATTTCCAATTTTCAAAATTGTGCATTATTAATTAATTCATTTATTTATTTATTATCAATTCATTAACGATAATGAATAATAAATTAATTATAATAATTAATGCATAATGGCTTATTTATTTATTTATTAATTTAATTTAATTTTATTATTTATTTCTATTCAAGTTATTTATTATTATTATTAATTAACGATGATTAATAATCGATCAATGATCATTAATTATAATGATTAATATATTATAACTTACTAACTTTATTAAATAATTAAGTAAAGTAAATAAACGCAAAGATGAAACGATGCGCTTGAGAAAAAGAAAAAAAGAAAATTTTGGCTGTTGTCGTTGTCAGTTCCAGGAATAATAATAAGCCGCGGAGGTAAAGGATGAAAAAGATTTTTTGCATAGTGAAAAATCCAGGAAAAGGAGAATAACGATGAAAATTTGAATTTCGCAATAACAGCGTTTTTCAAGAGCGATCTATTGTGGGAGCGACGACGGATTACGGAAGTTGCATCATTGCAAAGCTTCGTATTTTTTGTTGGCGCTCGAGAGCACAAGTTTTTGCGTATTTTTCCATCGGAATGTTGGTAGCTGCAAAAATTGCTATTTCCCGTACGTTGAAATTGGTGAAACGTCGAGAGAGAACGAATTAAAACGGCGCGTTAACGAGTTGCGGAATTATAACGGAACTCAGTCACAAATCCGGCGCAACAATAATACCAGATTGAACGAAGTTAAATCAAAGTTTTGCATGAAAATGAATGAAAATAAAATCTCAACAGCTTGTATGTAACTGATAAGCAGAAATTCGAAAAACATTAAGTACACAGTAACGAGCTTTCCACGAGGCACTCTCCAAACTTTCATAATTGGAAAAAAAAATATTTACAGCTAACGAGACGAGTTCAGAGTTTGCATTATTCCAATCCAAAAGCTTCTTCCCCTTGACCAAAGTGTGTAGCTAGACTATTTGTCAAATTCAATCGACGAAGCAAATCCATTTGCTTTTGAAAAAAAAAAAAAATTAATGAAAAAATCATTTTTCGTTAAATGTTAACGAAATTCTGTTTTTTCTTGAGCAGAGCTCGGAATTATTTTTTAATATTCGGTTCGGACAATTTAACGATTCCCTCTTGCGACCCAAAAAATAAATAGACACGAAAAATGACCGTAATTTTCAGGATTCAATAAATAATTAATGGATAAAGCATTTTTCGTTAAATCTCAACGTTTCAAACTCGGAGTCGTATTTTTTTTCTCCCATCGGAAAAGTATTTTGGAATACAACGATTTTTTAAAAATCATCTCGGTAAAAATCTCAAAAATGAATAAAAATGCGTTGCATTCCAGGAGTGCAATCTTTTCATCACGGAGTTGCAATAAATGTGAAACGAGAAAAGTCGCTGCGTAATGAAATATAAATGGAATGAGACCATTTTCCGGCTTCTTGAGTATCATTTGCGGTTCGTTTGTATCAATCAGAGATCGAGTAACAATTATTTCAGGAGCGAATAGTATTATTTTCAAAAGATTGCATTCATTTGACGATATGAATTGAAATTACGAGAACTTTTCCATATATATCGAAGAATCTCGTTAAAAATAACAGGCCCCGAGAATTTCAGAGATAAAAAGAAGAAAGAATGCTCGTGGTTCGTATCGTAATCAATAACACGCGCTTCGGTGTTCCGAGAAATTCACGAGTATTCTCGCAAGTTGCAAGAAAATCGTGAAAACAACATGGAAGTGTCGAAATTGGTAAAATACGGGGAAACAATAACAAAGGATTGTCCGACTCACCATTCGATGCTTCTGTATCCTCGTAGACAACAGTGGATGGCCTTGAAAGCGCCGACGTTTGCGTATTCGGTCGTAACGACCTCTTTCGTGAATCTCAAACCGCTGACGACCAAATTTTCGTATCGATGCACCGAACAATAGTCCTTGAGTTCGTTCGAATCGCAGCACCGGACACACAGAATTGCGATAAAAAAACTACTGACTATTGACCCCAGCCTCATCCTGTTACCGTTACTCCGTTCCATCTCGTAGCGTAATTGATTGAAAAAAAAGTGCGAGAAAAAGGGAATTTTAATCGCGAATTTCGATCTGAATATCGTCGTCGTTGTGCTCAGTCTTGATACACTCGTCTCGGACGCTCAAAGATCACATTTTTCTTGTAACTTGATTTCCGAGCGTGGAACGCGATGTTTTATGTAAATATGTCTCGTAAATGTGTATGTGTATATTTATATGTCACGTAGCGCGGTCAGAATGTGTGTATAATGTTACGGTGGCCCCGCTTTTGTTGGTTCTACCGCTAATCGCAAGTCCGATCGGTCAAGTGTCTCTTTTTCTTAAATCTTGTTGCTCTGTTTCGCTGGCGGGGTCTGGAGACTTCCCACGCTCGAAAAACAGGATAGATGGTCGCGAACAAACGACTCGGCAAACCACAATTTCGAGATGAAACGAAATACACAACTTTGTTCACGCGGTTATGAAAACTTTTCGGGGGAATAAGCCGAAGAAAAAATGGGGATCGTGAGAAATTTGATAAGTTTATTATCTCGCAATTTTTCTCGTTACCGGCCACCTGCACATCTTTCGCGGTTCATTCGCCTCTCTTGCATTTATGTTTGTATATTTTTGTGTGGATATCGATATCTATACGCATAAGAGCCCACTTGTTCGCGCTCTGTTTGATATTTGTCGTTGTCAAACAAGCGACGAACACAAGAAAGACGTAAAAATGAAAAGAGAAGAGATTTTGTCCGCGTGTGTGTATATCTCGAGTTTCGAGCACGAGACTCTCCTTTCCTTCTCTCCCGCTCTCTTTGTTTTCCCTCTTTCTCACTTCGCCAAGCACGCGTTTACCCGGATCGTGTTTATTATCCGTACATGTATGTATGTGTTTGTTTGCACGTATATAATCGCTATGGGCACTTCAAATCATTCGCGAGTGTCTTTAGTTTTCAATATGCCGTTCCTTTTCAGCTTCCGGTTGAAATACGAGACATTAAAGAGAAAAGAACACACCGAAAGGAAATACGAACGGAGGATCGATGAATCACCGAACCTCGGACCGCTTTTCGTTCACATTCGTTCACATAAATACAAAAAAAAGAACACGCACGTACACTTTCGAATATAAATCCGAGAACTCATTCAGGTTAAGTTTACACAAGTGTCTCATTTATTTTCATTCACATTTCTCGTAATCGGTGACGTTGACGATGCACAACGTTCCGGAGACACGTGATCTTAACAATTCGCTATTTAATCTTTCTTTTAACGTTTATTTTCAATTATTCGCTACCTCATGACAATTCGATCGTCTATTACTCGCGAAATCTCCCGAACGGAAAGTTCACACCTCACGTCACTGAGTCACTCCGAAGAAGTTATTGTTTTTCTAATACTTTCCGTCGCTTTGACTTTTCACAATAAACACTGTCACTCGAGTTAGATTCAAGGAGAAATCACAATGACAGATGTCACCGATTATTTTATCAGGCTCGTGTAATCTTTCCTTCGAAAACGTGTCGTCCGCGCAGTAAGAACAATATACATGCTCCACACGATGTTGACGCCTGGAGTACCGGCGTTTCACTGAACTCGTGGATCGAGCGAGCGAGGCTCACGATATCCCCGCTCCGCGCCGGTCACCGACACCAGCGCCGCTACTCGCGAAACCACCAAACTTTTAATGAGCCGCCTGTTGCAGGTTACGTTCCTTCGCATTCTCTTTCCCCCTCCTTCCTCCTTCCCGTTTCTCTTTCAATATTTTTCTTTTCCCAATCTCTCTCGCAGTCACTCTCGCACAATGTTGACTTTAAAATTGACCATCGTACTTTAGCGCGTACAGTGCATCATCATTCCCATTTTACATTCAAGTTTTCACCTCTGTACCGTCATCTCGTGCGTCTTCATTCACACTCCTTTACGTGTACACGTCCGACAATTTCCCGGAACTGCTCACCGTTGACGTCAAATTCGTAATTTCTTTTAAAATTCGACACCGAGTCAACAAAATGCAATTTTTGGAGCGGAGGAAAATAAAACTTTCTGAACTATCGGTCGAGAAATGTAACACGATGCTCCTAATAATTTTGCGAGCGGTCAAATCGTTCTTAACCTTAAAACGTAATGAAAACTCGCGCTTTCGTAATGATATTACATCAAAATCTGCTGAAATGTAGAGCCGTAAAAGAATGTTTTCTCAAATTGCTCCAAGCTCGGAATCGCGATCGTTCCCGGCGAATTCGAATCACGTAGATATATATTACGAATCATGATATATACATACATGCGGACGTAAAATTAAGCTACAAAATACACGGGTTCGAATGCAAGCGAGCGCGGAGAGATTCCCGTCATGCAGATTAGTTTACGTGAGTTTCAGCAAATAGATCGAGCAAGAAAGAAAGTCGGAAAAGAGAAAGAGAGAGAGAGAGAAAGTGCATTTCGTCAGAGGAACGTGAATGTTTGAGAAGGTTATCAGTTGCCGCGGTGAAATTTGCTCGGGAAAATTGAGTTTTCGAACTAAATCGTAATGTTGCAACCAAACCTTATTGGTGGAGAAGTTAAAATTGAAGATATTTCTGGTTCCTGAATGTGTGCGCGCGTAGACCGTAAGGATAAGGAGAAAAATAAAGGCGGGACGGAGACAGAGCGTGCGCACGCGCGGGAGCGAGAGAGAGAGAGAGGGAGAGCAGTGTAAACTTGTCTGCAAATGCTCGACAGCGTTCCGTAATCTCTTTCCTCGAACTCTCAGACTTTGCAGCCCGTCTAACTCTATCGTCGCGACGAGTATGTGTGTCTACACACACAAAGACGACGGGCCAACATGCGAAACAAGCAACAGTTCGAAACTCAGCATCTTTTTGTTCGAGTTGTTCCTTCCGACCTTAATTTGCGCCAGCGGGACAAACTCGCGTTCAAGACCCGGTTTTCACCCTTTATTGAGAAGAGACGTGCTTCGTTCTCTCGTGGCAAAACTCGATCGCCAAACTCGATCGTCCCTCCTCCGCCTCATACCTTTCTTTGCTTTCGCTCCATATATTTCAGGTTCACACACGTTTCTCAAGCAACGAATTAAAATCCGAGTCAAGTAATTGGACGTACAAATCGTCCAACGATCGATCCCCGTCTGCTCCGTCAACTTACTCTCGCGGCTTGGGAATCCGCGAAGTCCAAGTCGACCAATCTTCCATTTTTTGTTCATTAAAACTTTTCCCGAAACTCAAACTCATATAAACTTTAATAGTCACGAACGGTGCATGATGGTTTTAGAAAAAGGGAAGAATAAAAATGCGCAGTTTTACGCCGAAATTGATGAAAAAATCAAAAACATGTCCACGGTCTATTGTCCCGAACATAACCTTTACGCAACGAGATTCCGAAGGGTTTTTCGAGAATAAACAAACGTTAAAAATCGCATCGTCTATTTGTCTCGTACGACACGACGAACGCAAAAAAAATGTTGTCGAAATATGCGCAAGAGAGAGCTTCGGAATGTAAAGTTGGCGTGAAGTATCTCGCGTGAAAAACAAAACAAAACTTCGATTCAGCGGCAGCGCGACCACACGCCTAATTCTCGGAATGCAATTCTGCATGCTTGTCCGCATGTATCATACGTCAGTTGGCCACCGGATCAGCGACCCGGTAATTTAACCTCCTGAGGTGTGCAATCGCATGAGATAAGAACGATTCATGTATGCTTCCTATGACAGAATCGTTCTAGAACGAAGAGAGAACGCGCGGAGGTAGGGGGAGGGTTGGTATAGTCAAGCCGCGCGGCTCAGCATAATTTTTTGCGTCAGACAGAAAATCATGAAATGGATTGCCATATGGTGATCAAACAAAGAGAACGAATGCATAAAAGGAACAACAGATAAATAAATGACTGACTAAATAAATAATGCGCTAAGTAGCTTCAACGAAAAAAAATAAAAATTTGTAGTAAGAAATTGTGAGTAACGTTGCAGAGAGTTGGAATTTAGAGATATAATCAAAAAGCGATCAAATTACGATTAGCGGTTCAATGCATTCGCATCGTGCGACTGACAGAGTCAAGCAGGCACGAAGGATCATTCATATTTGCACGAGATTCCGAGAGAAACATTTGGATAATTTCGCGACGACTGAGAGTACGCATATTTTTTTTTTTTTTTATAATTTAACGTGATGCAATTCTTCAGGAATATAATTATATAAGACATCATGGCGAGATTTCATCATTTTCTGCAACTTTTTGTGAAGCGTCGACGCTCGCACGTCCAAACACAGGTCCAACTTCCTGCGTTAAATCGTTTAAAAAATCCATTTCTTTTGACCGAGATTAATTTCTGCATCCTTTTCGACGTAAGCTGCTTATTAGCCTGTCGGCGTCGTGTCAACAATGATCCTCTCGTCCAGAATTGGCAGACTCCGAAAAAAACAGACGCGCTTTTTTTTTACGGTCGAGGTTCGCTCTGAATCGTGGCACCATCTTTCGGATCAACTTCAACTTTTCTCGCGCTCTTATTTACTGTTGATAACTGAGTATATTTAGTGCTCACCCGGTAACATGAAAACAACTCGTGCATTGAGTCGAAAACAGAAAAGCTATATAAACCCGGACAGCCGAATATTATATTTTCTTTCTAATTTTAACAAAAAAAAACAGACCAAGTCGAATAACTTAGACAACTCTGGTGACCTGCGCGCTTCTTTCTAAGCGACGGACTGGAAAAGTCGTGTCGGCCAACGCTGCAGATCCGCATCGAAGAAGAAGCATCGTCAAGTGTCGCCATCTACGCATTCCGTAAAATACGGCAGAGGTAAAAAACGGTGGACAGGAATTCTTCGACTCGTCGAAGCTCCCCATCTGAGGATTATGACGAAACCTTGAAATATTTCGATTCTTCTTTTATTACGTTCTTTCCCAACGTCAAAACACTAAACGGTAATTTTATTTGTTGACGAATCCTGTAAACTGTTGTCTTTCCAATTGAGGACAGGAAAACCTTCATAAAACGTTTCCTTGTGGAATATTATAATCAGCAGGTGTGCGATATAGTCAGTGCAAGGTTTTCCGCGATATTATATATGGATGAACATTATTTCCTTTCTCTCTGTCCAACACGTTAACCCTTCGGAAGTTTTTCGGACTTTTTTTCCCCCTTTTTTTGATTTGGTATTTTTTTTTCGTCCAATTTATCGAAAAATTCTTCATGCAACTCTCTGCCAAATAGTAAATAAACGCCGGGAAATGAAAATTCGTGTTGTCATTTCGGTCAGTTCGTTTCCGATCCTTCAGGGACGGATCGAAAATGATCTTTTCCCTCCGAGTATATAATCTCGATGTTTCTAATCCTATTGGAGTGAAGGATAGATTATTTCGCGTTCATTATCTCTCGCTCGGAATTCTGCTCGATGGTATAGCCTCGAGGCAGGTATTCTGTGCGAGTGTGCGTTCGTGTATTATAAAGTGACGATTAGTGCGCGCCATTTTACCTAGAAGATACAGTGTACAGGCAGTCTCGAGCGGAAGGATGAACATGGTGGCGATGAGTTGGAGATTGAATTTCAGGCCAAGATGTCGATGAGTATAAAATCAGCCGTAGCGTGAGAACGGTTGGAGATAGAGGAAAAATGCATGAGAGCAATTTTGTAGAAAATCAAATTGCCTACAAAAAAGTTCCCTGTTGGACTTTTCCATCTTAAGGGGTTTGGCCTCGAGAGCAGTTCGAAAGCAACCAAGTTTTCGAGTGACCTCTTTGGACCGTTCTCACGACCGAACTTCAGTAGCTAGAAAAACTTCACCGGAAACTTTTTTTTAGGAAATTTCACGATCTACAAGTTTGGTCCTAAGCTCCGTCACGCTATCTCCAACCGTTAGGCCCGAAAACACGATGAAAAGACACAAATTCCTCCAATCAACGATTATTCACGAGCCGAACCTCCAGTTTTTCGCGGAATTCAGCAATATTCCGCTGAACCTCGAACAGCCCGTGTATCGTACGCATGTACACGCCCCCACGCGCATATACATATATCCAAGCACCGACATATCGTCATTACCTCGCGTCCAAATGAAAACAACGCGTTCAGAAAGCGAAGCTGCGATCAAAATAGATATATAAACTTCGATAGCACGAGAGCGGTGCGTTAAATTACTAGGAACCCGAATTCTAAACACTCGAACGAGAAGACGAATATATGAAGTAAATTCAGCGTAACGTAATACAGGCAAACCGCGGCGGTCCCCCCGGAAGATTATGCTCGATATACAGACGCGGCAAAGTCGACGGATTATTATTTTTATCATGCCGAATAAGCCAAGATCAAGCCAAGATAAACGTCATCTTTATCCCTAACTTATGTTTCGTTCTATTAACTATTATAATAAATGCATGCAATTTGAAGCCAAAAAAAATGATTCACTGTGTGTATCGGAGATTTCACCCCAGGTGACCTACTTTCGGCCCCCGCGGCCGAACTTTTCACTCATAAATTTTGATTTCATTGCTCGAGCCATGAAACGAATTTCATTCATTCAAGCTTTTCGTTTCCATCCGCTTTTCTTTGGATCCGAGAGACAATTGAATCAATTAACAAATCCGGTAAAGCGGAGCTTCTCATTCCCTTCCCCCTTCAGTGCCCGCACGAGGTCACGTTACTGTCCGATCTTTCATGTACGGCACGAGCGTAACACATATCGTTCGGTACCTTCGCATATGAATAATTGATGATCGAGACTGATGAGACGAGCGAACAGCGCCGCAAAGATTACTCGACCGTGACGGAATCGTTTCTTGAGGTTAGGAAATTCAGGTGCGTCACGTCACCGCGTCGCGCGAACACCGGATTCACTAACTACGTATCGATAATTCACTTAAGCGCATCGTCCCCTCAAGCTTTATAGGCTTTTGTCACTGAGATTCGTGACGCTTCATCGTTCTTTTCACTTCTTTCTTTTTTCCCACTGATTTTCTATCGAAATCGAATTAACGTCAGGCTCCGAGTTAACGAGGGCAAATTGCGTTGTTCCTCGAGACATTAAAGCTCCCTCGGATGTGTGAGAGAGTTAAAAGTCTCGTGAACGAGGTTACTGGAGATTGGCAGCAGGGCTTTGAGTCACAGCGAACAGAAATAAACATTTATATCGATCATTTTCCATTATTTTATTCGAAATAACGATCACGATCCTGTCGACGAATCTTACGAGCGAGCGCCGGACAATTTGAGGTTATAGCTCCGTCTTTCGAGCGACTCCTATACTCGCTCTCTTTCGTCGAGGATTCCAAACGGATTGTAAACTGTGAAGAATCGAGAGCAGAAGAAAAGGCGCGCGGGGGCGAGAGATAAATATTGAAAAGACAGGGAATTAAAACGGACGGGATTTTCTGAGCAACTTTCATGTTTTTTCCTGATAGCGCGCTCTGGCGACATCGCACGGCACTTTTTTAATTCCATTTCTTTTTCGTAATCCAGTAGAGCAAGTGTCCGACGAAGATGAATAGGCGCTGAAGAGGTCACGCGCTCACGATAGTACATCGCGGACGATAAATATTCGCGTAATTTGCTAGCTTTGCGTCTTACAGCACGCTCTGATGATTAGGGCGAGGATGAGATAAAGAAAATAATATATGCATCAAGTATTCCTATCGCGCATTTATTCATGAGGGGAGATTTTTTTTCTACTATCTCCGTTTATCTGTTTCGTATTCTTGTGTGTATAACCTTTAATTCTCAACATTTATATTTGCACGCGTGTGAGGAAAAATACTTCCGAGAAAATAATTCGAGCGGTGATTCCGAAAAAAGTTAATGAGGTCGTTAACTCTGACGACGCGTAGCGTCCGAACCGTTGGAGATAGAGTAAAAATGCATAGGACCAATCGTGTAGCCCATGGATTTCTCTACAAAAAAGTCTCTGACAACATTTCTGTAAGTCCGGTAGATCGGTCGGGAGAGCGGCTCGAAAAACGCAGTGTTTTTCGATCGTTCTTTTGAGAATCGAAGTACAGCGGATGGACGAGAATTGCATTCGTTCATCTTTTAACCTAAATCGTAATGTGTGATAATGCAGAGACAATCATCGGGATACGCATTGGCCGTGGGACACCATGTAGACGAAAATTATATACCTCTGTACAGGATGCGAGCAACAAACAATGTTTTGTAAGCAGTTATCAAAAGCTTTGTGCGGCGGTGATTGGCAATCGCGCGAACACGATATAAGCGAAGGACGTGTGCAATGAGCGCTTTTCCTATGGTTTACAAAAATGCCGGGAAATCGGCGCGCAGACCTTGTCAATGGAGGGAAAGCCATGAGCGTTGCGAGATAATCGAAAAGTCAAATCTCCCGTGTCACGAACAGAGAACAACAGTGAGAGGGTGAGAAAATGCATGACGGGCACACTGAGCGAGAGAGAGAGGGAGAGAGAGAGAGAGCAAGGTAACCACACACGTAATCTAATTACCGACCGCACGTTCGCCCATTATATCGCGCCTGTGTATGCTCGTATGTGTAAGCGCGACGGGCGGTAAATTACAGAACTATTGTATTAGCGCGGACACGCCCTCTGCGTGGAGCTGGCAAAATCTTGAACTAAGATCGTAAATAGATTTTTGTAGGTTAGTCGTTTCGAGCACCGGTTCCCAGAATAAATACAGCATGAAAATATGAAACTTTTATATTAACCAGTTTTCGATCGTAAAGCGATTCTAATCCTTTCCCTGCGAGCTTTGCATTTAGAGCGTCCGAACGATCGATCAACGTGTTATATAGAGTTGCCTCTATTAGGATATAGGTGCCCGATATGAGGCAGAGCAGGGCAGTAATTCGAAGGTGGAGGGTATCCATGGGAATAGTTTACTTCAACCCTTTAAGGCTATGGATCGGTTAGCCAGCCCCGAGAAATTTCATTTCATCAATTTCACCGGCACACTGCCCGCCCGATCGACGAAACAGAACGAAAAATCGAAATGTACAAAAAAAATGGATTATTTTTATTGTTTCGACAAGCTCGCGTAAAATAACAATTAATCATTCATCGAAAATTTCATTTCGGGCTGACCGACATTCGCGGAAACCCTTAAAGCGTAACTTGCCGACACTCAATCGTTCGAACCCTCCATGCGAAGACGTTATTATTCGAAAAACGTGAGTTCACGACTATATTTGCGAATTGAATTTTTATGCCCATGAATGACAAAAAGACTTGCAATAAATTCTCGCGAATCGGCTTGCCGGGAACGTAACTCTACTAAATATTTGCCCGCGTGCCGCGAAGCTACAAAAACAGGGCACGAGATCGACCATTTTGTCTCCCCTCCTAGCGCCTGCAGCCTACGCCGTGGCCAGGTGGATCACAATACCAACAAGGGTCGTTCACGAATACATTCATACCTATATAAACATCTATATATGAGCGGGTTTCCGTAAAATACCCCGGATGGAAACTATATATTCCCCTTCGACTGAAACACGCACGCATACGTGCACAAACACACACAGACGTAGCGCTAACCCCCGCATCGAGATCTGAAGTTTTTTATACACTCACGCTCGCCCCAGTGTTCTCGACACACGATATAACCTTACCTTCCTGCTCTCGAAGGACTATACTATAGCAAACACTGTAGAGCCTCCGAAACACCATTTCTCTGAATATACTCAACTTTTCGGGGCTTCTATTCGTCCTGGCACGTCTCACCCATATATTTATAACTCCTGATCATATACATTTCGCCCTTGTTGGCTTCGTGACCGACCAAAACATAAAGGATTATGAGAAATACAGATTTTCTCTTTATTCTCGATAGCGGATCGGGCAGTCGAGTGCAAAAATAAAAAATAGAATCGCAAGTTGAATATTCAGTTTTTTTTTTCAATCAAACAAAAAAAGAGGTTATTCGAGGCAAAGCTTCCTGTATTTTCCATCGTGTATTTCCGGCAAGGGAACCGTCGTAAAAAAAAGCCTAAACAACGCGAGAATTTCACTTGGGATATAACGAAAGGAAAAACACGAAAAATTCGAGTGTGGCTATGGTTGGAGGAACCCGAAACCGAACGCTTGTATGCATAAGCCTGTATAGGCAGGTCGCGTCCATCGCGTTTGTTCTCTTATGGTATACTATAGCTATAAGCATTGGGCGATCATGAATTGCCGAAGAAGTCCTCTCGGCGGAGCACAGTCTTACGTGAGACGGCGTAGGGGCAACATCGCTTGTCGGACAGCTGTAGCCTAGCATCGCTTTTTCATCCTGAAATCGTTTTACGTAGCAGAGCGCGTCGTTTCTATTGGACGCAACAAATAATGCGTCCAAAGTATAACTTTTCCCAGCAGATGGTTAATCGGCTAATAAAACTCGATACGATTCGTTAGAAAAGTATATTCGATAGAAAATTTCGCGCAACTTTTACTTTCGTGCTGCCAACAGCGCTTTCCGCGCAAACGCCGAGCCAGTGTACGTGATTGTGCGTGTGTGTGTGTTGTTGATAGTTTCGAAAAGTTTGGCTTTGCTGCGAGAAACTCATCGAAGCAAATGCACGACTATTCTCGATATCGGTAAACTATTGTTCGTTCACAGATATTCGGAGACTAACAAGAACAATCTTCAAAAAGTAATATTACTCTCCTCCTCCTCCAATATAACTCGTTTCGGAGAACCATTGATACGGTTATTCTCTGCACGTGTGACCATAACTGTAAATCTCACCTAAATTCACGTTCTCCTCGACCAAATCACAGAAACCTTTGTCCTCGTGACCGCCAGCGAATCTCAGTTCAACAAAAATAATAAATACGATTAAAAAACCTCATTTTCCCCATTTTTTCTTCGCGTACGCCGTATTGTGTGTGTGTGTGTGTGTGTGTGCGTCAGTCATGAAGACGCGTTCGATAATTCAGACGAAACGTTAAATTCATCGACGCGTATACTCTGATGCTTAATCGATATGCTTCGGGAATTTTCCGCATAAACAATATCGAACCTGTAAGTATTATCCAGTCTCATTATTTCCACGTTATCTCAATCATTTTCATGCACTCATTAGACAATTATAATATTATTTCCTTGACATTAAAAACAAGGCGAAAAATCGTCTCATTAGCACGTCCCGGACCTGCTTTAGAAGAGGAAAACAGCAACGATAATGAATCGCGATACATCCTTATCGATCGATTCATCTCATTGTGAAAAGATAATATTAATCTGAGCTTTAAAATGGCGCATCAAGAAACTTTCGTTGATTTCTTCGTCATTGACTTGCCTCGGTTGACGAAATACGTCGATTTTGTTTATCGAGACCGCGGTAGGGATTGTGGAAAACCGAAAAACAAATATATTCTTGGTTCGGTTGTTCGTCCTTTAATTTTTCGTGGGGAGAAACTACGCAGTAAAATACTCGGTCGATTTAGCGGAGGGTGAGTTGGAAGGATATTGCGTAGCGCGTCCATGGCACCCCTGGCATGAATCAAAAGGGTGCGGGAGTAAAAGAGGATTTTTCATGTGTATGTGTCTTTGGTTATGTTAACATATATATACAACGTCCTGTAACACATTGACAACGTCCGCGTCATACATACTTGTGTGTATGTGTTAAGGGATTCGGAAAGAGGCAGAGGAAATCGCCTTCGGCTCATTGGTGGTCCAGTTTTGAAACACGCTCCTCTCTGCGACGTATTCTTGCAGTTTCACTCGCAAAAGCCCTACGGTATATTACTTATCCAAGATTTTTCCGCCAGCAGGCTTATGTGCTCTCCCTGTTCTCCTTACGTCACGAGTTCTTTGTCCATAGATCCTTTTTTCTCTCTTTCTCAGAGGATTTTACGTCGAGCCTACGTACCAAATGTAATTGGTGGGAATATGGACCACAAGAATTTTTATTGTTTTCCTGATGTTCGACTTTTCCCGTTCTCACACCGCAAGCATACTTTTTTATCACGTTGAAGTTTGCATCGTTGGGATGCAACGAAATTTCATTTTTTCTTGAGCAGAGCTCGTCATTATTTCGCAATATTTGGTCTGGACAATAAAACTCTCTCGCGAACCAAATAGACTCGAAAAATTGCCATAATTTTCAAAATTCAATAAACGATTAGTCGAAAAGCATTCCCCGTTGAATCTCAACGTTGCAAATTTCAGAATAATCGTTTTTTCGCCGATTCATCTCGTCTATTCCAAACGCAAATATTGACGTGATAATGATGACTATGAAGTTTGCAACGTTGAGATTCAACGAGAAATGCATTTTTCATTAATTATTTATTGAATTTTGAAAATTATCGACATTTTTCGTGACGATTTTTTTATTTCGGGCCCAAGAGAGAATCGTTTCATTGCCCGGACCAAATATTGCTAAATAATTACGAACTCTGCTCAAGAGAAAACAAAATTTCGTTGCATTCCAACGATGCAAACTTCAACATCATTGATAATGAATTTCGCACACCGGCTCGTTTTCAATTTGCGTGAACAGCTCGCAGTCTCGTTCCTATTATGGACTCCAGCCATTGAATTCCCTTTTTTTTTTTAGCGTTTAAACTGTGGCGCGAATCACCCGAGCGTCGCACCGATAGTCGGAGATTCAAGTTAAAGGAAAAAAGAATTTTTATTCGATATTCAGCATGTTGGACGGTAATCAAGAGGATACAGATTTTTTCCATTATTCCTATGTGTACTCGTGCCTATTTCAAGGTCATTCGCACACAGCAGATTTCCGCACCTTTCACTCCGATCAGATGTCCCGAATGTCTCGTTATGATTGTTCACGGTTCATGAATCTTTACGATTGTTCAGACTCTTTTAAAAATTGTCGATTCCGTTAGGAGCAAAAAAAAATCACGACAACTGTCCCGGGCTTTTGTTTCCAACACGAGAATTATTCCACATCCCACGAAGCCCACGATTTTTGTGGTTTTTCGAATTTTTAGTCGAGAATGTACTTGCATCACATATTTAAGGATGCTTAGCGCATACATTCTCATCTAAAACTTATGGTCAATGTAAATCGAGTGAAAGTCTGAAATTTCGCGGAGTTTCGAGGTCATTCGCCAGCCCGTTTCGTCAGTACAGTCGTCGACGAATTTTCAATGTAGAAAATACAAAAATATAGCGAGAATATTTAAGTCTTAATGAGATGGACACGATTTGGTTAAGTGGCGATTGAGATATTCGACGAGCGCGTTATTTTTCGACGTTTATAATGAAGTTGGAAGGAGAAACAACATTTTGCAATGCTACGTCGTTCAATTTTTCGTCCAAGGGTCAGATTCCAGTCCCGAGACTACTCAGAATCGTTGAAACGTTCGTTGCTTCTGCTATAGGTCTGGGTGTTTCCGAAAAAGGATATAAAAAACATGAGAGAGAGAAAAAAACATGCGAATCCCTGACGTTTGCTGCGGTAGCCGTTTTGCGGTTCGACGGTTTTTTCTCATACCGCGTGGTGGGAGAGAGAAAGAGCTCGAGTTGCTGATCGTAAGCAGAAGGCATGTGTGCTGGCTACCGAGTCCGTAACGCTTGGCGTTCAGTTTTCTTTCTATTGCTTTTCGTATCGCATCTATATGCGCCATTATTTTCATGTTTATCGTTCGGCTTTCTTTCGCATTTTTCTATCGAACGTCATAAGCGAACGATAAAAAAATCATCGCGTAAAAAAAACACGTGACTATCCTGTACGATCGTAAATATCAAACGATTTTTCGCGGCTGCTCTGGTCCCCGTCGCGGTAATTGTGTTTCGCTCACGCACGTGGTCCGTGCCGTGCTTTTCTCGATTGGGTGCGAACGCAACTTCTCTCTCGCCCTCCCAGTTTATATATTCAGGAGCGTTTACTCTATAAACCTCCGAGGCTTTCGATGAAGACGTCGAAGCTCCCGTGTTCCAATCCCCCCTCGTATCTTTCACGTGTGTATAGTATTTCCTGATATTTAGAGCATCGTGGGGCAATATGGACTACTCTAAAAAATTAAATTCTCCACTAGGTCAAATCGTAACGGATATTCCTCATGAATTTAAAATAAAACTTTTACTCCCCTCAATATTATTTTGTTTTTCCAGAAAGCTTCTCTTTGTTAAGGGCACAAACAATTTTTTCAACTCCCTCAACATTTATCAATGTCTCTATTTTTTTTCACTCGATCATCTCGAAGCTCAGCCCATTTTCGTAAGTTGATTTATTCCCGAAAAAGAAACGAAATATCGCGGGATTACTTATCGTCAATCTTTTCGAAAATTGACTTTTGTTTATCATCGAAAATTCAAAAATATGTTTGAAATTGACCAAGAAAATCGCGAATGAAATATTTCTCGAAAACGCCGGTACGATGAATCGTGCCTTTGGCGTTTTACACCCGGTTTTCTGCTGCCCGTATCCGTCTGTTTGTGTTTGTTAGAACGCTCGCTGCCCGAGCGAGACTTCATAAACGCGGTTTCCGTTTGTTTACAGTTATCCAATTGACTCTCGACGAGTGAATCGTTCCGACGTTTATTCCTCGCATAACTTGATTTTTTTCTTTTGTAGCCTTATCCTGAACAATTTTCCAGTCTCATTTTTCGGACTAAACTATTTCCAACCCACAGTTACTGCAAAAGGATGTCGCAGCTTAAGGATTGATCGATGTCACAGCACGGAAAATATAATTTGTACCCACATTTCTCGTCCCATGAGATCGTCCACGATATTACGCCCACGTCGATTTTTTGAGTGGACGAAAAATTCCCCATTTCTGAGATTAACGGTGAAAATTTAACTCGGATTCTATCCGGGAATATTTTCGAAGCTGAAGACTGGAGTCTACCATGAAATTCTTGGTTATTTATAATTTTTAAAAGTCTTAAAACCATTTTAATAATATTTATCAAAGTAATTGAATAAAAATATAAATTAATTAATAAAAAAAAATTAATTCATTAAATAATTAATTTCAATATTGTTTCGAGCTCGTTTTGTAAAAATTGTTACAAAGTCATGATCTCGAAGGCGGCTCGTATATCCAGAAAGTTACGAAAAATTTTGTTCGAGAAACTTAATTAAAAAAAAAGAAACAAGAAAATTTTTTTAAAACATTTTCCATTCCAATCCTTGATTCTACACAAAAACTCACACGAGTCAACTGGCTCGAAGAAAATTATGGAATTGAGTAAAATGAGCAGGAAACTATTTAAATTCCCATTTCTCGTGTAAAGTTGAGTAGGCGGGTTACAAGGAGGAAATAAACAAAAAAAATGGTGGCGTGAAAAATGAGTAATGTCAAAAAAATGCTAATGCGAAAGTACATGAAAATATTCATGTATTTTTCTGCACGCTCGAAACGTCATTTCCACATAGAGACATCGATTGTGTGTTTATCGTTAAGTCACGTACGTTCGCTAGACGTACAAAGTAGGTGAGAGTAGGTCAGAAAATGCACAAGAAGCAAAAGTGTACGAACAGAGAATTCTCTCATAAACTTACGCTCTTGTAATTGAACGAACAATTCGTTATTTTTGCGCGAACATGATAATTACATTAAAATATGTAAAAATATACAGAAATTCCATTTCGAAACATTGTTCAATCGAATAATTTCTTCACAGCAGAATAATGATACGAAAACGTGAAATCAAACGAATAACTTCACAACGATCTTTCAGGAAACGAGCTAAAAAAAGGAATCTCGTGGCTCTTGATACGCGTTGAAAAACTGTCATGTCTTAAGCGCAACCAAAAGTCGATACGGATTATAACCAAGCTGTGAGTTGCATCATAATCTTTCTCCCATTAAAATACAACATTCGAAGTTTCATACTTTTAAACATTGACGAAAACATCGACGTTTGTTGCTCTAATTAGAAAGAAATATTGAAACTCCATAGAACGTTTTTCACAACAAAACGTTTTAACACGTGTATCCGCAATTTATTAAACGAGGTGGGGTAAAATGGACCACACGCGCGAAAATGGAAAGTTCGCGTCGTTGGAATGAAAATAATTAAAAGTAATATTTTTTTTTAAATTTTTAATATTTTGAATGTTCTCGAATAATCTTTCTGGGTCCGAACGACCCAGTGTGTCAAGAGAGGCTGTGAAAAACCACCATTTGTACACACCAATAGTTTACGGAAATCGAACAATTTTTTTTCTCACAAATCTCCGAAACAATTTCACGTCTTGGAAAAAAAAAATATTTTTTTTTGCTCTACGACAATGCAAACTTTAGTAACACCGAAAAATTAGATTCTCAGCCTCCTGAAGGGTCCTTAAGGGAGGATTCAGGACTTGGTAATATTTTTAGTGGCCGAGTAGAATTTTTCAAGATTTTTAACTTGAATATCATATATTTTCCGATATATTTTCGAGTCGATCGTGAAAAAAGAGAAAATAAATATATTTTATTGTTTTTTTTTTTTTTAAATAAATCGGCTCCGTGAGCCTTAATCCTGATAATAAAATTAGTCAATGACGACGATTGATAGATTGTGCGAAGAAGTTCAATGTGACTTGGTTGGCCGACGTTTGTCAGAGCTCTCAAAATGTTTACCGTCCGCATGCACGCAAGCGCTTCGATTAACCGCGATATTTAGACGACGAGAGACGGGGAGCGAGGACGCGCTATGTTTTATGGGAGTTACGAGCTACAAGTGAACAACACCCGAGAGAGTCTTTCCCGAGTATATATAGTATCCGTTTCTTCTTCTTCTTCGGGATATTTCAGGAGCGAGGAATCTTCGCGTCCTCGGGCCGTCATGCCCTTCGGCCCCTCGTCTCTGGCTCGCGAGTACGTCGTCAGCGAGATTTCAGCCTCCATCACCATTTTTTATTCCTTTTACTTCTTCATTCCGTTCTTTTCCGATGCTCATTTCCAAGGGAACCGGAAAAACGAGCACGAGCGATCCCAATTATCTTTCACGTCTCTTTGTTTGCAAGGAATCGCAATTAACGATTGTCGAACGGAAATTGAAACGTCAGGAAAATCAATGAAATGAAAAATTCAACCTCGTTCTACATTTTAATCGCGCAGCTTTCCGCCCGCACTCAAAATACGAAAATATTTTATGCGATCAAATGCCTGCACACTTTTTTTTCTTTTTTTATGGGAAACAAATATATTTTTTTTGACGTCAATGTGCCGACGAGCTGACGACTCTAGGGATAACCTTAATTACGTTTTTTTTTTTTTAATATTCATTCGTATAAATATTTGTCACATACTTACAACTGGATTTATCCTCAAAAGTACAACTGTGAAGGAATTTAATTTTTAGTTGAATGCGCAATTGTTCGCAGGGGCTCGCGACTCAGTGAACTAAATTGATACTTTTGCATCGTAGTGAGACGACTATATCGAGTTTCCGGAGAGCAGATATGTGAGCGTAAGTGAAAAAGCTCGCGTGTGTATAATCTCGAGTTACAGTTTTCTTCCGCTGGTATCGAGCACCTGGAATGTCGTATTTCCTATTGAAAAATATGTACCGTGAAGATTTTTTCCACCACGAGATTTCTGAGGTTAAAAAAATGCCAAGTTCGTGCCGTACAAAACGCTTTTTTAACGACTCGCAACTTATCACTTACGACATTTTCCTTTGGCGTTGTACAAACACGAGACTTTCTTTCCTCGCTGTCTGCACTCGATGTTGCTACGGGGCAGGTTACATTTGTTGAGTTTGTCAACGACTCACCTCGGTCCAAGTGTTTTTACGACACCGAGGCACACGGACGTGCCATCCAATGTCGATAACGTATCTCTGATCTTACGCTAGAAAAACTTGTTACTGCAGGTAACGAGATAAAACTATTCTTGGAATAAAGAAATGAGAGCATTTCGACGAACCTCGTGAGTTTTTTTAAAAATCTAAACCGTGCCAGGATGAAAATATTTTTCTATTGACTCAATGACTTTTTTGAACGTAGTTTCGTCATTTTTTTCCATGAAAATTAAGATTGCATCGTTGGAATGCAACGAAATTCGTTTTTCCTTTGCCAAAGCTCAGTATTCCGATTAAGAATTGAATTGAACAAAATTTTCTGTGTTAATTTTTCGATAAGTTCCATTTTTGAAAGAGTTTGTAGTTATTTTTCGAAATAGATCTTTGAGAAAGCAGGCAAAAGAACGTTTTCTTTGGAATTCGGAATGTGTGATCGTGTCGTTCGACAAAATAAATGTTAAATTTTTCGAAAATGGTCTTAATTGACCCTCATTACCTCCAATTTTTCTGTTCGACTGTTTAAACTTGGCTTTGTGTTTTTTCGAATTGTGATGATGAAACGATCGGATTTTGGCCCCAGAAAAATCTATCGGCTCGAGATAATTTGGATCATTTAAAAAATTAAACGAATCGTCGATAAAAACTAATATTTTTCGTTGCATTCCAACGTTGCGAACTTCAGCATCACGAAAATGAATGTGAATCGGAGGTGAAATTTTGCTGCTTGTATATTCGTTTCTTGTTATTTAGCAAAATAAACAATTTCTCGTAATCTCGGGATT
This sequence comes from Campopleginae sp. 14b, assembly GCA_030522525.1. Taxonomy (NCBI): domain Eukaryota; kingdom Metazoa; phylum Arthropoda; class Insecta; order Hymenoptera; family Ichneumonidae; species Campopleginae sp. 14b. The sequence continues at coordinate 29,096 of JAPYYS010000114.1, forward strand.
TGCGTTCGAAAATAGTTCAACGTGTAGTTCGATTTCCGTAAGATCGAATTTCCAAAAATAGATAATCACTGGTTAAGACTTGCCTAAAGCTCGTTGCGTCAATCTTATCTGGACACGATAATCTATGGAGAATAATGGAGCAACAGTAGAAAACGAAATAAACGAATGGAGTGAGGAAGGAAAAAAGATATCGCTCGAAGATTATTTTGTGACGCGGCGTTAAATCATCTCGGGAGAAATCATAAATTTTTTCGACACTTCCTGTGTCTCTTTAGCCAGGAATTTTAGTGGGTCGTGGTTAACAAATAGTTCTCGTTCGTCGGTGACAAGGAGGATTGGACATGCAAAGTACAGCGACGGGAATGAGTTGGTTCGTACATTGCAGAGGGAAATGATAGTCGCCGTATTTTTTCTTCGGCGTCGAGGCATATTTAATCTTCTTTTTCCCTTCTTTTTTATGTGTGTGTTTTTTTTTTCCTCGTCATCTCTTAATCTGCTCGGCTGGAGGTTCGGAACGGTTGGCCAAGTTTTGCGGTCGAGCATGTGGAGTCAAAATGATGATTGTATGTGTGTTTGCTCTCACTTTTCATCTTTCTAACATTCTTATTATTTTTTTCCACTCGTTTTCTCCATTTCGTTTGTCTTCACTTCGCTGTCACGTGAGCACTCGCGAACGAAGTGGTTCGCCTGACGAGAGACGTCTCTCCAAGTCGGAGAAATATCAGTCGACAAAAACACCCAAACGGAAATACCACGAGGAAAAATAAAGAAATGAAAAGGGCCGAAAGGCGAGAAGCATCAGCCCAGTTTTGTTTTTTTTATGGTTCGGGGGTTATGAGGGTCGGCGTTGTTAATAAAGAAAGCCTTTGGGCAATAGCTCGATTAGTCGAGAGTGTCTTATGTCTTGTGGGGTAATGAGGGTCGGGTCAGATGTCAGATAATGATGAATGTTCCAATTTTCCTTTTTTAATCAAGTTCGTAGCAACGATGAATCCGAAGTATTCTGAAAAAATGAAACCGCGTTTATTTCAAGAATTTTACATTAGTCATCTCGATAACGACCACGAACTGTTATCAAATCTCATCCTCCGTTCTTTTCGGGAATTTCCATTTAGTCTCAAAACTCCGTGCCAACGAAATTCGTATTTTTGTTCTTCTATTTCCTAAATACGCGTGATATTCCGATCAACGATGACACTCTGAATATCGAATACAAAAAATTCTGTTCCCGAAGGTTTTCGACCGATAAAAAAAAATTTTTGAATTAATTTTTCGATAAGTTTCAGTTTCGAAAGAGTTTGTAGTTATTTTTCCAAATAGACTTCCGAGAATGCAGGCCAGAGATGGTTTTCATATCTGTGATAACGTCCGTGGATATTATAAATCATGATTTTTTCGAAAATGGTCTTAGTTGACCCTCATTACCCCCAATTTTTCTATTCGACTGTAAAGTTGGTTTTGTATATTGGAACAGATCAGTGCCGGTTCGTCAAGTGATTTCATTAATTATCGAGAATCATTTTAGAGCGCACCAGTTGATTGCTGTAGGGGAATAATTAATCGATGTTGCGAGGCTCTTGGGGATCATCCGGAGTATAGACCAGCGAAGAGCTTGGGAGGCAGGTGCTGCCTTTTGTGAATGCTGATTCAGGAGAAAACAGCAGGAATAAAGATTAGCACTTTTAGATGTTTTGTGTGAACGCACGTAAACGGTGGCAGAGTTTTATAGCCACTAGGGATTTTTTAAAAGACGGGAGAACGCGGGATGGTTGCATCTAAAAAAAAACGTGATTACTCGAACGTTCACATCATGCAGTGGCAAGGCTTGGACGGAAAAACTTCTCATGAAGCGTTTTTTCGGCCGTCCCTTTTTGCCCCGAGCCCGAATTTCTCTCATCACCGGGCTCGAGTCCAAGTGCATTTTGTGAAGCGTTTAAACTCTTAATTTGCCTTTGCCGAGCTGGCGAAATGGTGAAAACGATTTTTTTTACTCGGTTCTTTCAAGTAGACGAAAGCGAGCGAGGCTCTAGGGAAAATCGGGAATCGCGTTCACTGCGCTCGAAACGCAAGTTCTCGATTCGTCGTTCCAAGGCTTTTCGTCGTAGATGCTATTCTCGTGACGATAAAAGCCTATTAATTCCCATCCATGTACAAATATTGAGACAACTCGCAGAAACGCAGATAAATGTTCGCTTTTTTCTGTGCTTTGAATGAGAAAAAAAAAACTAATCGTCTTCGCATTCACAAATATTGAAAAACCTGAAGAAACGTAAATATCACGTGCTTATATTCGACCAACAGTCCTCCAAGGCACACCCGGCTATTCGACCTCAATGTAAACAAAGCCGCGTGTTTATTGTCATCCCATACGATTGTGGCCATACGCAAATATTTCACGCTTCAACGACTCTTGTCCCGATCATCATTTTTCGAATGCCACAGATTTTATTGTCGTTCCGAATTCTCCTCGTTTCCTTCTCGCTAGACTTTCGGATAGTTTCTTATATTCCTGTGTACCCGATATCTTTGCTCGTCATCATTATCAATGCCGGACGTTCGACGCTCTATCGCTCAGTCGATAATCGACTCGAGCGTTTCTTTACGGATGGAGATGCATTCCGAATATACTCAACTCCAAGAAGTTCTCGTGTATGTATACAGGTGTAGCGAGATGAATATAGAGGCCAGAGAATTCTCATCGTAACTTCTGAAAGGACGTCCACTCTGCCAGTTTGCTTTAACAGGGTTTCCAAGTTTTAATGACGGAAATTACGCAAGAAGGACGAAAGTTTGAGTCTCAAAATCCGCTAGCATCCAGCCTGCAGTCACGGTCCACCATCAACAAAATTGTGTTTCCATAGAATATCGTATATATGGGGCATTTCGTACGAGCCTCACAAAAATAAACCAGTTCTCCTCAAGTTTAGATCAAGAGAATTCAAATTCAACGATTTTGAAGGTCAAATTTACGTTTTGCCTTAACGTCCCCGAAACTTGTCAAACGCACACGATTAGAAAATCTTTTTTTAACTTAAAAACTAAATTTGCCAGAAATTTCGTAACAATATGAAAAAATGCGCGAACGAATGAGTTGCGCGAGAAAAAAATTTACTGATTATTTTTAAAAAATTATGCACTTTCAACATTTTTAACGATAAATGTTTATTCCGTGTAGGAAAGACCTCAGTGTTGATTTTTGTTTCCCTCTTATAATTTATTATTCAGCGAAATATTTGATCGAGATTCCACACAGAATGGCCTATACATGGGGAATATATGGTAACGAAACGCTCGGCGAAGAAATTGGTGTCCCTTGGCTACGAAGTACAGAGTATAGCAAGAACTTTTGTTCCCATTGGGATGTACGTACAATTCGTATATATCCGAGAAAACCTCTTATCTGAATATGTATGCAATGTATTTTCTGCTCTAGATCGTGTACCGCCATTTTTTTCCATCACAAACCTAAGATCCGAGAAAACTTAATTCTTACGATGTTGGATAGTGATTCGTTGCAACGTAACAAAATTATCTACCCACAACAAGATTCAGGCTTTTTCATACTTCGAAACAACTATAATTAGTTACATTTGTTAACAGGGGCGAGATATACTTCGAAAATTCGCAGCTGACTTTTCTCGCACTCGTGGCGGTTGTTGCGCTTTATCTATAGTCTCTGAGAGAAACTCTTGAAAGTTAGACGCCTGGGCAAACGAAGTATAATTGATGAAAAATATTTTTTTAACGAAAAGTTACATCCGTTCGGTTTTAGGAAAAAAAAACTCACAAATATTACGATATTTTTCCGATTTGGTTATTCTTTTTTATTGCTACGCTCTCGAAAAGAAGATTTTTGTCGCGATCTTTGTAATTGTTAAGTTTCCTCGGTCATACGTCATGAAAATTCAAAATTTAAGACACGTCGATTTTTTGAACGAATTTCTAAATGAAATGGTCCATTTAAGTTGGAACGCCCCATAGGAACGTACATAATATCGTACGTATCGAAATACGAGTCTCGTTGCAGAGCAATCAAAAGTATTCGCTATCGAGTAGCCGTCTCCTTTCTAGACATCTCCCGTTGCGAGAAAAAACTGCAAGGAAAGAGAAAGAGAGGGAGGGGCTAGAGAATAAGGAGGACATTGAAATAAACTGGAGACCGATAGCAATCGCGAAATATTTCTCGCGAGCGAAAAATTCCAATATAGCGTCACGTGGTGGCTCTGTAACGCTTCAGAGGCGATCGTACAACCCCTCCTTGTGTTTCTCGCTGCATTTTTTTACTTCTATTATTATTATTCTTTACCTCTCTACTTCGATGTTGCTCTCTTGCGGACAAAAAATGTTCGATAAAAGTTTCGTGCCAACTATTTTCGTACGACCCTCGAGAAAGTGGGAAGGGAAAGCCCAGTGTGTAAACGTTTTCTTCTCACTTGCTCTTGTGGCTAATGGCTGCTTAACTCGCGTGTCTACTCCACCGCTGGTAGTTAAATTCCAAAAGCTCTTTACAGCTAGATACTTCACTAACTTTTCTATATATATATATCTATATACACCTTCCCACATGTCAGCCTCTAAATATATGTATCAATGTTTCCTCTGGACTCCCAGCGACTGCTTTTCTAATGTACTCTCGCCCCTAAACTCCGTGCTATTATTAATTGAACTTTTTTTAACTCTCTATCTCTGCGGAGATTGACTTCTTCTCATCAACGACTTTACTCCCTCTGGCTTTCCCGTCAGACTGTTTGTCTTGTAACTCGCTCTCTGCATATATTAACTTTCCACGTGGCGATGTTTACGTTCCAATGCAATAGACACGTCACCCTATCACTTGTTTATTGTCTCAATTAATCTCCCTTCCATTCATTTATGTATTACTTTTTTCTTACAGCTGCCGATATGTTTATTCTCGTCATAAACGTGTTGCTACTTGCTACTGAGTTCGGGGCTGCTATTCGGGCGGCCCATGGACCCGAAGAAATCTATGTCCTTGGCGCCGAACCCCGCGCCACCTTGCTAACCGATCGCGAAGCCAACATCAGAAAATGCCGATACAGTCATCCCTATTCGATGGTACAAGCCAAATGCACCGATCTCGGACTCAGCGAAATTCCGAAAAATCTTCGGACCGATATTCAGGTGAGAATATTTTCAGTTTTTCGTGGATTCGAAAAAAAAAAACTTTTTTGTCGATGAAATCGATATGGAGGTTTTGAATTTATTGAGCGTCAAATTAAAAAAAAAAGAAAATGGATGTGAAAAGTAGAAAATATTGAGGAAAAATGCTTTTTTGTTTGTTTTAGATTCTCGATTTTTCGGTGAACCGGTTGAGAGAGTTGAAGAACGAGACATTGGCTGCTTACACGAGTCTGGCTTATTTGTATCTGCAAGATAATTTCGTCCAAACGATTGAGGAGGGTTCGTTCGATCGTTTGCGAAGTCTGGAAGTGATTGATTTGACAAAAAATGGTTGTCAGGATTTTCCCAAGAGCACATTGGCTCTGCCATATTTGAGAAAATTGTATCTCTCGGAGAACAAATTGAACGATGCTTCGTTCGTGCCTTCCTCGTTGTCGGAGGAATCGAATGTGGAGTTTCTCGAGTTATCGAAAAACCAATTGACGCGATTACCATCTTTGGGTAACTTGCCATCGTTGAAGTATCTGAACGTTTCAAGGAATTTAATAACGAGGGTGTCGACGGAGGATTTGGCAAAGTTTTGTTCCCTCGAGATTTTCGATTTGACAGGAAATTCGATAAAATTCAACGAGTCGAGTTGCGATTGCGAAGATTTCAACTCTTGGGTCAAGGCACGTGGAATTAAAATGAAACCAGAAAAAATCGATTGCGGCTCGAAGAAAAAAATATCGAGAAAATGCAGCGCTGCCAGCGAACTGGAAACACCCACATTTTCCAACGAGACGATCAAGCTTTTTGATTCATGCCGGAACGTCATTCAAGTCCGCGCTGAAACAGCGAAAGCTCGTTCGACCTGGATCCTCGTCGCTTCCTGTCTCGGTGTTTCCCTCGTTTTTCTATTTCTCACGCTCTACTGCATACACAAGAGAAACAACAGAAAAAAAGCGCGACAGCGATTGAAACACCAGCAACAACTCGCGCTCAACAACGCAAACACTGAATTACTCAATGGAAATGTTTTGGCCGAACAAACCTGAAGGGAGAGAAATGGAGATCGTTCGATCATACGAGAAAAGCTTCAACCCTTTGTGCTTTTATTTATTTATTCTCCCTTCCCTCTCCTATTTCAGTTCGCCTATTGTCTTTTCTCTCTGTTCACTTCCACCAGACCTGAGCGACATTCGCCATTTTCATGTCTCCGTAGATCCGAGGGTTGCGGCCAATTGTCATCGTTCACATTTTCTTCCGAACTTATTTCATTTAAAGGTCGAAAAACATTACAAGTGTGTATGTGTGTACGTGTAACTTTTTTTCGTGTAATGTAAACGCGATCTATTGGTCGAAGTTGAGTCGTTTTATAACGAGAATTATAAAGCGCCAGTCACCTTCGAAGTAGAGAGAAAAATCACGTAGCTGATAGTTATTTGGGGGAGCGTATAAAAACTCTAATCCAAGAAAATACGATCCAGAGCCATGAATATGTTTTTTTCATTGCCATGATTTTCCACGAGCTTTCTCGATCATGTACAAAGCTTTTTTGTACGATTCCGATGAGCGACTTCGTCCCACGACGATGAAGTTTGAACCTTCGGAACGCAACGTTCTTATTTTTTGTTTTTTCTTTAGTAACTTTCGGTTGCAACGTTAGGCAATACGAATTTTTTTTTTTTTTGACTATCAGAGCTCCGACAGCATTTTTTGTTTCCAAATAACAAGAGCTCACAGAAAGAGCTTCGCGAAGCAATTTCTTTTCGTGTACTTGATGCTTCAACTTATTTATTTCGCTAAAACTCGTCGCTCTCAACGATGTCTCCGCTATGAGACTCTCCGCTGAGTGCAGCCACGAGGATGTAAGAAAATGTAAAACGCGGCGTTATGTACTTCATCGACAGAATGTTTAAAAAAACGAAACAATCAGTTGAATAAAAAATACTTTTTATGTGATCAACGACGAGATGAATTTCCTTTATATTGTCAAATTATTCTTTCACTTTCTAAACCGCTCATGAGTTTTCTCAGTTCTCAACAACAAAAACTTCTTTCTGTCCTCGGCCTTCAGACCGCTGCAGTCCTCGATGTGGGGGAGTATCACTTTTTTGAAGTGGTTTTGCAACGACTGCGGAGTTCTGTGCGTCAAGAACTAGAAAAATAAATAAATCATATTTCTCATGGTCGTTTTAATGTCACGAAATAATTAAAAAATGCCATAATCTCTGGACCAACTCACCCCATCGTCGATCATTGCTTTCCATATGACTAATCCTTTCGCTTTATTTACAGTTCTCGTTCTAACCAAATAATTGACCATTGTTGTTCTTTCGCCGGCGGTGAATGGACCGTGTCGGATGCTGTAACGGAAATCTCATTAATAAATTGCCTCATTGTTCCAATCTCTTTGTCCTGATTCTAGAGCTTCTCGTCGCAAATGTTTGCTTCGTTTGGAGCTTGCAAAATCGAGTCGAAACCGCAGTTCGATTTTTGTACTCACTGTATGTCTGCCGACTTGTCCACGAGCTGCGATCGCCACACTTGACCTCGTGATTTTCTAAAAAATAATAAAACATATTAATGTTATTACTAATCGTGACGGATTGAAAAATATTCGACACCCGATAACGCCGGTGCCTTAAAACCGGATCGTCCCCCGAGAATTATATAACTTTTGTCTATTGTCATCATCGTTATGGAAAAACTAAGAGACTGGTGTACATTGAATTTCGTTATTTTCTCAGAAAAAAAAAAAACATTTTATGTCGAGGATAAGACTCGGAGAGTTTTTTGTACCACTTTCGGCTTCACGTCCGTAAAAATCGACTGTGGAGTTGTGGTAATCTATCGTTTGTACGGTCGGTAAAAAGCCTGGCCCATGTTTTACCTCAAGAGGCTTGATGGTTCATTGGAAATTTGAATTACACGTCATTCCGCTAATTTCTCGTAATATAAAAGCCTTTTTGCTTTGTTATAAAAAATTATCGGGGGCATTTTTCTCTTTGACATGCAAACTTTGATGTTACGTTGACAAATGTATGGAAATTCCTTTAAGATATTGCGTAGAAGGACGCGAAGATTTGTCAAGATATTAATTTGCATGGAATAATGTGAGGCAGTCATTTTCTTTACCCGGCTGTTGAATAGGACTCAGTTTTTATGGCCACGATTTGTTTGCAGTCTCCTGCTTTCTCCGGACGATTGTAGCGACGGGGCGTTTCGTTGAGATTATCGTCCGTCGACTCATCGTCGTCGTCGTCGCAATAAAATTCACTCTTGACTTTGGGAATGCCACTAGGTCCAGGTTTGTTGAGGTCATTGTTGCGCTGTTTTCTTGGATTGTCTTCCTTCTCACTGTCATCGGAGATTATGAGATTGCTGGAGTCCGAAGAGGCAACTTCTTTCCTTCGGGAGCGTTTTTTCTTCGGAACTTCTTCCTCGGAAGAGAAATTGACTGAAAAGTCCGAGGAATCGACGGGATCGATTACTTTTCTCGATGATCTGGGCGAATCTTTCCGCGAGGTTTTCGAACTCTTTTGCTTCTCCCGAGGGTTGTATAATTTTCGCATGCCCTTTATTTTGCGGGTCGAGTTGCTCGACTTGTGCGAAGATTCTTCCTCCTCCTCCTCCTCCTCTTCGTCTTCTTCCTCCGATGATTCTTGCACCCACCCCTTTGGTTTATTTTTGGAACGTCCATCTCCGTTGCTGTACGTGATTTGTGGCTTATGTTTTGCCATTTTCTGGCTCACCTTTGCTTCGTCTTCGGAACTTTCCGCTTCTCCTTTTCTTCTGTTTCTTTTGCTCGCACTCTTTGTAGGCTCGATTGATCCTCGCTTCTCATTTTTCTCATTGCGCTTGCTCGCACTCGCCTCGTCACTCGATTTTTCGTAGGAATGTTTCCTCTTTGGAGCTTTCGAGAGAACCGGCTCTCCGGGACTTTTCACGGTCCCTGCTGCGGGCTTTAAGCCTTTGTAACAAATGTTCAAAAGCTTCGAACCTTCAGCAGGGATCTTCGTTAGTTTCTTTGCTGAGGCAGGGGGGATCACGACGTTGCTTACAACTTTAGGAACGCTTTGTTTCGTTTCTGTCCAACGAGAATCCCTTGGCGGTGATAATTGAGGCTTCGGGGAGCCTTGTGCCTCAGGACTCGATAACACTTCCATGCGTACCATCTTTTTAGGCGTCGGACAATTTTGCAAATCGATCGAAACCGATTCTCGTCTCATGTGGACATTTCCGACATCCGAGTCTTCCGAATCGATTGAGTTTTTCTCCTGCAACGCTCCGGTCCGTGCTGTGTGATTTCTCCTTGTCCGAGTCCTCAAAGATCTCTGCAATTGGCGGTTTTCTACGTTGCTCTCTTTGGCAGCAGCCATTCTCGTGGCTTCTCTCTCCAGCGCAGCCATTTTCGGTTGTACTTCCAATTCGTACTCCACATTGCACGGACGTTTCTCGTGGCTTTCCATCCTCGCTTTCGCAGCGTCACCGCCTGCCAAGGTCGGTACACAAATCTTCAAATCCGCTGCCGTTACCACCATCTGAGACTCGTCTAAGGATTCCTCAACAAAAGGCGACGACGGCTCATTCATAGCAGTGAACATCGTCGAGTCCGTCTCCACGGACGCTTGAGAATCATTTACCATCCGTGTTGGTTGCTGCGAAACACTTGACGCATCGATTCCCTCCGCGTTACCGCTCCTGAAAACGTGAATACTTCAACACAGAATTAAAAAATTGCACAATTTTTATCTTTTCAGGTGACGGATCGGTCACCGAAATGCGCTTTGAGCTTTTGAAATGAAAATTCTTCCAGGCCGCTTGGATAATCACCAAAAGGCTCCCGCAGCGCACGCAGGACAATGGCAAAATTGCACTGACGATGGCTTATTGTAATCGAGGGAACCGAGCAGAAAATTTACAATTTTTAAAATTACTGCTTCCTTTTTCGCTCTTACAGTCACGAGATGGGGACTGATCCGTCACGTTAATGAGAAATTTTAAAAAAATATAAAATACCTGTTGCATGCGCATCTCCCGAAGAGGAAATGTTCCATGTGGTATTCATCGCCAGGAATTTTGGAACTCAATCTGTGAAGTGAGTCCATATTTTTCAAACATGAGATCTGATTTTTTGTGGTTGATAAAAACAAAGGTACGTTGTTGTAAATACCTGAATGGCTCTGGATCGATAATTTTTTCGTGTTGTATGCATCCCAGAATAAAATCGACGTTATAAATTTTAGCTCGTGGATATTTTATTTTGCCGAACGCTTCTTTGGAAGTAAACTTTACGATGGACTCTTCGTCATCCGTTATATCTCCGCCTGAGGTCTACAAACAGGTATAGCCAGGATAGAAGACGGTCAGAGGAAAAGTCTAACTTGTTAGAATTTGCGGTAAAATTTGAGGGAAAAGATTACCCTTATTAATTCCTCCAGAATTGAGCACTCATCGGGTTCGATATCGATTAAATTAAATCGTATCGGATCACCATTAAGAGAAAACAGTTTCATTTTGTTTGCACACAAGAATTGTTGTTAAACGAGAATAAATGCATGTCAAACGGTCGTTGATAGACGACTCCTTTGTGGACGTTTAAAAAATACTCGAAATAAAATTTAGGGACAAAATGTGAATAAGTTAGGGATTGTTGAATTAGAAGGATTTATTTTACGTGGAAGACTGTCTGGTTATCATTTCCGTGTTGACAGTGTCAAAATTTTGCGATTTAATGGAACACTCCGACTCAAAAAGTAAGAAAGGAAGCTGTTGAATTTACGAATTTCTTGTAGTTATTTGTATTCACAAGATTGGGGAAAGTAGTTCGTTCACGGTCTGTGACAAAGGTGATATTCTAACCTCATGAACAAACATGCACTCACGACACTCGCGAAGGGGACTTATTAATTTTGACGATCACATTTGTCAGAAAACGGCGATGATTTTGTCAAAGGATGTTGAACTTTCTTCTCGCATTGTCGACATCGACAAAGCACGCGATGAATGGAAATAAAATCATGGGAAATGAAATTCGAAAAAAGAGGTTACGTTCGCATTTTTTTTTTTCAACTATTTATATCGGAGAACGTAGATTTGATTTGTATTCACCATTTTCAAAAAAAAAAGTCTTTTCTGACAAAACAAACAACATAACCTCACAAACACGAATGCACACTCGTGACCCTCGTTACAATGGCGCGTAAACAACTCGACGGCACACCGCGGAGACGCGGACCAATCGAACGCACCATAATCCCGGCGGTCATTTCAATTTGACTTGCATCTCACTGAGCACCGACAACGGGCTGGTGGAGAACGACGAGACGAAGGACGAATACATACGGTAATCAATTTTCATGAGATTTCGCTTGTATAGTCAATAGGATTATGTGCCATCAACACGATCATCGGGTAAATGGGCGAATGAAATTCAATAAGTTCACAGGCATGAGACCAAGGTCATTCCTATATTTTGCATGGAATTTCACGGAGATGAGTTGGAAGGAGCGGCGTGTGAAATAATTATTCAAAATTCAAATTCGCGGCAACAAGTCCAGACACGTACATTTTGGAATTGGGAAAAACAAAGACAAATCAGCTACCGGAAATCTATATGCGACAGTAAGAACCTGATGATAAACAAAGGTATCTCGTATAGAGAACCTGTTGGTCCATGTTGGAGCCCGCGAAGGATGTGACGTCATAGAAAAGAACAAAGTTCAAAGTTTTCATTGGATATTGTTGATCGCCCAGGTCGCTCGTCGCGCCCCACGAGAGCAGTGGTCATTACTGTCATCCAGGAAGAGGCAGAGGGTGGGGGTAAAAGGAGAGACAAGCTGTGTTAACCGAAACTGCGCGTGCGCAGATTATTTGACGTTCGGATTCCGTCGAAAGCGCGACCGAGAAATGTCAATGGGCGGTCATAGTGTAAGATGGCGGATTCTGCATCCGAAGGACGGCGCTCGCCAATTAACGAGGACGATATGAATAAATCAGTGACAATGGTTAATAACGGCCGCGTACCTCAACATTCGATAAATACGTCAACTCCAATGGGCCAAGGACCACGGTGCGTTACGATATACAAAACTGAAACGGGTTTTGGGTTCAACGTACGGGGACAGGTCAGCGAAGGTGGACAACTTAGGAGTATAAATGGTGAATTGTATGCACCTCTTCAACATGTCAGTGCTGTGTTGCCACATGGTGCTGCTGAAAAGGCTGGAGTTCGAAAGGGTGATCGTATCCTTGAAGTGTAAGTTATTATTATTATTCTATCATCGTTATCACCCGCTTTTATCACTCATTCGGCATTTCTGTTTTTTTTAATCATTCGTATTCGTAACTCTTCGTTCCCGAGCTCCATTAGTACACCTATAATATATAGATATAACTCTAATAATATGCATTTATATTCATCTATAAATGTATATTTGTCACATACACATCCTTAGCAACCATTACCCAGCTGTCAATCTCTTGTTGATGAAACCGATCAACTGTCATATCTATGTATGTTACATGTACGTCTGTCGAGCTGTCGAAAAAGTAGTTGACGTCCCGACGAGATTCGACAATCAAAACTTCGGAAATTCATTGATCCGTCATGAGTTTCTTTATAAGCTTCATAAAAATATATAAAAATCCCAATAATTCGTCACATACGAACAAAGCATTGTAAAAATTGGTGGTTAACTGATTGCCTTATTTTTTGTTGAAAATATCGTCATAATAATCCGACAGCTATGTTTCTAAAAATTCTATAGTTCCAAAAAATGTTTTAATTCTGTCTTGTAAAATAATTCATAGTTTATTTTCCGAAAAATCGATAATCCCGATATTTGCTTGAGCTAAACTGTGTTATGCACAAGATTCATTGATAAAAATTGTGAAATGTATGAGGAAAAGTTCTACACATTTGAACCTACCTTTTTCCTGCAGGTCAAAGGTCCATTGATATCTGTTTTCCTCGACACTTTGAATTTCCATACCAATAAAATCTTTTTTCCTTTTATCCTTTTCGCTTAAAAATTATTTCTATCCCCATTGATTATGTTTAATGAAACTTTGTGAACGAAAATAATTTTCTTCACAAAATATAATTCAATTTTCAATAAAAATTGTATTAAAGTTGTAATTATGAAATGGAGTAAAAAACTTGCCCGCATCGCTCGCTCAGTTCTAGAATTTTTTATTATTATTACAAAGATTCATACTTCCTGGTACGCTAAGGAATTTTCTTCATTGTTGCGAAGCAACACCCGATATCAATTCCGCCCTTCATTGGAGACTTTAAGAATAAAAAAAAAAATAGAATCCAGTAAAAAATCCAACATTATTCAAAAACTTTGCGATGAGGAGAAATAATTTATGAAAATTCGGATTGTATTGTGAGCGTTTGTCTCCACACAAGAATTATTTAAACAGTCAAAGTTTCGTGATATTTTCATTGATAATTAATGGGGAAGACTTTTTATTAATAATCGTAAGCGTATCAATGAGTTTGCACGATTATTTTTGTTTCAGAAACAACGTAAATGTTGAGGGTGCGACCCACAAGCAAGTAGTGGATTTAATTAAGTCCGGAGGTGACGTTTTGACGCTGACAGTAATTTCAGTGACTCCACAAGAAGCGGAAAGATTAGAGCCCTGCGAAGATTTGAGGTGAAAAAATATTCTATCAATTGTGAAAATTCAGTGGACAAGAATCCAAGTTCCACAGAGTTTGACGCAAAACATTTGTCTGTGTATTTTCCAGCTATTCCTCAGTGGACTATAGCGAAAAGCGTTCATTACCCATCAGTGTCCCGGATTATCATGTTCGCGAAAGGAAACACGAACGATACGTTGTTTTCAATGTCTACATGGCAGGCCGTCATTTGTGCTCGAGGCGGTATCGGGAATTCGCCGCGTTGCACATGGCGCTGAAAAAAGAATTTATTGGATTCAATTTCCCCAAGTTACCAGGAAAATGGCCTTTCCAGTAAGATGCTTTTTACTACATATCAATCGCGAGTTGAATTCTCAGAGGGAAAAAAAAAAAAAATTGGAAATGGAATACTGGAAATATTTTGACGTTATTCCGCACAGACAATCAACTCTGAAAATATTTTCTTCCCAAAATGACGTTCCTAAAATGAATTTCGTAGAGCATACACGCAGAGAAAACGCCTTTGCTGACACAACTTTACTTTGATTAGTCAAACGGCAACGGGAGAATTTTAATTTGGAAAATTAATTTTTTCGACTATTTTCGGTCCGTGTATAGTTTTGCTGCAAATTGAATTTTTGTATTGAATGTTTTCACCATTTAGGCTTAGCGAACAACAATTGGATGCGAGGAGACGAGGGCTTGAACAATATTTGGAAAAAGTGTGCGCCGTACGTGTGATAGCTGAGAGTGACGCGATGCAAGAATTCCTGACAGATAGACTCGAGGAAGATGGCGATCAAGGCCCAGCCGTGGATCTCAAAGTTCTTCTGCCAGACCGCGAGGTCGTTACAGTTACTGTGCCGAAAGCTGCACTAGCGAAAGATGTATACGATGCTGTTTGCTACAAAGTGAGCTTGGACCCTGAAACAGCCAAGTATTTTTACTTATTTGAGATCGTCGAATATAATTTCGGTAAGTACAATTCTCACTCTCAGTCCAAAATCCGAAATTGCAAGAAAATACAAGGTCAATTGTGAAAAATGAAGCCCGGAAGCTTTCTGCAGTTGGAAGAAATTCAAAAGGAGTCGCCAACTTTTTACTGCAAAATCCACGCAATGAAAAAATTGATCCGACATTGAAACGTCGCGTGAACAAAAATGAGAATCAAGTTTTGAAGAAAGTGAAAAGTGTTGACGGTTTTAGGGTCTCCATGAGGTACGAATCTGATATCCTGATTCGTGTGTCCATTTCTTCGCCCCCCGCAGATCACCAATTATGAAATGCAAAAAGAAAAATATAAACGATTAAAAATATTTTTTGCAGAACGAAAACTGCAGCCTCACGAGCATCCACACACTTTGTACATCCAAAATTATTCAACCGCAAGTGCAACTTGCTTGGCAATCCGCAGGTGGTTATTCAACGTTTCGAGGCCTTTGAGCGAGCAAGCGTTGACGTGGATATTTTGGCAAACGATTGACGAGGTTAATAGAGGACATATTACAGCCGGCGAGAGATTGTATCAATTGAAAGCGCTTCAGGATGCTTCTAGAAAACACGAGGTAAGCCCATTGACTTAGGTCAATCAAATATTCCTCGACTTAACGCTGGTCGGCTCGACAATCGTCCCACGTTAATTATTTCTGGGTTTTCATTACTTTCGAGCCTTAGCTGCTTAAAATACAAAAAACATCATTATGGTTTACAAATTTTTCAACTCGTATGATAGAATTAGAATTTAGAATTTTGGAAAATTTTGAAAAATGCCAGAAAACGTTCGCGTGGACTTGAATTTTTATCTACATATTACAATTTCTAGGAGAATTGCTTTAACCCGTAGACACCACATTCCCTTTGAGGTCACGCACTCACCACACTGGTGCAAATTTGCACTTCGACTTAAAAAAATTTGCATTCCTCCGATGAATGCAAGAAATTAATCTTGAAACCATACTTTTTAGGGGTAAAATATCCTGAGTGATCGATTGCAATCATTTTGTAAATTGAAAAATGAAATTTTATTGCCGAAAAATGGCCAAAGTGAAGGAAAGAATTTTGAAAACCTGTTACACTTGAAATTTTCGTGCCTGTAAATTTGCACAAGTGTGATTTCACGGGTCAAGTGAATGGAATAGAATCGATTAAAAATACAAGAACATTATAAATCGTGCATCTTACAAAAATATTTTTCCTTTTAGTACCTTAAATTGGCGAAGGAACTGAATGGCTACGGTGATATAGTTTTTCCACACTGCGCCTGCGATTCCAGAAAAGATGGTCACGTGGTAGCGGCTATTGGAATGGCGGCTTTCAAATTGCATGCAGCTAAAGAAGATGGTACTTTGGAGTCTCAAGTTGTCGAATTCCCGTGGCGAACTATAACACGGTGGGAAGTTGATGAGGATGGCATGGCCTTTTGTTTTCAATACACGAGACAGGACAACCGGCCTCCTCGTTGGCTTAAAGTTTTTACATCATACGTAAGTCTCCCCTCGATCGTTATCATTAAAAATTTTATCCCAGCTCCGAGTTCCGAATCTCTCGAATCAACACAAAAATTTCATCATTCCAACTCTCAATGGCCAAAATTTTCGGATTTCAATCGATGATTACATTTTTTAATGTTTTTCCTTTTCTTTTTCATTATATTTTTGGCCAGTGCCTTGAAAAAATATTACTCGATATAAAAAAATATTAACACGGATCGTGACGCATCATTTTTTTTCTTTTCATTTTCTGGCATTGCGCCGATGGAAATTTTAGGCTCATATTTTCAATCCCGTCTCCGTATCGCAATTTTTACATGACAAATATTTGGAAAATTATTAGTTTATTAATTATTATTTGGAAAATTAAATTAATAAATATTTGGAAGAATTACGAGACAAACGACAGGAGCATAGCAACAGATAAATACTTGTTATGAATTATTTGACTACAGTATACGTTCCTGGCAGACTGTTTCGACCGAATTGCTCAGGAGGCCAAGTGGAATGATCCAGTGGATGGAGAGAGTATGAAGTGCTGAAGCTAATCTCAAATTGTAAAATAAATATGGAAGAGACATAGTAAAGGATCCCTAAGCTCTAATGAATGCGTTTTAGCAAGTTGCTTCCAAACGACTCGTTCCCAGACAAGCGAAGGTCCAAAACCTTGACATGGAAGAACTCGACGGAAGATGATCGAAATCTACAGGATTATTGTAAGTTTTGATGATGCTTTCTGAAGTAAAAGATGTTGCTGCGACGATTAAAATGGTCGTTCCGAGCCATTGGCGTTTTTTTCTTCCGGTGCGGAGTGATTAAGACTATGGATCAGGAATATGAAACTCCGATTTGGAAACGAAGATAATATTATCATTCCTCGCCTAGTAATAATAGGTCACTTCGTTTATCGGTCATAAAATTTATAATACCCTTTTTCTTGCGGAATATGCAAAATGCAATTGGCCATCTGAAAGTTATGGGGAAAAAAAAAAAATAATGAAAATTGTAAATTGAAGAACCAACCAATGCATATCCGTTATTTCTCCAAATTCTTTATTATTATTCGTTCAACGAATTTTTAAAACTTTACTCAATACATTCATGCCATCCGATCTAGTTTTTAAATGCATCTCTCGTTGAATGTTAAACACGCAGTATTGTAATGTAAACATCGTGGGTTGAATGTAAACACGTGATGAATGTTAAGTAGAAATTTAACAGTAATCGTTCTATTGACTAAAACAAAAATTATATACATATATTTCCAATGAGATGCACTTTGTCACAAACTCTTGACACCTTTCGTGAAGGTTTAGCTCCGCACTACCGAAATTAGTGTTCGATTTTCTCTTAAATTGTTTACAAAGTTTGGGACAACGAATTCATGAATTTACGTTCGATTTTTATGGCAGAAACTTTTAGTAACGTCGGGAAATATTAATAACATGAGATTTGACGATGCATCATTGAGTGGGTCGATAATTTAATGACTCTGAAGTTTGCAACGTTGAGATTCAACCAAAAATGCTTTTTGCATTAACTATTTAATGCATTTTGGCCATTATTCGTGTCGATTTAGTTTTTCGGTTGCAAGAGGGGATCGTTTTATTGTCCAAACCAAATAATGGAAAATAATTACGAACTCTGGCCAAGAAAAAACAAAATTTTCTCGAATTCCAACGATGCAAATTTCAGCACGTTCTGTGGCTCAATGAGACATTGATTATTGCGTTAATTTTCGTTTTTTCTAATAAAATGATGCAATTTTTATTTTCGATTAAATTTTATTCGCAGAATTTTGATATTTCAAGAGGAAAAAAATGATACAGTTGATGGATCTCCTTGAGCCTGTCCCAGGAAAATTTTTAACTACTTTACTGTCCGCTTTATCGTGATCGCGTAAGATTCTTTCAAACTTTGTGCAGAACAATCGTGGAAATTGGACACTAATGGGATTAGTGTGAGGCGACGATTTTATCTTAAATATTAAAAATTTCGATAAGATGCAAAGAAAACGAAAAAATTGTGTGTATCGAGAATTGTATCGTTGCTCAACGTCAGTTTATTTGGATTACTGGATGTCCGGTTTTTTTTTTTAATAAAAGGGATCAGATTCCATGGACGTCGATGCCGGGAGAGCGCGAGGCAAAAAGTAGACTGGAAAAGTAGAGAAATGTCAGTCAGTGTTTTACGATCAATTTGGTGTCCAACGCGTCGAGCTCCGGCGAATAATTATAAAAATATAAAAATTCTTTAAAATGAACGATACGTTGAAAATTTCGAAACAAACACATCCGAGGATGGTGTGCACGCTCGCAAGACACACTTATGTATGGAATATGTATACTACGTGTAAAGAATGATCGTTAATGTTTGAAAACTTTATTGAAGACGATAGAGCGCATAGGCTAGATAAATGTAAAACAGTTAATCTATTTACGCGCAGATATTCACGATAACCTGCGCCCTGTCATAGACTGAAGTCCTTTATCCGGCGAATGCTGTACATAGTCGAATGGTTGATAGAAAATAAACAACGCGAGATCGTATTGGAAAAACAGGTTTAGAGATAAATTGTGTGTTTTATGAGGAAACACGTCGCTCGAGTTTGCTAGTTTGTTGGAATCCAACGAAGTCTTGTTTTTTTTTTTGGCAAATCCTGCAATTTGTCTGCGGCGATTGGACCATTTTCGTGCGCCCCGGAGGCTGAATTCGCAATAAAAAAAAATTGACAGATTCCGATCATTTTTTTTTAAATTAAAAAAGAAAAAAAAACAATTTCTCGTTATTTTCCAACCGTGCGACTTTAATAATCTTACAAAACATTATGGCTACTCGAGGACTCGCTTTTGTCAACCGATTATCGATGCTTGAAAACTTTATAACTCGCAGCTACGATCACAGCGACGAGGATTGCTCCAGACGATCAAATGTCTTCAATATTGAACTCGCAACTCAGTTCGATAAGTATTTTGTTGCAGTTCGCCTTTAACTCATTAACGCATCCGGTTCAGACATACGAGCCACGAAGTATTTTCGTTGGTATGAGAAAAAAGGTTTTTTATTTATTTTTGCATGCTCCAAAGGCAAGTGGCCAGTTCGTCATGATTTTCTCTCAGCCAAGATGAAAATTCGTTGTCGAACATTTTGTTTTTTGTGCTAGAAAAAAAAAATTACTTCTCGTCAGGCTTGAGACACTTTGAATGTGGATTTTTGACTAGCCATTCTGTTCTGTCCTCTGAGCCAAAGCCCACAAGACTCTCAAACTGTTTTTCTGATACTCACGAGTTGCACAACCTTTGGAACCGAAGGAGCATAACATTAAATTCAATAAAAATTGTATTCATAGTGTCACGATAAAAATAAATAAGATGTGAGAATCGGAAGTGGAAGATTGGAAATTGAAACATTTTCATGGTGGTCGTGTACGCGAGTAGAATGTTTTACAAACCGATGTAGGACTCTTGTCATTACGAACCATTGTAATCAGCTGAACGTTCGGAGGAGAATTGTGGCAATTTTTTTTGGCGAAATCTCGAAATGTGAGACACACGGAGGGCTAAAAATTTGCAGACTTATCGTTTACAATGCCCGTTGGAAAGTCGAAAGGAAAAAATTATGTTAACCTCTGGCAAATCGCTGCTTTTGGCTTGAACAACATTTGAAACTCAATTATTTAGCCAGCGCTGCAATTATTTGCGTCCACACGCTTTATTATTATTAAGAAATGAGACACTGGCCGGCGTTGATAAAAACCCCGATTGGTGCTACTGAGAATAAGAATTCTTTGACTTTCGTGAAAATTCACTCTACAACGTTGCTCGAATGACGTAGCATATTAATGAACCCAAGAAATATGTATACAGTTAAGAAATTCGAGCGAACAAGAGGAAACGATTAATGAGCAGAGGAAAAAAGAGAAACAGGACGAATATATGAGAAATGATATAAATATATAGAAATATATAAACACGAAACTGAATTCGACGTCAAACAAAATATATTCTGTACGTTTACAAACAGATGCATTGGAAACAGGTCGAATCATCGAACTATTGACGAAACGATGCACAGAGAAATACAAAGTTATCTTACCTGTTAAAGAGAGCATTTAATGAATCGACCCTTTCTTCTTCCTTCCATTTTATCCTCAAACTCAAACCTTAGTCATTCCAACTTTTGCTTCTTTACTTACAGATTCTCGGTATACTGGAACGACAACTTTTTATCGTTACATAAAGTTGTAAAAAGTGTGTTTGGTGGCTTTTGAAGTTTTCGAACTCTAAAACGTCGAGTTTTTACTGATCCGGGCCAGTAATTAGCGAAGCTTGAGAAATTCATTCGATGAATAATTGGAACAATTATGAGGAAAGGTGAGAAATTTTGAAAATCAAGTTTTTCTTCCAGGACATTGGAACCTGCAATGCGTACTACGGGTCAAGCCTTTTTTTTTTTTTATCTTTTTGTCGTAGTTCGCTGGAGACGATGACACCACGTTTTTTTTCCCAACGTTTTAATCCCACTCGGATTCACAATTCGTCTCGCCGTCACTCAACATTCGGCGTTTCGCCAAATCGATCGAGTCCTCCTTGAAAATGAGGATTCGTATATGGACTCCCGAAAAAGACCTAGAAAGTATCGACGGGCGGGTCGTCAACCTCACGAAACAATCACGAGCCTCGGAATTCCAATAATTTTCGTTTTTTTTCTTCTTTCCATTGTTTATTTTTTTTCCGACGTGATTTTTGCTGGATAAATTTTTTTTTCGATGCGTTTACGATTATGTATTTTTTATTGAATTTTGATGTTTTTTGGGAAGCGAAATCCGAGGCTTCTAGCAATCTGGCAGTGACTTTGCCGAGTGATCATTTTTTTTCCCTTTAAACACGAGTCGCAAAGGATAATGAAAATCTTAGTTCTCGAATAATGTAGAGGTCGCGATTGTACTCGTGCAAACGTTTTAACAGACGATGGATTCTTGGGAGAAAAAAGTAAAAGGGTGTAGCGCAGCGCAGGATCGTGGTTGGGCGTTCACAAGGCGCCGAGACGACGGCGAATCTCATCGATCTGACTGGCCGAATACCGCAGTCACTTATGATATACTCCACAGCTACGTCATCCTCATAGGGGAAAAACTACATGCATTAGTAATTTACCAGAAATATTGAATTTCAGGCTTTCTTACGGTTTCTCCAAATTTCCCAAAAAGTACGATCGAAAAAAAATCATTTTTCAGCAGATTTGAACTTTGTTTAAATTCCAACGAACATCCGGAGTGACTTTTCAACCCCCAGTCTCCTGCAGTCTTTTATTTTTATATTCAATTTGACACCAACATTTTTAATATTCATGGAACTGACATTTTCCACTCTGGCCTTTCGAGTTTTATCGATTATTTTGATTTTATTTTTTTTTCATTAAGATTTCAGCGAACATTTCTAACGAAACACAAGTTTTTGCGAAACTGAAGAAAAAATAGACGCGCCGACAATTCAACATTTCTTACTCGATCAATTTTTTCAAAATTTTCTCAAAATAGTTTGTTTTTTTTTTAGTTCAAATTCTCATTGGGATCGACTTCAATTTGATGGGTTACAAAACTGTAGGAAATCGTGAAAGCCAACTCTCATTATACCGATGCATTTCCGTGGATTTTCCTTATCGACTTTCCCTCATTTTTCGCATCGGACTAATTCCGATATTGGAGCGAATCCAAAGAAATTCTGGAAGGCTACTAAAGTAGAATCCTCTATAGGATTGCCTGCCACATCGCTGCGTAACGGAGACAGGAATTTCAATTAGAATATCATCGAACAAAAATATGGAATCGTGATAAAATTTTCATTTAATTCCAAATTTCGACTGACTGTGTTTTCGTTGGGGATTCTTGACTGGATGACTCGTGGTGGCATGGTGTGGTACCACGTTGTCATGGTACCCATTGGGGCAGTAGTTTATGGCACCGGGCGGTGACGGATGGTACCGTAAAAATTTTCTCAAACAGAATTTTCTTCGAACTTGAAACTTTTTTCATAATTTTGCGGATTTTCAAATTTTTTATTGTGCATTTGGATTTTTGACATCGAAAAGGTTTTCAATAAATTAGAAAAAAACTGGGCATCTCTGCGAAAATCCAATCCAACGTGATCCCAGGCGAGTTCGACGTAAAAAAGTGAATAAAAACATAATGAGACGATTGTCTGGTTATAATGATAAATTTTTATTGATACCGCATACGAGAATTTCTTGGGTTGACATGAATACATTTTTTCGTACGTAGTGGCGATATAGTTGCTGCGGCATAAGAGTGCAAGCTCGTGGGATATCCAAAGAAAAGAGTTTTTCGAACGAGCTGCTCTGTAGACTTTACGACACTATGACAAAGCTTGAGACTGAGCGTCGCCAGGAGGAGTCGAAGCGGAGCGCGCTAAATGGACTGCGTAGACGCGTTTTGTATCAACAAAGGTAAGCTAGAGTACGCGTGCTGGTATACGGATGAGTAAGGGTGTGCGTGTGGAGTTTGGTGCGTGAATCGAGCGTGCGGAGGATTCGGTAGGCGGGAGTACGAGCTTGTTGGAAAGGTTTGAGCTATATAGGGTGTTCGGTATACCCTAGACAGAAAACACGTTGATGTTTTTGCTCCCGTTAGTAAATGCCGGTCAATACTAGCGCCGCACACTGCGGCAGTGGGGGCTAACGGAAGTACCATGCTGATCAAGACGTCTATCCGGCTAACAAGTCACCGTCTGACGCAATTCACACTTTTTCCCATACGTATAGGCCCGATGCATCGGCACATTGGTTCGCCGGGACTGCTGCATCTGGATGCACATTAGAAACATCGATACAGACCCAATTGTGCGATTCTCTTTGTCTGACAATCGTAGAAACGTATTTTACCTTCGATTTTCAATTTTTGTCTCTCCTCGACGGAATATTAATGATTTTTGGACCTCATGTATCGTCTGATGATTTATTTTCGAGTTTGCCAAAGTTGCCACCGAATGAATAAGAGATTTCGAGACCGCAGGAGCCCTCGGTCGTTTCCATCCATTTTTAATGACTTTTTCAATAATTATATTCGTGTGTACACTCCCTCGTGAGGAAATCGATTTAGCCATTGTATTTCGGAAGACTTGCAGGTAGGTCACTTTAAAATGCGAGTCAGTCCTCGCCGCACAGAAGGATCAAACTTTTACAGCCAACGAAAATGTTGCCTTGCGAGGACTCGAGTGTTCCTTGAATCATGCAAATCTTCCCGGGCTGCTCAATTCTCAAGTAAAAAGCCCTTAGCCACTTGTAGTTCCGATCGTTTGCTTAATAAATATTAATCACGTGCTCGTAACGAATCGGATGCTCAGATTGCCACGAGGCGGAGTGCGAGGCTCCTCTAGACCGAACCAGGTGGAGCTTTCCCTTGCTCTCCAAAATTTGTCACTCATTAGCCATTGATGATTCGTAATTGATGAAAAATCTCGTAATTCGAAGCCTGAAGATAAAATTGGACCAACTGTTCGGCACATACAGGACACCCTGTATGTGTAAAACTGTTTCTGGAGAATGATTAAAAAATGAGGACATCGAGTTCGAACGAAATGTTCTTTCAATATTTTTTCTTTATTTCTTGAGCGAAACTTGAGATAACGAAACTTTTAATGTAAATAAAAAAGACTTTTGATGAGATTTTTATGATGAAGCGTTTTTTCACTTGAAAAGCGCTGCTTAATGATGGCACGTGTGATGGCCTTGGCCTGCGAGCTCTCCTTAATCGGGTTAATTAATCGGATAGCAAATTAAATAAATAAAATCGTGAAATTCTCGTTCGTCGGAAAATCGAGACACGATTAGGTCTCGAAATCAAATTCGCTGCTTTTCGTTTCGGCATTCGTGTCACTTTGGTACAGATAAAATAAAAATAATCGAGGCGAAATGAAAGAAAATAGATTTATGTTAATTGATGGCGATTTACATGGCTATTCCTCGTATTTCGGAACCGCAACGTACTCATTTTATTTGTGAAGCTCGATAAAAAAAAAAGCCTCATTACCTTGGCGCAATATTTCGCGTAATTACTAAAGCAAACGGAAGTGAAAAACATTTTTATTTATTTTTCCATTGATCCACGCTCGGCGAAGATACATTTGATTAAAATGATCTTCGACTTGAGATCCGAACGTGACAGTAAATCTTGAGAAAGCTCCCTGATAGTCCGCAAAGCTCGAAAATAATGAGGAAGGAAAAGCTCCAGCGCCACAATGTCCCGAAGTGGGAACTTGGGTATTGAATGCTTAGTAGGTAAACGTGCGAAAAGTTTGAGAGCGTAGATTGATTAGCCGAGCCACGTGTTTTCGGGTAAAAAGATGAATTGGTGATTAGATATGGCAGTGGATTAGGGCTCTCGAGTCCGGAAGGTGTCAATGAGCGAGGGCTAGCCAAGAGAAGCAGTGAGGAAGGCTGGCAGTAGAAAAAGGCAGGGACGAATCAGACAAGCGACTATTCATTGCCGGTAATTCGGATTTCTGGTGATGCGGCTTTGCTGGTTCGAGTCGTCGCTACATTATATCGGGGGTATGTAACATTGGTGCTTTCCAGACAGCAGGGTGAATAGTGTTGTTAAGGGGAAGGGATCGGACTCGACGTTCCTCGACCAATAAAATCTCGAGGTTTAGGTCGGCCGGAGTGGGAGCTTGGGGTGACATTGCGCCATGTATAGTAGTAGCAAAGGTACCGCTACCGATGGATCTAAAGAGAGGGGAGATATTCCATGTAGGTGAATATAGCGCAAGGGGGTCCGCATAGCCCCAGTCGTCGAGTCTGTCAGAGAGCCGGCAGCTCGCAACGTGAACTGCTGCCGAGGTTTCTGCAGCTTCGAAAGCTGTCGTCTCTATTCGAACATACGCGAACTAAATCATTGTCTGACGGTCATATAAATCTTAATCTCGCTTGTTTCTCGTTTCGTTAATGTTCCTCAATATTTCATAACCGAGATCAAGCTTTTGTTGAGGGAGTTTAAATACAAGAATTAAGTAGAACTGGTGGTGGGACGTAGAATCGGCTGAGTCGGTGGGCAAGCTTAGCCTAACTGCTTCATTTTTTTTTGTTTTCCTCGTATTTAACCAAGTACGTTTTATTGATAATTGATAAATATATCGGCGACTCAACGACTGACGGAGACCAAAGCCTATCGGCCAACTCTGGATACCCTGGGATAAGAAAAAATCGGTAAGTTTTATTAATTGCCCACTTTCTCGTTCTTCTCCGACTATAGAGACGAATTTTTCATTCAAGTTACTCGGGAGATTCCTCTTCGGATAAGCTCGACACTTGTACCGGTTCAGCCAATTATTTAATCAATCAAATCCCGCATCAAAGAAACAAACAAAAACCAAAAGCTTTTGTAAACTTCACCGCAAACGATTGCGGGCTCTCGGTCCAATTAATTCCGGCGACGCACCCTTTTTTCTTACTCAAAATGTACACCAAAGGAATTCCTAGGAGCTGCTAAAGAATAGATATATTGTTTAACGTGAACCGGGAGGGTCGCGAGGTTGCGTGTGATTTTTATTGGTCGTACGGGAGGTTAGGTAAGGGAGGGGTTGTTACTAGGTGGTTGGTTTGCAGTGGCGACGGGAGCTCGCCGGAGGGGTGAGTCGTGATGATTTCATTCGCGATATTTCCGTTGCTACCGGCGAGCTTAACGATTCTCTTCCTAATCCGCAGTCCAACTGTAAAAATGAGGGGCTCGTGGTAGTTGAGGGTTGAAAGCTGTTCATTTTTCAGGTCTTCCTACTTTTTCGTACCATCTAAAATCATATATTCCTTGAGCTTTGTGTCGGCAGGCCTGGGGAGAAGCTACATTTTTGTGGTAACGATAAGCTCCGAGTCGGCCAGAGCCGGCTTTTCGGAGTCTCCGCATCCTCCCGGCCTCCGGCAAGGCCGAGCACACACCGGACATATGATTCAACATTTTTTTTTTTTCACTCTAATGAATAATAAATGGGCGAATGACCGAAAGAAAAATC
Organism: Campopleginae sp. 14b; assembly: GCA_030522525.1. NCBI lineage: Eukaryota > Metazoa > Arthropoda > Insecta > Hymenoptera > Ichneumonidae > Campopleginae sp. 14b. The sequence goes on from JAPYYS010000114.1 coordinate 55,387, forward strand.
AATAAGTATACGGGAAAATTGGAAGCATTTTACCAACGGAAATCGAGACTGTGCGCGCTCAAGTAAATTTAGATCAATGATCTATACTTACCTACTGGTATACTTGTGTCGGTGGTGGTTCAATCCTGCGCAAACCCGCTTCCAATACCCATAGCTCCTTCTGCGGATGGTGGTGCTGCAGACATGCCAGGATAGTTGTCCATTAGATTCTGCGCAATAGCCTTCGCCAGGTTGCGTTACTCATTGACCGCAGAGGATACACCAAATTATTCTTCACCTTGTTTTCCCTTCATAATTGTTGCTAAAACGATTTTTTAGTTGAACCAACGAGCGTTTTCGAGTCGATGGTTACGGGGTCCTCGTCTCTTGTCGGACAGCCGGTCGCGAGAAATTTATTCTCTGCTCAACCGGCTCGCTGCGAGCAAGTCAACAGAAATCTGGTGCAATATTGTGCCGCAAGATCCCTATTTTTCTAATCCCATTAGAAAATTTATCATCGGTAAACAATTAGAATTCGTAGTGCGTGTGTCAATTTCTTTTTTTTTGTCTCATTTTTCTTCGAAAGTGAGTCTCGCTAATTAGCTCCTGCCGGCACTTAAGACAACAGGCTTAAACGTCGTTAATTACGGTACGCAATTATCATGTGAACGATCAAATTTATTATTCAACGCTCCCAACTTCCAGTCGTTAATTCATTATTCCTTCAGAAAACCAAGTGTACTCTGTAGTCCTCGAGGGAATAGATGAAAATTGGCCAACAATTAAAGGATAACAGGGCGTGATCGCCACACATATCGTCCAAATCAGTGCCACATTTTTCCCATTATTTTTCCAAGCAACTCTGCGTCAACTGACAGCAATAAAATATTTATTACACCGTCAGAATAGCCAGTTAAATAAAACACCATCCACCTTGACGATTCTGTGCAAAAACTAACCGGTTTCAATTAATTTCAAACAGATTTTCGTTCTTCAATTTTTCAACAATAATTTAATCGTTTTTTTTTTTTTCGAATTTATTAACGATTAGACAATTTGGCTCATTTTTTTCTAGTCAACGATTTTCCCCAGCCTGAGCTCTCGGGATTTGCTGCGACGTACAGTAATGAGCGTCAAATGTAATTAGTGACTCGACAGTGCAGATAATCACGTAACTTTGAGTCTACTCGAATTTTGGAATTATCCTCGAGACTGTCGTCACGAAGAGTTTCCCATTTTTATTTATTATTTCGAGTTACAATCCGCTGCGTAATTTGGAGCGAAAAATTATTCTGCGGCGTTGGAAAATCGGAGAAAATGTGACGTTCATGTTTCATGAAATTTTTTCGGGTTTTCGTTCATTTGCTTACGTTAAGCAGAGATTGTAAAAAAAAATTGAGACGATTCGAGTCGAGGCATTTTTGTTTTTTTTTTCAAAGAAGCCCATATTTTTATTTAAATTTCACTCATTCCCTTAAGCTCCCATGGATAAACGTTCTCCGACAATTTCAGCGATTACCTTCCGGTGCACTTGTCCCAATAGTGTCACTCTGCTTGTAGATATGAGTACTACGGATCCGACCGGCGATCGAGGAGGAGGAGGAGGAGGAGGAGGAGGAGGAGGGGGCTTAGCATCAATAACACCAACTGATGATAACGTAACTCCAGTTACATCATCAACAGGCGTCGCAGTTTCACCGGCATCTCATCATCAACAGCATCCACCACCTTCGCCCCTAAGCGGATGTTACCTTCTCGTCGTGCTTCCTGAGCCTCATACCGCACAACACAAAGATCTTATTCTTAATCGTCTTGCCAAAGGTAAGTTGCCCCCAATTTCGCTTTTTTTTTTTCTCCTACCTGGACAGAAAAAATTTATCAACTCGACACGAATCCAATTTTTTCATTTATTCTGCATCGAAGCCGAAACCATTGTCTCGAAAAATAATTGAATTTTTTGGACAAGCCCATGCACCCAAATCGGCGACGAGATTTCCGAAATAAAATATTTTTTGTTTTTACTTAAAAACGTAATCTCGTTTGTTTTTCACAAAATGAAAAATCTTTCAATGTTTGAATACAAAAGGTCGAAGGCATTGAAAATATTGTTGCAAATAATTCGCCCTGAAAAATGACTTCGGGTCAAAATGACCCGGTGTTTCATCCGGACCAGGTCAGTATATATTTGCACGATGTGCTATGTGGCGAGAGATCGCTGCAACGCTGTTGGTGAATTTTCTACTTCTATTCAGTTCGTGTGGTCTTGGTGGGTCTGGCGTAAATTTAGCGTCGTTTGAAAATCGCTGAAGGGACCGCAGGAAAAGGAAAGTTTGTTACTCTACTTGGTGCATTCTTTAAAGACTCATAAAAAGACACGGCGACCCCTTAACCCCCGCTTCCTCTTAGCGGAGTCCCTACATTTCAAGACGATTCGTATTCTAGACACATAAATGTCATGGCGTCGCGAAACCGAGACGAAGAAGACGTTACAAGGGGGTTGCAACGAGTGTGTGAGTCGTTTCGTATTTATAGACTATTGGACAAGCGGCAAGGGAATCTGGAGGATCCAACAAAGAGCTTTTTCAACTGCAGTGCCAGCGAAACCTGTGCATTGTTGGATTAGACGAAAAGCTGGGCAGAGATTAATCGGGAGACGAATTGTCAGCTCAAAATTCGTTAGGACCTTCTCAATCGATTTTCTCGATGGGACATAATTTTTATGTTTTTTTATTTTATTTATTATTTAATCAATTGAATTGCTAACGAATGAAAAGTTGACCCAAAACTAATCAATTAGTAGAACCGGCGATGGCCCACTGACATTTTTCAAATTCAATTATTCAAATTGACAGCTGTCAGCTTCACATGTTCTCTCTGTATCTATAGAGTGCGGAAAGCCATCGTGATATACGTTACCGCGTCGGTAGCTGGCGCGTTACTGTGGGAGAGCTGTGCGAGAAAGACAGCGACAGCGCACATGCGCTCGGCACGGTGCACCCAAAGTGCCAATGAGCCGGAGTCAGCCCGGCTGGATATGTGACATGTAGATATCGAATTTAAATATCCACACGAAATGCCTAACGCGCTACGCTCACACGCCGAGCAGTTTTTCTTAACAAGACTAAACAATTTTCGTCAAACGAGAAAAACGAAAAAAACATCGACTCACCTTTCGACACTCATTTCTTTCGGTCTCGGTGCCCATATTCGCTTAAACTCATTCAAGTTCATTGTCATCGAACAATACAGACATTATGACCGACGGGAAATATTAACTGATCGAAAACACTCATGAAAAAATATCGTGTGCTCGTATAATTAATATTCCTCAAACGTACTCACTCCTACTTAATATACCATCATTCCGGATACACTGTACGTATATGTCGGAATTCGTGATGCTTTTACGATCATAGTTTATAAATATGACGTGAATTTCAATTCGAGGACCGTTATTCCATCGTTGCGATTTTTATAACGCACCCAACATTTTCAATTGTGTTTAGTCGAAGTTCAAATTTCGTCATACTCCTCAAATTAGTTGAATTTTTTCAAAATTACATGAAGCGAGGCTTGGTGCATTGATTAAATAAATTTTAATGTGAATTCAGGCTACCGAATGTTTTTTTAATATTAAACTTACGAGAATGTCAATGGGAGAAATTTGCCGGACGATTATAATGCGAAATTCCATGAAGTCGTATTTTTATCGTCTATTCTGCTGCAGACGTTTTTCCCATTTTTCTGTCTGAATGTTTCTCCGTTTTTTTTTTCTTTCCATTCCGTGTTCTTACTTCTCTTCGTCGACTTGTCGATGTCGCGCAGTTCCTTAAGAGTACGAACTTTCCCTGAAGAAACTTTTTCTTCCCACGAGTCCCTGGACGAAGTGGGAAATATCTTTGCCGGTGTGTGTTTTTTTTGCATGGAGTTCCAGTTGGTTTATTCCATCAGGAACTCCCAGGAACATGGTTCTCATTCCGAAGGATCAATGGAAGAATCGACGCGTGGCTAGAGCTAATCCATCGGCGAGTATCAGCCCTGGCCAGAGCTGCTTAACTTTAACAAACTCTGCGACCACACAGCGGCCGCAAAAACCGATTGCTCTCGGTTTTTCTTTTATTCGATTTTTCACACGGATTCGTTCGGATCAATTGTTACTGCTGTTTTTCACGCTCCATGGAGTGAAAGTAAAATTTACTGCTACGAAATGAATGAGAATTGTTTTTCTAGTCATTTCAACTTTGAAGAAATTTTTATCGGTCGAAAACTTTGATGGAAAAACTAAAATGAGCCAGTTTTTTTGTGCAACTTACGCTCCCGCCTGTTCAGTCATTTATTCAGAAATATTTAAAGCACCCGGTGCTCCGAATTTTCTTTCGAGACGGTTTTCAATCATCGCGGCCTTTTTCACACCCCAATGAATTTTATTCTCCGAGTAAAAATGCCTCTGCCTATGATTTTCCTGTTCGATGAAAGCGAGGATATAAAGTTGGGAATTGAGTTGAAGTGTGGTGAATGGGAGACTCGGAAAATGGTAATAAATGTCAAAAATTCAAGAGTGCCAAGAGAAATTTGGCATGACGAGAATAGAGGAGAATGGGAGTGACATGTAGTTCTGTACCTAAATTCGGCATGCGCACATCGGTACCTGCTCCAAGCTACATCCCTGCAGTCTCAGAAGTTCGATCAATAACCCATCCACTCACCCGGAGGAAACCGTCGCTAGAGTACTTTTCCCAGAGAGCGATAACGACAAGAGCAAATGAAGATGAAGAATAACATCTCCAGACTCGAATGATCATTAATATTTAATTTCCATTAAATTTCATTAGCGACGATCCTTTTCCATCGTCCTTTCGTAAATTTCATCCGTCGAAAGGCGTTCAATTAAAATTCTCCAAATTTTCTCACACACGAAAACTGTCCAAATTTCCATTAAAAAAAAAGATGAAAAAAAAATGATTTTTCCAACATTTCGAGGCTGCAACTTGATTGCTGGAAGTGTGACAAATATTTCGAAATAAATCTCATCCGGTCGAAATAGCCTCAGACATACCGAAGAGCCTTGTCCAAGATGCATTTGCATTATAGCGCGTCATCTCGCGGTGATCGTCGCTCATACTTACCGAAAATCCGGAGCCCTCGCCGTTTCACTTGAAAGAAGAATTTGCGAGTGATCACGTGATGCTGTATTCCAAACATAGCAAAGCTAATTTTATCATGTTATTCGGCCGTTCCTTTCACAGTACCAACTGTTCTCGCTTAACTTCTGACTTTTGGCATCCCCCCTCGACTATTCCAACCGTTTTCTATTACATTTGTGAACCTGACCTCAACTTGCTCTTTTTGAAGTTCATGTCCATCGCATGCAGTTAACTAAGATGCTAATCTGACCCTCCCCCGCGTCTGCCTGTGAATTTATTCACCACATCACAATGCCAAATGTGCATTGCACACAAATGTCAAGAATTGTTAGCCCCTGAATTATTAAAAAAACGAAAATGAGCGATAAATATTCCGCCACAACGTTTAAACAATCCAAACACATACTACATCGACGAATATTTAACAAAAAAACTAGGATAGGTCGCTTTATCGATTGCCTGCAAAATGGTTACGTACAGAAGTTGGAGGCGTCGCATCAGCATTTCCGTCCTCAACATTTTGACCTTATTACAAAACAAAAGCCTCCGATAACTCGTCATCACCGGGATCCTTCAACAGAGACAAAGCAACCGCCAAGAATATTTTCTTCCCCAGCAAATTTACAGCTAAAGTTGGAAGATCCACGAAGATCCAGCTGAGGCGAGTCAGAGATTAATTGAAAGAACATTAAAAGAGATACTTTTTACAATTAAGAATTTTTTCATTTTTCATCTTGACCAGTCCAGCCGCGTGCATTTGCCCCAAGTCTAATTCGCTTGACATTTGCAGCCGCAAAATATTGATTTTACGGATTCGCAAGACGAAAATTAATTTCCTCGTAAATATTGAGCGTTGACGATTTTTAGGGAGTACGATGTATCGAACAGTCTATGGTAATTGCGATTTTTCGGATATCAGAAACTGAAAGTGAGGGGTTCGATGAGCATTAAGAAGCGTGACTCTCAGCACGGCTTCTCTTGTATCACCTCAAGGGCTTCCGATCAATTCAATGTAGCAGGGAGCAGCGGCATCGTGTGCACCCTAGGGCACCAGTTTAAATGCTCCGCGATATTTATTTTTTTCTTTTTTGCCTATTAGTCAAATAATAATTCTCCTTCCGGTATATTTTTGGACTTTGACATGCAGTCGGATGATTGATGGGTCAGAGAACCACGAGAGTCCCTTAAAAATGTTTCGCACAATCTTCGTATTTGCCTGGCCAATCCGGGATGATTTGTAAAAAAGAAAAAAAAAAAAAAAATAGGAAAATCTTTCCTGCCAAAAAAATGACCGAGTCTTTCCTCCTGGTGGGTAAATAAATTCGATCTAAGCCGTTACGTAAATATAGTACGATATCCGTAATTCGATAACTCCGGTTAATATTACGCTGAGGAAATCGGACCAATACAGAAATGAGATACCCTTTCGTTATAGTTACAGGTTGGCAAGATCGATACTCCTAAAGGTAGCTCGTCGTGACCGAGTAAATATTTATCCCAAATAAAAACAAGTCTTAGTGAACGCAATTACTCAGGCTTTATAATTTACTCAGGCTTTAGACTTGTACCGCATTTGCGGTACAAATCTATTGTGACTTAAAGTTAAACTCACCGCCAGCACTTAATGCCACGGAATAGGGTGTCAAGACAGTTCACCTTCTTAACCTTAACCTTACATCATCCAACCCTGAGCCACTCTCATTTTATGAAGCCCAATGAATGCATCTTAGAAAAAGGAACTTGCAGCGTTATGATGACCCACTGTACTTTCTACGTCAATGACAAAGTTATTGTTTTATCGGCTCTAGCCCATAATCGTGCACGATTTATTGCAGCAATTAACGATTATTCGTGTTCATGGCTCTCCCCAAAATCACGATCGTTTACAGCGACTTGGCCTTTTCATTTCGGTCACAATTAAATTTTCTCTACTCGATCCAGCCGATCCAGAATGTTGTGAACAAATTTTTCATGCCTCGAAATCATTTTTATTCCATAGGATTTCTCTCATGGGACAAGGATAGTTGTCACGTTGATTTAGAAAAGGAATTGCAGGCTCTCGTAGCACAAGCACCCGAAGGCGAAGAGGCCAGAAACGGTGAGTACTCTTCGTACCAAAAAGATCATTAATTTGTAATTCTCATAAATTGACAAAATAATTGGAAAAATCTCGAAAAAAAAATAGCAACTGGCGTTGAAAAATGGTTATTAAAAAATGATTAATTATAGGTGAACGTCTTATTCAGTACGCAACCGAAAATCTTGTTACGGAAGTTCTAATCCACCCCCAAACAAATACCTTGTTGCAATGTATGCGAAATCTTCTCGCAAGTTTTACGAAGCATCGGCACATCATTCACGCTGGATATACATTCAGTGGTAATGGTTCCTGGATACTGCAGGTGCGTGTGATCGATATGCAAACTTCTGGCTGCTTTTTTTTTTAATTTATTTTCCCCGAATATTCAAAAGTTTCGCGTGTTTCATAAAATTTCTAATCGATTCCATCAATTTCTGAGCACGAACCGAGTTTCTTCCTACACTTTTCTTTTCTTCCTAAAAATCATTGAAAATGAAGGATTATGTTTTCAGGATGGAACCTTCAGTCTAGCAGACTTTCTGGATGCTTTCAGCGAGCACGAAGTACAAAGAGTTCTTCGAGCTTACGAAAACAGTGTTACAGTAGATATTAATTGTGCGGGTGTCGGGGAGTGGTCGACTTCGCGACTTTCGAAAGAGGCTTGCACTCGGTGAGTACGATTTGGAATGTAAAACAATGAACAAATAAAATGGAAAAATAGGCGAAAAATAAAATGAATAAAATAAATTTTGAATAAATAAATCAATGAATTTTCTTTAATTTTAATAAATTTTCTCGAAATTTTGTCGAATTGTATTTATTTGTTTGAAAATTTGAAAATGATTTATTTGAAATGATTTGAAATTGAAATAAAGCGAATTGTTCGCGTCCTTATCGCGTGGTTGGATTGAACAATTGTTTTCCATCGCAGCTCTTGTCGCGTAAGATTAAATCCGGACGATGTGCTGACCGCCGGAGTTCCGGCGATAACAAGTTTCACAAGCTACGTGGGTCAATATCTCGTGTCGCAAACGTTGGATCAACTGATGGAACCATCGGACGTGGTTGGCAATATTAGGTTCAGTCATCCGACACTATACGTCTTCCCCGGTGGACAGGGTGATGCTGCTCTTTTCGGTATAAACGGTTTCAACATGCTGGTCGATGGAGGTTTCGCGAGGAAAGCGTGTTTTTGGGATTTCGCGAGGCATCTCGACCGCCTCGACGCTGTTTTAATGACGAGGATTAATAACAGCAACGTTGGCGGTATGTCGAGTGTTCTACGTAAAAAGAGGGAGATGCACGTGTATCCACAAATCGGACATTTCTTTTGCAATTTGATTGTGAGTACAAACGCACTTAATTATGATTTTTTTTTTTCTACTCTTATTGATGTGTCAATTTATAAATCGTTGAGTCACACACATTTCCGTACAAAATATAAGCATTCCCCCATTATTATAAATAATGATAATGACGGGAAACCGAATTCTTCGGCACGCAGGAAAGAAAGAACTTGAACTCGCCGGACGGTGACAAAGATCTGGACCCATTGATCTTGAACCTGACAGATATCGGTCACGAGATGATGGTTGACCTGAGGCACATCAATCTCCGAGCTCATCCGTGTTACAGGGATCCAAACCCTATTAATCTTTATCACAAAGTTGGTCACGGTACTTTGGACATGTATGTTCTGAGTCCGAGCAAAGACAGCCGCGAAGTCAGAGAATTCCTTAGCAAATGGCACGCTTCTGATTCGAAACTCTTCGGTGGATCCTATCGCAAGGATTCCAACAACTTAACGTTCCCCATCCAAAATCTAGCCTCCATTTGTGCCCTTCTAGTCTGGCAACCGGCCAATCCCGAAGACACGATCACGAGAATCCTCTTCCCGGGCAGTACACCGCAGCACAAAATATTCGAAGGTATCGATCGCCTTAAACACCTCGAGTTCCTAAAACATCCGGTCTGCACGGCCAAGAGTATTTCTCCCTCGACCTCGCTCTTGACCCTCAAGGACAAACCAGCGACGAAACAAAAATTAGGCCTCATTGAAGATGCCAAAAAGTCTTCGGACGCGAAAAAAGAAAAGAGAGATTTACTTGATGGAAAATTGGCCAAGGCCGGCGAGGACCCTGTCGGCAAAGGAACGCCTCAAGGCACTCCGGTTAATCAGCCACCGAAACTCCAACCACCGAAAATTGACGTCAAGACGAAAAAGGTCATGGAGAACAAAAAAATTGAGACCGAGAGCAAAAAAATTGAGAAGGACTTGAAGGAACATAAAAAAGAGCCTGCCATCAAAAAAGACACTACGAGAGGAGAAAAAGATTCCGAGGGTAAAAAAGTCGAAGGCTATAAAATAAGAATGGATAACGAGAAGGCGGCCCTTGCGAAGGAGTCGAGGCCGAAGCCCGAGCCAAAAAAGAAAGAAACGAAAGAACCGAAACCAGTTAAGATTGGCAGGACCGAATCGATGGCCAAATCGGCTGTCAGACTCGGAGACAAAAAGCAGAAACCTCCGGTAGATAAAAAAGAAGCGATTAAGGCTTCGCCGACAACCCCCAAGAAAAGCATCAACGGCGCGGCCACCAAGGTCGAACTTTCGAAAGCGACACCGCGGCCTATATCCAAACCATCTTCGAAGACAATTTCGTCAACGATGCCAGCCAAGAGCGCCAAAGATGCGAACAACAGGAAGGTCGTCGAACAGAAAAACATTGAAATAGCATCAGCAGAAAACGCCGCCGCACCGGCGAGCACAAAAGCTCCATCGAAGCAAAAAGTTGCCGAGCGCAAACCGATCGGTCGTCGTCCCAAACCAATTAGTCCTATCAAAGCACGTTTGCCGATTAGTCCGACGAAATCGACGAGAAGTACACCGACGACTTCGGTCAAATCCGACAAAGATGGAATCATCAGAAAAATCAAAGGTGACCGTGGAACAGCAGACTCTTCGACGGTTTCAACGCCTTCCGGAATAGAAATTGACTCGATGACCAAATTGGCGGACAAGTGTTTGACCGAAAAGTCCGAAGATATGTCCCTCGATTCCATAGAGAGCAAAGTGCTCGCTGATCTCAAAGAAGAACGTGAAGTCGTTGAAGAGATCGAAGCGGTCTTGCAAAAAGCCGAAAGAATCGAAGGTGCCAGAAGGGACGATCATTTGGAAGGAGACGACGACATAACCGCGGAGGCAACCGATAAAAAAGAGGATGATATGACCGAAGATGACGTGACCGCTGACATCGAGGAAATTCCGAAGAAGGAAAGCTCGCGAAAAACGAGTCACGAGTTGACCGAAGAAGACGAGTATCTGATTATTGAAAAAGAAGAAATCTATATCGAGGACTCGGTGCAGAGCGGTGAAGTCGAGGAGAAACATGCTGCTGGTTCGGTAGACACTCACGTAGCAACCCCGAGAATCGATGAAGTCCCTACCAAAGAGGAAGACGAGGAAGAGGCTGAGGAAGAGGCCGAAGTTTCCGAGGAAAAAGAAAAAGCCGATATTCCGGAGAAGCAATTGGGCTTGCCAGAAGATAAGCTCCAGCAAACGGAAGAGCCTGAGAAATTAGCTAGTTCCGACGAAGTGTTGGATGAACAAATGAAAAACATAATCGCTTCCACCGCCGAGATGGTTCAAAAGACTGAAGACAAAGACGACTCTGGCAAAAAAGATAGCGAAGACATAACGAAAGAACCCTCGAGTTTGAGTCCTGACAAGTTCGATTCGTCGGAGAAAAAGACGACCGACACTGATGTCAAACCGGAAACCGATCAAAAAGATCGTCAGGTACCAGAAAAGTTGGAAGAATCGCATGAGAGGATGTCGACCTTGGAATCCGGGGCGACAACAACGGCGCCGACATTACCGGAAGACGAGCGGATTCCTCTGGACGAAATAAAGGAAGTAATAGATGAAAAATGTCTAGTCGATCAAGAAACGAAATCAGAAAGTGGCGTGAAAGTTCCAGAGCCGCTGGTCCCCCAGATCCCGCCTGAACCGAAGCAAGACGCCAAACCTTTTGACGTTCGTCCTGCGCTCCATGGAATTCAGCGAGAGATCGTGAAAACCCCGGACGAGGTAGCGGATCTGCCGGTCCACGAAGAAGTCGATCCGAATCTGTATCGCATGGAGCATTTCGACAAGGGCAAAGAAGAAAAACCGAGCCAGGCAGCGCCGCCACAGAAAGAAGTCAAAGAGCCCGAAGCCCCATTGGTCAAGGAACAAAAAGGCGTGTTCAGTTTCTTCGGCAAAGTAGCCGACAAGTTCGAAAAAGGTATGGACAAGTTGACAGGAAAATCACGTCGAGATTCAGAAAAAGATATCGACGAGAAATCATCTTCCAAGTCCGGCTCTCCGAAAGAAGTCAAAGCTCAAAGTATCGTTTCCCCTGGCGTGGTTGCCGCGGAGGATGTTCCTGCGGGACTCGTTAAAGTTCCAGAAGCATCGGAGTCGCTGGAAAATTTCGAAAAAGGCACCCCTGACGTCACCCAGGTCAAAGTTGCCGCCATAAAGGACACCGCGACCTTCCTCGCTGATGAAATAGAGGATTTGAAGAAAACCAGCGCTCTCCCTAAAGGGCCGATTGACACGAAAGAACAAGTGTCAGCAAAAGAATTAGAAACCGAAGCTCAACAACCCCTAGAACCTGTATTCGAAACGTGCGTTCTTACCCACGCCAAAGACAAATTAGACAAAGTTACGTCCGAGCTGGAAGGCGAAGAAGACGTTGAAGAAGTCGAAGCTCTGCTGGCAGAAGCCTCTAAAAAGTTCCAAGACGTAAAAGACAGTCTCCACGATTCGCTGGAGTCATTAGAAGAAAAAATAGCTGAAGAAGAGCTGGCTCGTGCAGGCTTGCCGGTGGCTGCCCAAGATTTCGTCAAAGATACGTTATCCGAAGTGGTTGAAAAATTGGAAGATATAAAGCCGAAGGATCTGGATGAATCACCTGAAAAGGAAGGACTCAAGGAAGGAGAAGAAGCCGAACTTGAGGTAGAAGAAGATTTGGATGATGAGAAAGACGAAGCCGTAGTGACGAAAGATTTGAAAGGAGCTGTACGTGACGTGGGTGGACTCCTCGCCGGTTCCACGGGAATATCGATCGCCGAAAAGCCGAAGGACGTTATTGAAATTGTGAAAAAGGTCGCCGAGGTATTAAAGAAAGACGATTTCCTCTCGCCCGACGTGCTTTTCGATTCAAAGGCAACCGAAGGCGGCGAAGATGAAAAAGCATCTGAAATTTTGAGCACGGAGGCTGTGATAACCCCGAAGAAAGCAGGAGCAATGGAAGAGTTGCCGTCTCAAGAAGAACCTGAGGAATTGCGAGAAAGCAGTCGACGAGAGTCGACAGTTTCATTGACGGCGCAGAAATCCGATGCTGAACCTCACGAAGAAACTGCAGGGTCGAAAATTCAAACTCCTACACCGTCTCCCACAAAGGATATGGAGAAAGAAAAAATAGAAGCGATGAAAGTTTGCGCCGAACTGTTGGAGGACGAGCCCGTTGCGTCGAGGACGAAAAGAAGCGTCCTTGAAGATCCAACGAAGAAAGATGTCGTGGAAGCTGGTATAGAAGCAATCTGTGTTAAACAAACAGTAGAGAAACCGAAGAGTATCGAGGGAGAGTCGATCACTTTCGACCGAAAAGTATCGCCCGTGACAGCCGAAGTGGTAATCGTTACCCCTGATTTATCGCCAACATCACCAATGCTTCCATCAGTGAGCGATGTAACCCAACAGCTTCCTTCTGATATATTGAGTGCTCTACAGAACGAAGGATCGCTAGAAAAAGTCATTGAGGAGCTCGTGTTGACGAAAAAGATAAAAATAACACGAGAAATCATACAGCACATAATTATCATCCGAAAAATCACACGATACGAAGTTATCCGAATAATTCAAGAATTTATTATGAAGAGGGGCAGTTTACCGGAAAATGTTATCACCGATATGGACCTATTGACGGAAGACTTGGTTCCCCGTGAAAAGCGAGAAGAAATTGAGGATTACATCAATGAAGAATACATCAAGAATAACAAGAAAATCACAATGAAGATCATCGAAGAAATTTGCATTCGGAAAGGCGTTCCGAAGCGTGTTCTCAAGACGATTATAATTTTAATCGTAATTAAAAGAAAAATACCACGTGAAACTTTACTCGACCTATCCGACAAAGAATATTCGCAGCTGGATGAGGATGAATCTGCTGCCGAAGAGCAGGATAGAGCCTCCGAAACAAGCGAGATCTCTGGTTTCGGGGACGGCGAATGTCCCCCATCAGCAGACAAATATGTCGAAGTAAGAAATTTCATTGAAAATGAATTGGTCTTGAAAGGACAAAAAATAACTCCACAACTCATCGATGACGTGTGCGTAGCAAAACACATTCCCAGGCGCGTGTTCATTGAGATCATTGAAAAAATCTTGATTGAACGCAAAATTCCACGCTCATCGATGGTCGACATTTCTGAGAAAGAAATGTCAGAATTACTGGCATCGGAGAAAGAAGACGATGGCATTTCTCAACCGGAAGAAGATGATGAAGATGCTGATCGCAGTGGGTCGTCCACTCCGGATAGAGGACAAGAGATTGCCTCGTACGTCTCCGACGAGTTTATCGCAAAGAAGAAGAAAATAACAGTTCAGTCGTTCAAAGACATTTGCGCGCGAAATGATGTCTCCGTGCAGATGCTTTGGAATTTAATTGACAATGTGATTGAGAAACAGAAACTTCCTAGGGCAGTAGTGATGGATATTTCCGAGAACGAATTGACAGAACTATTGGCTGTGGAGGAGGAAGCGATCGTAAAAGAAGATGCAGGCGATGTATTGCAAGAGGAGAGCTGCAATAAATCTGAAATTGAAAACAACATCATTGAAGAATTCGTTTCGACCAAACGAAGAATCACGCCCTATATATTCGAGGATATTTGCTTGCGATACAAAGCTCCGAGGCGAGTAATAATAGAAATAATAGAAACAATAATCGTGAAAAAACATCTTCAAAGAAATTCTATTCTTGACATCAACGACACCGAACTAGCGGAGTTGCTTGCTGTCGTAGAAGCAGAAGATGAGGAAGAGGGCGAGGTCGGACTGAAGTCTCCGGTAAGAGAAGAAAAGAGAGAAGACGATATAGACGAAGATCAATTGGTCGATGGCTTTGTCAACATACCATCGAAAGGCGATGCCACGGTCGAGGATGTTTTGAAAAAGGTGTCGGTCGAGCTCGTTGCGAAAGAATCCGAAAAAGACGTTGATGACTTCGAAGCCGTGGAACAGGAATACAAAATCTACGGTTTGTCGCTTACACCGGATAAAGAATTACCGCTGACTGCTCAACCTGCCGCAGGCGACAAACTTGAAGATGAAGCGGAGGATATTGTCCATGATCACGTTAGTGATGTCGTCGAAGCTGAAGAGAAAATTGTGGGAACCGCACCAACAGTTGCCACCAAGGCTGACGAAAAATCAGCGGACCTATCCGACATCTCAGAAACCACTGACGCTATGGAGAAGTATTTGGTAGAAGCTAAAGAAAAACCTGAAGCAGCGGCATCGAAACCAGAATCCGTTTCGCCCACCGCTGGTGACAAAAAACCGTCAGACTTGCTAATTGGCAAAAAGGCTCAAGACGTTTTGGATGAGGTTTCCGTGCAGGACTCCAGTGTCAAGGATGCAGCACACGAAGGCCTAGAGAGTGAAGCAACTCTTGGACAAAGTGCGGCCACTTCACCCAAAGTAGGAGACGTTACAGCATCGCCAGAGATTCCGGACAATGACATGAAAATGGCGACAGCAGCAGGAAAGCCGAGCACACCTGCACAACCAGCAACTGAAGTGAAATCTGAAAAAGTTGAATCGGAGGATGAGATTAAAATAATTGAAGCTGAAATAGATGTCTACGGGACAAAGCGTGATAGCCATGGCGTCGTTGAACCAAAGATGGATTCATCAACAGTTGGTGATACGGAGGATGCAGCATCACAGCCTGGATCCGCATCCCCGAAGGATGAGAAATCCTCGAGGGACATTAGCATGAATGAAGATACACCGCTTTCCAGCAGTACGGTTCATCGAATGGTCGTCACAGCGAGCAGTGAGGATGGTGGACAGGAAATGGAAGTTTGCCCAACCGGAAGCATCACGTTTACTCCTGAAGATTCGCTCAAGAGTTCGCCAATAAAAACGACACCCGATCAAGATTCTTTGCGCTTGGAGAAAGAGTCGATACATTCAGGCATTAGCACTCCCGAAAGAGATAGCATTTCCGAAAAGTCTGCGATTGGGACAAAGGATGGCGACAAAATAACGCCCGAAGACAGTCTCGACAAATCACCATCCGGTACTCGGGATTCTCAGGATCTTGAAGATAGTCTGGATAAGTCAGATTTGGTCAAACTGAAAGAAACAAAAACAGCGGAGCGTCTCATCGAAGAACGAGAGGAGGCAGCGATCGACCAGATCTCTGAGTCCCCAAAGACAATTGATAAAGACTCACAGGAGTCGAAAGCTGCTGACAAGATAAGTCCAACTCCGCTTGAATCAGTAGAAGTTTCTGCTCCTGAGACAGCGATGAAAGACGCAATTCCAGAAAAAGCCGATGTGATTGAAACGACCGCTGAACAAATTGAATCAACCAAAGTGTCCAGCGAAGCGCCTATCAAAAAGGCTGACATTCCAGAAACACCTTCCAGCCTAGCCAGCGAAATCAAAACTGCAACTGAACAAGAAATCGCGACTGGTTTCCCAGATTCTTCTGTTATCATCGATAAAAAAGATGTAGGTGAATCAATTGTCTCGACAAAAACGCCAAGTCCGAGCCGAGACCAAGACTTTGGTTCTGAAGAGATTCACGATCGCCCGAAACGATCTAGCGTTTTCGATGAAACAGTATCTGCTAGTGACCATGATGTGGATCACATGGATACGACGATCGAAGCAAAACATGAGGAAGAAACTGAGTTTGAATCACCTACCAAAGTTCCATCTACTGCCACTACCCAGGAAAGCAAAGACGAAAAAGTTGAAAGTGTAGTACCATCTCACGATGTTTCACCATCAGATGCCGATAGATCCCGGTCAACTAGTATTTCGAGCGATACCAAACATGTAGTCGACGACCACGAAGGACAAAAGATTCTCGACCTCGCTGACACAACAAAAACTCTTGAGCTTGGCAAAACCGAAGATAAGACGACGATTCAGGCGAAAGATCTTCATTTGACGAAACCGGACGATAAAATCAGTCCAACCGCAGTTGACATCAAACTTGATGCGCAAAAGGAACCTCTTGAACAAGTCACATCCCCGAGTATCGACAGTAAAAAACACTCCCCGGTCGACTTGAAAGAATCTATCGATACGGTTAGGTCCCCGAGTTTGGTCGGAGATGAAAGCGAACCTGGCAAAGTACTTGCTGATAAAGACCAACAAGTCACTACAGAATCAGTTGACAAAGGTCTACCGGACGCAAGTACAAAGAGTCCAACTGGTGATTCTGTTTCGACGGGTATAATCGATGAGAAACAGAAAGATGGTGAATCAATTGGACGTTCTAGGTCATCCAGTATCGCTGTTGAGACACACGACGAAAAGGAAAAGATTTCGTCTCCCAGATTGTCCATTGTCGAAGGTGGTGATCATGATCACTTGGAATTGGTTGATCATTCCAAGACACCAAGTGTCACTTCGGAGATTCATGATGAAATTCAAGTTGTGGAAGATTTCAAGCCATCGAGTATGGTCGCGGAAAAACCGGACGAAAAAGGTCAAAAAGTACCAGAAGAAAAAGGCGATCGCTCTAAATCTTCCAGTCCAGAAAGTGAGAAAGAATTGACCAGTATAACGCCTGCTGTAGAAGAAAGAAAGGCTTCGGTTGATCAGGCAAGACCAGATAGTGTAGTGGTTGAGAAGGATGAGGTAAAAGTGGCAAGTGATGGTTTGAAGATGGCTGGCGTGATAGACGATAAAGAAGACGACAAAGAATCGATTGGCAGTTCCAAAGCGCCCAGTGTAGCCGGTGAAAAAGAAGACGAAAAAGAACCTATGGATCGATCTAGATCGGCAAGTGTAGCTGTTGAAAAACAAGACGGAAAGGAATCGATTGATCGTTCAAGATCGCCGAGTGTCGTGGCTGCAAAGCAGGATGAGAAAGAAACTACTGATCGCTCCAAATCACCCAGTGTTACCAGTGAAAAAGGAGATGAAAAAGAATCGATTGACCGCTCCAGATCACCGAGTGTCGTGGCGGAAAAACTCGATGTCAAAGATGCAAGTGATCGTTCCAGATCGCCCAGTATTGCCACAGGAAAAATGGATGAAAAAGAAACGATTGATCGCTCTAAGTCACCCAGCGTAGCCAGCGAAAAAGGAGACGAAAAAGACACGATCGCTCGCTCCAAGTCACCCAGCGTAGCCAGCGAAAAAGAAGACGAAAAAGAAACGATCGCCCGCTCCAAATCACCCAGCGTAGCCAGCGAAAAAGGGGACGAAAAAGAATCGATCGCCCGCTCCAGATCGCCGAGTGTCGTGGCGGATAAGCCCGATGTCAAAGATGCCATTGATGGATCCAAGTCACCCAGTGTAGCCAGTGAGAAAGGTGACGAGAAAGAATCAATCGACCGCTCCAGATCGCCGAGTGTCGTGACGGATAAGCCCGATGTCAAAGATGCTATTGATCGATCCAAGTCACCCAGTGTAGCCAGTGAGAAAGGAGATGAGAAAGAATCAGTCGATCGCTCCAAGTCCCCCAGTCTAGTCAGTGAAAAAGGTGACGAAAAAGGTGACGAAAAAGAATCGATCGATCGCTCCAGATCGCCGAGTGTCGCGACAGGAAAGCAAGACGAAAAAGAAACGATTGATGGTTCCAAGTCACCCAGTGTACCGAGCGAAAAACAAGACGAAAAAAAGTCGATCGACCGCTCCAGGTCACCGAGTATTGTGACGGATAAGCTCGATGTCAAGACCGATACAATACACGAAAAAGAAAAAACTGATCGCTCCAAGTCTCCCAGTGTAGCCAGTGAAAAAGAAGACGAAAAAGAATCAATCGACCGCTCCAGATCACCCAGTGTCGCGACAGGAAAGCAAGATGAAAAAGAAACTATCGATCGCTCCAAGTCACCCAGTGTTGCCAGTGAAAAAGGAGATGAGAAAGAAATTATCGACCGCTCGAGATCGCCGAGTGTCGTGGCAGAAAAGCAAGATGAAAAAGAAACCGTCGATGGCTCTAAGTCACCCAGTGTACCTAGCGAAAAAGGAGACGAAAAAGAATCGTTTGACCGCTCCAGATCGCCTAGTGTCGTGGCAGAAAAGCATGACATCAAAGATTCAGCGGATCGCTCCAAGTCGCCCAGTATAGCCAGTGAAAAAGGAGACGAGAAAGAACCAATCGACTCCGCCAAATCGCCTAGTCCAGTGACGGAAAAACAAGATGGAAAAGATTCCATCGATCGCTCCAAGTCACCCAGTGTGGCAAGTGAAAAAGGAGATGAAAAAGAAACGATCGCCCGCTCCAAATCACCCAGCGTAGCCAGCGAGGGAAAGCCAGATGAAAAAGAAACGATTGACCGCTCTAAATCTCCCAGTGTAGCTAGTGAAAAGGGAGATGAAAAAGAGTTGATCGACCGTTCCAGATCGTCGAGTGTCGCCACAGAAAAGCCAGATGAGAAAGAAACGATTGATCGCTCCAAATCACCTAGTGTTGCCAGTGAACAAGGAGATGGAAAAGAAACGATCGACCGTTCGAGATCGCCGAGTGTCGTGGCCGAAAAGCAAGATGAAAAAGAAACAATCGATCGCTCCAAATCACCCAGTGTTGCCAGTGAAAAAGGAGATAGAATAGAATCAATCGATCGTTCCAGATCACCTAGTGTTGCTACAGAGAAACAAGATGAAAAAGAAACGATCGATCGCTCCAAGTCACCCAGTGTTGCCAGTGAAAAAGCAGACGAGAAAGAAACGATCGACCGCTCCAGATCGTCGAGTGTCGTAGCCGAAAAGCTCGATGTTAAAGATGCAAGTGATCGCTCCAGATCGCCCAGTATTGCCACAGGAAAAATGGATGAAAAAGAAACGATTGATCGCTCCAAGTCACCCAGCGTAACCAGCGAAAAAGGAGACGAAAAAGAAACGATCTCTCGCTCCAAGTCACCCAGCGAAGCCAGTGAGAAAGGTGACGAAAAAGAATCAATCGACCGCTCCAGATCGCCGAGTGTCGTGGCGGATAAGCCCGATGTCAAAGATGCCATTGATCGATCGAAGTACCCCAGTGTAGCCAGTGAGAAAGGAGATGAAAAGGAATCAATTGATCGTTCCAAGTCACCCAGCATAGCCAGTGAAAAAGGTGACGAAAAAGAACCAATCGACCGCTCCAGATCTCCGAGTGTCGCGACCGAAAAGCCCGACGTAAAAGATGCAATTGATCGTTCCAAGTCGCCCAGTATAGCCAGTGAAAAAGGACATGAAAAAGAAACAACCGATCGCTCCAAATCACCCAGTGTAGCTAGTGAGAAAGAAGGTGAAAGAGAATCACTCGAGCGCTCTCGATCGCCTAGTATAGTGCCAGAAAAGCAAGCTGAAAAAGAAGACGAAAAAGAACAAGTCACTCGCTCTAGATCGACCAGCCTAACACCTGAAAGACAAGAAGAGAAGGAATCCATCGATCGCTCCAAGTCACCGAGTGTAGCCAGTGAAAAAGACGACTCAAAAGAACTTATCGATCGCTCCAGATCAGCCAGCCTAGCGCCTGAAACACAAGACGGAAAAGAGTCGACCGATCGTTCCAGATCGCCAAGTATAGTTACCGAAAAGCTCGATGAAAAAGCATCGATTGACCGCTCCAACTCGCCAAGTGTAGCCAGTGAAAAGGAATCGATCGCCCGCTCGAGATCAGCCAGTATAGCTTCCGAAAAACAAGATGAAAAGGAGCCAACCGATCATCCCAAGTCCCCAAGTGTGGCAGGTGAAAAAGAAGACGAAAAAGTGAGCATCGACCGTTCCAGATCAGCGAGTATAGCTGTTGAAAAAGAAGATGCAAAGGACTTGATCGACCGTTCGAGATCGCCCAGTGTAGCAACGGAAAAGCAAGACGAGAAAGAAGCTACCGATCGTTCCAAATCGCCCAGTGTTTCGAGTGAAAAAGGAGATGAAAAAGCATCAATCGACCGCTCTAGATCGCCGAGTGTAGCGACGGAAAAGCACGACGTCAAAGAATCAGTCGATCACTCCAAGTCACCAAGTGTAACCAGTGAAAAAGAACTGGCCGACCGTTCGAGATCACCAAGTCTAGTCGAGGAGAAGCCTAGTGAAAAAGAATTGCCCAGTCGGTCCAGATCTCCCAGTATAACTATCGAAAAGTCCGATGAAAAAGAATCGCGAGACGTGCTTGAAACACAAGATGAAAAAGACTCAATCACTGGCTCCAAATCACCCAGTACTTCGCCTGTGAAAGAAGATGCAAAGAAATCCCTCGATCATTCGAGATCTTCTAGTATCGCTGGTGAGAAAGGACCAGTTGATCTTTCCAAACCGCCCAGTGTAGCTGCTGAAAAGACAGAGGAACAATCTGGACTACCCAGTACCGGAGTGGAAAAGCACGATGCAATGGAATCGATCGGTGGTTCTAAATTCCCCAGTGTAGCTGGTGAAAAACAAGATGTGAAAGAGCTGTCCGATCACGTCGTATCGCCCACTATATCCGAGGGTAAACAAGATGTTACGGAAACAGTTGACCGCTCTAAATCACCGAGTGTAGCTGGTGACAAGCAGGCTGGAGATGAGCCCGACCGCTCCAGATCGTCCAGTATAGCAGGCGAAAAACCGTCGGTTGACCGCTCTAGATCGGCTAGTATAATGTCTGAGAAGACAGACGCGAAAGAATCTCTTGACGGCTCCAAATCACCGAGCGCAGCTGGTGGAAAGCACGATGAACCAGAATCCTCCGACCGCTCCAGGTCAGGAAGTATGGCTGGGGAGCGACACGAGGCAAAGGAATCGATCGATCTTTCACGAACGTCTAGTATAGCTGACGAGAGACTGGATGACAAAGAATTGATTGGTCGCTCTAGATCAGCTAGTATAGCCGTGGGAAAGCAGGACGAAAAGGAAATGATCGTTCGTTCAAGATCAGCCAGTATAGCGGTGGGACAGCAAGAGAAAGAGTTGATCGACCGTTCGAGAACGAGCAGCGTAGTAGCCGAAAAAGAAGAAGAGGAGACCGTCGATCGTTCAAGATCGGGCAGTACAATTGTGAAAAAGCCAGACGACAAAGAGCCGGTTGACCGCTCAAGGTCAGGAAGTATACAAGCAGAAAAAGAAGAAGAAAAGGACACGATTGATCGCTCCAGATCAGGCAGTGTAGTCGCGGAAAAGCAAGAAGAAAAAGACACGCCATCAAGATCAGGCAGTGTAGTTGGGGAAAAGCCAGAAGCAGAAGACGAGTCAGTTGATCGTTCAAGATCTACCAGCATAGTTGCCGAGAAGCAGATCGAGCAGTTGGAGCGTTCGAGATTACCAAGTATTGCCAGTGAGAAGACAGCTGAAAAGACGTCAGCAGATGTTTCTCGATCAGCGAGCATTAGTCCTCAAGATCGCATCGAAAAAGTGCTCCCTGACGTTTCTGAATCATCGATCACATTAACACATAAAGACGGATCTACAGTGCCCTCCAGGTCACCAAGTATCACCGGTGAAAAACGGGAAGCGGAGCCAGTAGTCGATCATTCTAGGTCTCCTAGTATTCTCTCTGACAATCAAGATAAAATAGATCTTAGTGTTCGTTCCGAATCACCCAAGACTGTTGACGCTGACCACGAAGAAAAGGACTCACCCGATTCATCCAAAGCAGCGGATATCAAGAAGCCTATCGACGTAACGGAATCACACGTAGTGACGACGCAACAACCGGCCGAAGCCATCGATGATCAACTGCCGAAAGACAGCCCCAGGCTTGAAAAGGTTGCAGCGGACGAACCAATCGATTTATCATCAACAGCACCCACTGGAGCTCAATTAACTAGTCACGATGCTGGCAAACGTGCAAGCATCGTCGAAGCTCACATTGTCGACAAAAAATCACTCGACGCTTCAAAGGAATCTGCACCAACTGGCCCGACTGTTCAAGACTCCAAACTCGACGAAAGTGATGCAGTTCAAGCGATGCAAAAACTGGCAGAAACGATTGCTGACAAATCTCTGGCATGTGACATGAAGGATGGTGGAGCGCTACACGAGATCGAAACAGTGGATGAGATTGCTCATGATAAATCACGATCCTCCAGTTTATTCGATGCTGGTGAAAAATCACCAAAAAGTCGTTCACCAACGGCGAGCTTAATTGATGACGAAGTACCTGAAGTTTCAAAACCAAGTGACCAAGCAACGATCACGAAAGAAAATGTGTCGAGAAAGTCAAGCATGGCCGAAATTTCGCACGACATATTGGATCCGTTGCCAAGTGATTCTAAAAAGTTTTGTACCATGGAATTAGAGGGTGCACTTCCAGAACGAGGCAGTGTGGAAATAGCACAAGACATTGCTGGACGATTCGCTAAAGATTACCACACTACGTCCGAAGAAATAGCAAAGATCGAAGAATACATCGTGAATAAATATATTGCAAAGAAAGAACGGATTAGCCCTCAGATTGTAGAAGAAATAGTGACCCTTTATTCGATATCAAAACATATAATCTTGGAGCTCATTGAAGCTATTATTATAGAAAAGAATGTGCCTAGGGATATAATTGTGAGTTTCCCCAAAGACGATGAAACGAAAGTTTCGGATATTGTGTCTGAGGACGATCATGTCGACGTGATCGATATAGCCCCGGCCAAGCAGCTCGAAATCGAAACTCGTATTCACCAAGAATTTGTTACGAAAAATAAGAAAATTACTTCACTAGTTATCAATGAATTAGCAGCTATGACATTTATTTCAAGACACATTATTATAATGATTATTCAGAAAATGGTTGGTGACCAAAAAGGGCTGACGGCAGATCAATTGGAATCTGGAATTCTTGATGAATCCATGACCAAGACCATACAATCGGAAACAACGCATGAACAAAGTTCCGAGAGCATCAAAAGCCAAGAATCGAGCGTGCCCGATGACGGACAAAGTGGGAGCCATCCTCCATCAGTTACCGATCATATATCCCATTCAGATAAGGTCAGTGAGGATGCACCAATGATTTCTGATTCAAAACGGATGGAAATCGAGACCTACGTCATGGAGGAATGCGTCAAAAAAAGAATAAAAATAAACTTGTTAGTTTTCGAGCAGATAATAATGAGAATGGGTGTTCCAAGGTCAGCGTTGTTGAGTGTCATTGAAAAAATCATTCTAAGTGGAAAAGTACCGCGTGCAGAAATGATTGATGATGCTATTTACGACGAAGTTGAAAGAGCTTCGCACCGATTGTCCGAGAGCGAGGACAAAGGATCCAAAGAATATATGACGAGCAGAGACCGCTTGATCGAACTCTCCGGAAAATCCACTCCAGATCCAAAATCTTCTGGATATTCAACTCCTGAGGTTCGCCACTACGACGACAAATATGGTAAGGGGATGGTATCGTATTCCAACGACTACGAAAGCCCCTTCCACAAAGCTTTCGTAGGCGGAATGACGGAAATCAGGACTACTCATATAACGACCCTCTCGGGTAAATCAACTCCGGATTACAGTGTGCGGGGTGAAACCCCAGAGTCTTTATCGGAGACTGTCAGCCAAACGAAGCTCGAAGAGAAGTTTGGTCTTGACCCTGTCACGTCCTCTGAGAAGACATCTACGTCGGTTGCTAAAACAGACGTAACTTCAACAACCGGAACGACGACGACAACCACAGTGGACTTGGTAAGTGAACCAGCCAAACTGGCCACCAAATTGGCACCGTCGAAGGAGGATCCTCATGCAGAATCCGATGAAGATGAGCAGGTGGTCATTAAAAAAGTAATAACAACTGAAATCATAGAAGAGACGAGACCAGTGACAGAAATAACGATCCACAAGCAAGAAATTGTCGACCAGCCACCGGTGACGATGACACAAACAATTGGGTCATCATCATCTGATAAACATGACGATTACGAAGTGCACACGATTTCACGGACTGTCCAAGAGATCGGATCCCCGGAGACGATCGAAATTGTAACTGTAAAAACGATCGAAACGGTCGTCACGGAAGACATGTCACCCGAAACGATCATGTCCAAATTGGGCTCCCTGGATGGGACGAAAGATCTTTCGGTAACAGAACACACTGACGGAGACGTTAAAACTGTGACCACCACGGTCACAATGACGACTGAATCCGACCACGATATCATTCCGCAAAAAATTGTAGAAAAAATCGTCGGAGAGTCTGGATCAAAAATAATGGACAAAGCAGGAGACGAGTCCTACACGACCACCCAGGTCATTAGCAAGGTAACGTACGCCGGACCAATTGACAGCCAGCAAATGGATAAAGTTATAGCGGATCATAAGGAAGACACTGCAACGACGACAACAACGTTGACATCTGGAGCTCAAACGAAATCCGATCCAGACACGTCTGCCGCGGATTCTGCTGGGCATGTAGATAAATCGAAAACTGTAAGCCAGAGCCTTTGTGAACGGATAGGTTTGGAGAAAGTGGAGCATCCCAGGTCACCGGTAATCAAGGATCTCATATCCGACGAACGGAGCTTTACAGGTCGAGTTTCTCCGGATGTTCCTGCAGGTAGAGAAAGCCAGCAAGCTGGTTCGGCGTCACATTCAGCAACGGATGCCCCAGGCTCGCCAATGTTCAGAGATACTGGTATAACATTTGGTCAAATGTCTGGGAGGTCAACCCCTGACAAACGAGGGGTCAGTCGGTCCAGTACCGCCACTCCCGAAGGCGTGCGTTCCAACGAAGTTATTAGGACAACCATCACCACCACAAGGACAATGTCCGACGAAGGTGACATAATAACTACGACTATGGAGATCACTGAAACGACCAATGAGAAAGGAGAAACAATCATTTTGGCAGAAAAAACGGATGTTAAGGTCGAGGACAGAATAATTTCGGAGGACATGAGCAAAAGCACACTTTCCAGTGGTTTCGAGGCGTTAAAAGCTCCGGCCGATTACACGGCCGAGGCGGACGCCGATCAAGTTAGTCCTCGAAGTGATCACAGCAGCGTGCAAAGTAGAGCAGGCACTCACATATGGGGAGGCAGCGAAGAAAGATACACGTATTCGGACGACGATGTCCCGGGTTCACCGCTCTCGACCACGTCCCAAGTCGGTTATTCTCCTCAGTCTACCTATCCCTTCGAGGACCACAGCTCCGATAAGGCTTCCTCCCGAAAGAGCATGGAATTTTCAGTAGCAGATATGAGCGCCAGTTTCTACGGCGAACTACCGGACTTACCTCCCCGAGTAACGACCATCAAAACGACCCATTTGGACGGAAGCGATTCGGAGGCTCCGGGCAGTTCGGCACCAGCTGAAAGCGACTTTTCTTTCAAAAAGTTCACTGTCGCTAAGGAATTCGCTGGTACCGTACGGGATGGACAATCAGACGGCAAGAAATTCATCGACGAGGCTGATCTCGATTTTGAAAAGGCATTGACAGAGCCCAAGGGCACGAAGACAGAGAAGGAACTCAGCAGCACTGTCGGGACTAGTTCTTCGTCCGTTCAATCACAGATTGGAGATAAAAAACCGGTGGACAAGCCCGACTCGAAGAAAGATCCCTTGGCCGGTTGGGGTTCACCTCTAGGACTCCCATCACCCAAGCCCCCGAGGAAGTTCAACTTGAGAACAGTCGCAAGACCGAACGTCGTCGAGGAATCTTCGGATTCGATCAATTTCAATCCCATTAAGGATTGGGGTGAACCACTAAGATTACCGTCCCCTGCACCAGTCGTCGATGAAGGCTCGAACAAAGGAGCGCCGTCAACTCCCAAAAAGGAACGCAAGCAGCCGAAAAAAATTATTTCGGAAAACCTTAAAAATAGAAAACGCTCGGAAAGTCCAGCGAAAAACGAGAAAAAGAGTAAAGACGCGAAAGCTAAAATTCAACCGGTTTACATTGACCTCACGTATGTTCCTCATCATGGTAATTCTTATTATACATCCGTAGAATTTTTCAAAAGAGTTCGGGCTAGATACTACGTATTCAGCGGCACGGAGCCCAGCCGAGAAGTCTATGACGCACTCCTCGACGCTAAAAAAACGTGGGAAGACAAAGATCTAGGTACGTATTAATCCACATTTCTGATTATTCACTCCAATTCATTCAGGAGGCTGGATCCCAAAATTTTATTCTCATATTTTTATTGGCAAATTTAATATATTCAATATTTTTATTGTCAAATTTGATGAAATTCTCGTATTCTTGAAGTTTTTCATGTTTTTAATATGGTTCAGCGTAGCAAAATTGTATCGACGTGATCGAATCATCTCCTTAATCGTCAAGAATTTTCAGCATGAAAGGAAAAAAAAACTAGAGATGAAAATGAGTGAGAGTTTGAAAAAAAATTGACCGGCGTTTGGTGTGTTTAATTTACAGAAGTAACAATGATTCCAACTTATGACACGGATACACTGGGATACTGGGTAGCAGATAACGAGGAAGCCCTCGCCGCGAACCATATCGATTTGTCACCGTCAGCATCACGTTGCACCATCAACCTCCAAGATCATGAAACGAGTTGTAGCGCTTACCGGCTTGAGTTCTAGAGATGGGCAGCTTGTTCAGCGGTCATCGTCGAGTTCTGAGCTCTGTCCGGAACAAGACCAATAATCACTCGACCTGGATCAACCAATGGTAGATCACGAATCAGTCATAACACTGTCTTTGAGGGTGATTTCTCAAAGTACTCGTTTATTCGTTGTCACACAAATATACGTTGCTAATTACTGAATAATCGTGAAGAGCAATTATCGAAGATCTTGAAATGCTTCGTGGCTGTTGGACGCACTCACCGTTCAACCAAAATTCAAATTTACCATCCAATTAAGTTTCAAGATATTTCTTTGGCCTAAGTCGGAAGAATAACCGACGCGATGCACTAGAAATATAAAACAGCAACGCAGATTCGAGTTAAAACGCTAACGTCATACATTTACGAATGACAAATCCATTTCGTTTGCATTCACCTGATTAAATCCAATCAAAAATGTGATAGCCAAGTCTTAATGCACTGACCGTGCCGGAAAATATACTCAACAATATTTATAATCAAAGTTACGTCAGCAAAAGGGCCGGCATAGTAAACGCTGGATAATTACCGAAACAGAAAATGTGCAAGTGTTTTTTTTTTGCAATTTTTTTCGGAAAATTTCATGGTTTATCCTCGTTGGAAAATATTGGAAAAACGTATACCGCGAAAAGTGAATTTATTTCATGCAATTGAGTAATTTGCTTGTCCATTACGTACCAAATCTGTACCGTACTTCGACCAAAAGAAGCTGAAAGGAATGCTCAAGAAATAACGAGCGAGTGAGCGGCGGATTCGAGCTTTTTTTTTATATTTTTTGGAGCGATGGTGAAGGTCGTACCACTTATAAAATATCCATCCAATAGTTCGGTTTTGCATAATTGTGTATTTAATTATAAATGACGCCGCGGTTCGATAGTCAGCTTCCGAGCCCTAATACGTTTGAAACGCGCTGGTAACATAAACTGTTACGCTGACTGATGAATCCATCACAACAACCATCCCGTCCGTCGAGTCTGCTCCTATTGGATTATAATTATAACCAAATGACACGCTTAGACCATAGACGAGAATGTACAATCCAAGAGCCATTGAACTTTTTTACTTATCCTTCGGTAGATCGTATCGACGATGAGGTTTCAACTTGAAATATAAAACACATTGTCGAATGATCGAGACGATATGAAAGGACGCGATATTAGGAGAAAAAAGAAAAGAGATAAATGGTGGGATGCGAACAAAACCACGAGGGCGATGATGATGATGATGATAATTGTAATGATTGAAGTTTGATGAGTTTTATTGAATCGATCCACGGTTATCAATGCTGATTATTGATGAGAGATTATTTATTGGCTATTATTCTATCGTGTCGATTGATTTACCTCAAAACTATATACCCATCGCTAAAGATCATCAACATCAGCTATTTTTATTGAATTTTTATTTAATCAAATAAATAGAAAAAATATCGATTTATTTACGATAATCTGTGATGGTTGATACATGCTTTGTCTAACTTAACATTATAGGACTTTTCAAAGTTTATTTTTTATATTCGGCAGCTTCGTATATGCTGGTAGCTGAGAACCAATGATAGCTTAATATGATCCTAGTGCCTATTCCCCATTTGTTGAATTATGTGCGACTTTAAACGGTTCGAACGTTTATTTTGAATTTTTTTAATATTTATGATTTTTTTTTTAAATTTTAATTTTAACTCAATATCGATAAAAAGAAGAAAAAAAAACGTGCTAATTTTATTTTCTTCCGAGACACGAGAGCGTGAGTTTCAGAACGAATATATAAAAACGATATATCTAAAAGGAGCTTATCGACTCGAGTGATTATTGAAAAATCAAAGAAGGTGATTCGCTATAGGGTTTAAAAGGAATATTTGATAGAATAAATGGTGATTAAGGAGATGGAATAATGAATGAATGGCAAACAATATTTAGCCCGAGCGACGAATCGCTCGAGATAAAGATGAAAGTCTTAAAAATATAATATCCATTTAAATGGGAGATGAAAAACTTAACGAACGCGAGGATAGTTGATTATTGCAATCTTCGAAAATATCATCATCCAACATCGTCCTCCTCGATTATATAGATTATTGCTTTTTATAACGTACATACCGACGGACGTGAGAAAAAGGGAGAGAGAAAAGGAGGTCGAGGAAGGAAAAAGGTCGTTCAAGTATGTACTTCAGAATTTGTGTATTCTTTAATAAAAATAAACTAACGATGACGACCAGCTATCTAGGTAGGGTGTTGAAATTACGAGAGAACAAACAAAATGATAAAAACCAACTAATTAAAAAGGAATATCTCCAAGAAAAAAGCAGAGTTATATATACCGATGAACGTAACGACGAAATATAAATTTAGGTGCGAGCTTTCACTGAATACATTAAATAGGGTGGCTGCGATCAAACAAATGCGACAGATGATACGCGATAATTACACTCGTACGAACTCCAGGATCGAAATGCGCCTCAGGGGTGATAACTGTTGATTATTGTTTTTGTTTTTTTTTTTTTTTTTACCTCACCGACGCACCGATTTCGTTGCGGATTATTCATCGAGTTGATTTATTACATTGTCATCTCACACGGTGCACTAACGAGTCATAATGAACAAGAAGAAAAAAAAAAAAAAAAAAAAGAAAAACTATTGGTTTCGTGCCCGACTGTTATAAATCTTTGAAATCTTGTACATGCACGCCCAAGGTTGAAGGATCTTGAAATTATTTCACAATCAATGAATCTAGTCATCCGAATAATTTTTTGAACAATTTTTCTTTCGTCTTAGCAGCCACGAGTTGGCAAACTACAGGTATCACCTCCTCGGGGTGCGGATGCGTGCTCGTGTCCACGCTCTCAGATTTAAGATTATAACTCAATCTTATTGTGGAGTGTTCGTGGTGCTATGGTTATTATTATAGAAATACAAATGTTACGATCTATATAATAAAAATGATAATATAATAAATATGCAATATACTATCTTTGATTGCAGTACTCGCTTGAAGGATAATGCAATGCTTTTAATTCTCTATTGTATCGGTGTTTGAAAACAACAACTAAAACAAAAACTTTAGTTCTATTCATCACTTGTGACATAAAAAAGCTGGACATTACTGCATTCGAACAAAAAGATATAATTAATAGATGAATAACAAACCTTGATGGGAAAACTGGAGTCTCGTCTTTTAATGAACGAAGTAGCTTAGTGATTCATATTCCCTTGGAATCCTCGTCAAAACCGTACTCATCAGATCGCTCTATATATTCTCAAGAATATTCATTCGCTTGCTCTATTTTTCGTTGAAATTCAATTTTCACACCATTTTTTTTTTTTCATGCGATTTATTAACTGCTACGAGCTTTCCATATTTTCGAAATTAAATTATCCGTACAACGAGAAATACAACATTTGGATATCACACGGTTTGATAGACTATTTTTTCTATTGGAAGTTTGTTTTCTTATTTTATTCCAATGGACCTTCCAAATTCTGGTGTGCCATTTAAAGTAATTACAAAATATATGTCATACGAACGTTAACTCTGAGTTGGCACAGGAAATTATTGCTACGTGGGTTTTTATTTTACGTCCTTGGGATTGGTTAATATTATATTTTCTATTATTGTTGGGAAATCGGTGGAATTTTATTTTTCCGATTCGATTCGGGACGCAGGGCATAAAATCTGCAACTTTAATATTAAATAATGAGACTGAAAAGGAATGAAATATTTTTTTCATCATTTTTCGGGCCAGGATGAAAAAAAAATGACAAAAAAATGGGAATGACAATTTTTTAACGACAAAATTGTCGGAAATGTATACTGGAAGGTGTTTTTTTTTTCTTCAAAATCTGGTATTGTCGGGCATTTTAACAAAGTACGCGATTTTGTCTTCGGTGACCCTGTAATTGTGAA
Source organism: Campopleginae sp. 14b (assembly GCA_030522525.1). Taxonomy (NCBI): domain Eukaryota; kingdom Metazoa; phylum Arthropoda; class Insecta; order Hymenoptera; family Ichneumonidae; species Campopleginae sp. 14b. Next base: position 86,239 of record JAPYYS010000114.1, read on the forward strand.
TCCATCGAGATCCTTTTCGGAGACTACCGTCGATTCCATCTTTCCAAACACCAGCAGGAAGATAGACTTCTCGTTGTCGACTACCGGAGTAAAGAATCGGAGCAACGATTAATTCCTCGCCGACGGAGAATTCGTCGACGACGACATGGCAAGCGGAATCAGCGGGGTCGAGCATCCACAATGGTCGGATTATAGGGAGCCCAGTGTCCAGTGTCTCGTTGGCGTATTTTTTGAGCAAAGGCGTTACAGTTTTTTGTCTGAGCTCGGTGAGTTTTTTGGCCATCTCTAAAACTGTCTCGTCGGAATATTTGCTGGGCAAATGGGTGAAGCGGATGACCGGGAGGAAGGTCGAAAGCTGAAGCCACCTCACGTACAATTCCTTGTCCGGTAAATTGACTTCGTAGTCATTGGCAGGATTATTGTCGGACATTGGCAACGCGACGTCCCCACCGACAGAGCCTGGCATGATGAAAGGATACCCGATCATTCCGTAACTGAGAATCGTAGGTATGACCGTTTTTATGGCTTTCCAAGAGGATGGGAACGGCGGCAGAGACACGAAAACCGGTGCCCTTGGCCTTGAGATCGCGCTGGATACTCCGATGACCGATACCGCGCCGAGTATAGAGTTGGTGAATATTGTTTTGTAGTGATCAGGATTAACGAGAGGTTTTTCGCACTTGTAATAATGGGGCATATCCTGGGCAGTTCCAAGGTCAAGATAAAACGAATCGACGTCGTATTTCTTGATAAGATTTTCGAGTTTGCTTTGTAGCCAGGGTAGAGTTTTGTTGTTTGTGATGTCGAGGACTCCGGCGCTGTTGCTTTGTCGATATCGTGTCAAGGCTGGGATTCTGGGGTCGCTGCCTCTTTCCGAAATGAGCAGTCGATTGGCAACTGCATCTTTGAAATTAATCGACTCGGTGGAGATGAACGGTTGAATGGTGAAAACAATTTTGAAGCCACGACGATGAATGACGTTTATCGTTTCCTCCATCGATGGAAAGCGATTTTCGTCCAGTACGAAATCACCAGGATTTGGTTGCCATTCCTCGTTCAACAAAACGTGACCTTGACGGAGAAATCCCAGGGCTATTACGTCTTCGGTATAATTGTAAATAGCAGCCTCGTCGGTTGGCGAAATTTGCCAAACTGGCTCCGACAATAGAGTGTGAACTGCTTGCAATTCGTCGGGCTTCAGCCCATCCCACAGGGACTTTTCTGCCATCGATGAGTGCAGAGTCTTCATGTTATCCGTTGCACAAATCGTATAATTCAATTGAGGCAACGGAGTCAAATGGTTAATGTAAGCAAAGACGTCGTGTTTTGCTTGGAGACAAAATTCCTTGGATCTATTTGCGTTTATCGAGACGTAAAGAGGCGTTTCCGGGTCGACCACTATCGTCGCTCCTTTCGAATTCAGGAAATAACGTTTTAACACATTTCCAAACGGATGCTTCCGTATGTCGCCCGTTATGAACGGACTCAGATTCAATTTTCCTTGGCCAAGAGGATAAGCCATGTTTTGAATTTGACCTGCTCCGTACCAGTGACCTTGCTTCGGTGACCAGTCGAAACAGTCCTTAGGATTAAAGAACGAACTCAGACTCTGCCATGTCACGTGATAACAATTCATCTCGTCCCGTGCACTGTGCGCCAAGTACAGTCGCGTCTGACCCAGCCACTCTAGACACACTGCGTCCTGTCTCTGGTGATGCGGAAGACACGGAAACACACCCGTCTCTGCTGGAATTCCAACTCCTAAACGCGCCGCTATTATTTCCGCTCCTATGCTGCTGTACACGTGCAACAAACGTTCGTTCTTGTTGAATCTATTTTGAGAAACCACAGAAAGAGACTTTGAGGAAACGTTGCATTGATAAATGCCGCATATTTCGAAGTTTACTCGCACTCACCACACTAATGCAAATTTGCACTCGGACTTTTCAAAACTTTGTCTTTCTTCGATGAATGCATACAATTAATCTTGAAACCATACTTTTTGGGGGTAAAATATGCTGAGTAATCGATTGCAATCATTTTGATATTTTAAAAATGGAATTTTATCGGCGATAAATGGCCAAACTGACGGAAGGAATTTTAAAAACCTGTTACAGTTGAAATTTTCGTGGGTGGAAATTAGCCCGCGTGTTGTGTCTACGGGTTGAGTTTGCGTTAGAGTTTCTCTATCCCAATCGGACAATCGATGGCGTTTGCATCTAAATATTCAGGGGGAAAAATTAAAAATACCTGAATCTTTCGAAGTAAGCTCGTTGTAGAACATGCTGCGTGTAATACACATGGGCAAATCCAACGAGGAAAACGACGCATAGAAAGAGGATGCCCACAAATGCACGGAGTCTGAAAATGAAAAATCAGTAACTGGTCGTTTTTGGTAAAGAAAAAACGATTTTTTTTTGTTTCTGCGGTCACAGAAGTGGCGAGGAAATTTGTTTTAAATAAAATAACTCACTTGTAATCTGCATTTTGACGCTTTTTGCTGCTCCGCAGTGCTTGAGGTATCGACAATTGTAATTTTTCTTTAAGAAGACTGCTTATGCTATTCACGCTTGTTATCGTTGAATTTGGACTCTGTACATCTGATCCTTCGGTCCCGAATTTATGGCTTCCCGAGGATGGGATTACCCGGGGTTTCCGACGCGGTGGAGCTTGAAGAGGCACCCTAAGAAAATGAGAGGAAACACGTTATGTAAGTGGAAAATTCTCCAACTTAACACGAAGACAAAATTCATGAGAATTCTGAAACGATAAAAGTTGGAAAATCTTTAATTTTTTTTTGGCAGTGAAAATCATCGCCGGACTATTGCGAGAGTTTTTAGGGAGTCAACTTAGTGCGGGACGGACAAATTTCTGGTTTATACCTCTGCAAAGAAACGGCACTTCCCACGTCATATCGAGGAATCATATTGAGTTTGATATTTTTTCACCATTGGAAAAAATGTTCAATTTTCTGGTCATTTGCCATATTCACTTTGACACGAACGAGAGGTTTCGTATTGTTTTAAACATTTTTGGAGATTCACTATTTTCTCGTATCCCAAGCAATATTGTTTTTTTGTTATTTATTTAATTTTAATTTTAAGTATCATGGAAATGATCACGACGCGGCTGTTCTTAAGAATCGACTGAGGCCCTAGCAGTCACCGAATGAAATGTGGAAAAATAATGATTCCTGATAACCCTGGAGCGAGATACGGAGATACGAAAAAGGCTCGCCGATGCGCACTTGAGACGATTATTAACTACGTTCGTATTTCATTTGCGTTCGTTCGACGGTTTCCGAGCATGCAAAGCATATTTACTTACGTGCTCGGGAGAATGTAAATACTGGGACTGCAAACATTGAGAAAAGCCGAAGATTGTCAAACATGTTGGGTTTTCAGTCAGTCGCAGCGATAAGAAGAATTAAGATCATCGAAAATTCGTGAAAAAAAAAAAACATTTTAATTCTCCAATCCCCTGGCAAAAATATTTGTTCGCAATGGACACGCGGTGCAGGTTTTATTATTCAGTTGCATTGAACTATTTACCGATTCACTTTAGTAATTTGAAAAATTGGCTCGGGTCAAAATGACCCAGGAGGACAACGAAAGGTACAAAAAATAATTGGAGACATTTTTCTTTACGTACTTGACCATTTCTTCGTCGTTGGCATCTTCCTCTGTTTCTGAGCCCATCGTGCTTCCGTTCGGTGTCGACCCACTATTGCTGAAGGTCGTGCTGCTGTCACTTTCAATTCTCGAAAATTTGGACGTGACGCTCTGTAACCGAGAATTAACGTTTTTTTCAACTTTCTTTCTTTCGAGCCAGCAATTATTTTCGCTCTCCGAGCAGAAACGTTAAACGTGAACTCAACCGCCGAATATCGATCATGGTTTTGACCGGTGAAAAATCTGAAATTATTTGGGAGGGAAATCGAGAGTCGTGTGTGTTCATATTTCGTGGTGGATTTAAGGACCGAGGAGTGCTAGTTGCTTCTGCAAACTTGAAACTCCGACTCGCCAACACGACGGTATTTCCAGATCGTTCCAGAAATTCTTCGAGTTCTTTTTCTCTTCGAGAGGAGCGAAGAAAAAATATCATTAGTTTTGTTAATCGATTCAGGTTTATCTCTTTTTTTCTTATTCGCTCATTTAATTTGAGTGAAATTTTTTTTTCAATGGTTTCTTGTTAATTTTTTTTAATTTTCCTGTGATTTCATTTTCCGATCTGTTGTCTTCGTCAGGATGAAGCAAAATCATTAGCTACAACGTAATAAAATAAATTGAAAAAAAAAAAAAAACCAATATGTTTTTTATTTAAATTATGTGAATGAGGATAATTCTTGTTTGCGAATTTTTGTTCGAAAAATATTGATTCAATTTATATGGATCATCAGAATTCTTAATAACTGTTTCGTCTAGACATGATACAAATTTTCCTCGATATAAAAATGAGTATAAAAATTCCAGTGAGAATGATTGAGAAGATTATTGAGTTGAATTTTCATTTTGCCAGAATGCTTCTTCTCCGATGTCACACTCGATCACGATTGAGATCGTCAATTTTTACGTAATTTTTTTTATTTACTGATTTTAGTTCTCGATTTTAATATTTACAGTTATTAATTATGAATTCTTTACCGTTTGTGTGCCGTTACGCGTGTCATCCATTTTGTTCGGTTTCAACGGCGAAGAATTGGCAATATTACTCGCTGGCTTTTCACTGCCTTCGGTATTTTCTTCAGTGGATACGATTTTTTCTTTTCCGGACTCGATTACTTGTTCGTTTGGAGGACCATCGGTATCTGAATTACAAAAGAAAATATTAATCGTGGTGCAGATCAAAAGGGGAAATCGAAAAATATTTCAACTTTGAAAAAATCTCGAAATGTCAAGGTCATGGCGAAATCATCGTGATTTTTGAGATTTCTGTGTCAAACAATTATCAATATTTTGATCTTTAGTTTGTGAGGAATCGAGAAACAGAAGAAGTTCGAGAAACTTTGAAAAGTAAATACAATTTTTAACCTCGTTCACTAGTGAACATATTTTTTTATACAATCTCTTGTTTCTATTATTCGAATAAATTAAAATGTGTGACTGTTCGGCGAAAAGTAAAAATGAAACTGCATTTGAGCCACGGCCGTCGACGACTTTTCCACTTTTCGAAACATGTTCACCGCGTCACATCCAACGAACAGATTATACGGAACGTTCGTTGCATAATGTTAGACAAGAAGCAAATGCTGGGGATACGAAAACCTTCGCCACGACTGGCTTCCCAACTGAGAAGGTTTATGGAATTTGCAATACATCGGTCACATCTTCATCGGACGAGGAATCTTCGGACAGTTCAGACACTTTGGTGGGTCCATAATATAACGAGCATTCAATTTTCTGTTAAACGACTCAATTGCAGTTTCTGCATAGGGTCAATTTGACCCAGAGTGTTCTTCACCAGACAAATCAGTATTCCGAGCTTTTCTCGATATGTATGCATCGCAAAGGTTCGAAAAATATAAAAGCAATTATGACCTTCGGGAAATGTGAGCATTTTACTCCAAAAAATCGTAGTTTCTCCAATTTTTGATATTTTCGAGTTTATTAAGCAGCGATTTGATCCTCAAAGATGCAACCTTGAAAAAAAATAAGTGCGATCTCCAGAATTCAAAAAAATGCATTTTTTTGACGTTGTAAACTCGCGGCTCCTGTAAAAATGAAGAAATTGTGAATTACAGCGAAAAAGCATTGGCGGTGCTCCAAAATATTTCTCGGTCATGGACGAATAACGAAAAAAAACTGTCCTGAGTCCAAATTTTCGTGCGGCATAAAATATTAATAATATCTCGTGTCTCCGTAGTTCCATGAAGATTCCTCGCAGGAAAACCTTTCAGAATGCACAATTGGCTGCAGTATATTGGACGATGGTGAAGATTGTATTTGCGGGGAGGAAAAACCGATCGAAGATTTAGATTTCGAGCATACGCTCGTGATAATAAAACCAGAATCGATGAAACATTTGAGCGAATTGGACGGTTTGATACGTGAGGAAGGTTTCGAAATGCAACAGAGAAAAAATCTGAGATTGACGTCCGAGCAGGTTGCAGAATTTTATGCGAACAATTACGGCGCCATGGACTTTACAAATTTTGCATCGGACATGACGTCTGGTCCGTTGGTCGTAAAGATTTTGGCGAGAAAGAACGCCATTCAGAAATGGCAATTGCTGATGGGACCAGCGAAGGTTAATTCCTGCGAATTTTTTCACTCTCAAGTTTCTTAGTTTGCTTTCCTGAGTTCTCTAATAATTTGACTCCTCAAGGAGACCGAAGCGAGACTTTATTTTCCTGATAGTCTACGTGGCCAATGCAGCAGATCCCAGTGCAAAAATTCGTATCACGGAAGCGAGACCCCTCAAGAAGCTGAACGCCAAATCCGCTTCTTCTTCCCAAGCTGTTCGTAAACGACCATTCATCATAAATTACTCAACCGACAAAATGTGATCGTAATTCTCACGTCACTGAGCCATATATTTTTCCTAACGCTCCATCATCTCTCTAGTCATTCTGGAACCAATTTTGGAAGGACAAGATACAGAAACTTATTTGAGAAAAAATATCAGCGACTTTTTAGCAAAGGGCTTGGCAACGGTGAGAAAATAATTAACCAATTGTTGTTTCCCAAGAAGGGCAACCACTGCTCGAGTGATTCTGTTCGTTTTAAATGAAATCTGCCACTTTATTCACGACAAAATGTTTTTTCGGATTAAAAAAAAAAAAACAATGATTGGAATCGATTCCATTTTTGGCACCGCCAGCTTTATGTAAACTTTCCAATTGACGAGATCTCAGGGTCGAGAAAATGAACTTTGAATGTCAATTAGGACTTTACGAGCATTTATTCGTATCTTTACAGTGTTGCACGGTCAAGCCATTGGAACCAATTTTGTGGCTTGCGAATTGGTTGCTTTGCAACAATCCAAACATCCCGAAGGTTATACCAATAAATTATTCCAAGTGAATTTATTCCCGGATCGTCGAGACGATGCGGACTAAGGAATGTATTAATTTTTTAATAAATTACTCACCATTTTTAATCGTTTCGTTCTGAGTTACATTGTTTCTTGATGGACCGTCTAATTCCGAAGCAGATGATGTTCCGTATCTGTGTGAAAATTAAAAAGACAATATCTCATTTATTAAAACTATTAAAAAAACTAAATTCAATATTTTCAAATCTCGAGTCCACTTTTTTAATTAACAGAATCGACAATCCTGGGATCACAAAATTGAAGCAACTTTGTGTGTAAGAAATAAAAGTAATTGCGATGAAAAATATCGAACCTTGAATGCACCAGTTGAGTTACGATTTTTCCGACACGAACTTGATCATGAGATATTCGACGTACTGGAGGAGGTGAATTGTATTTTTTGACTTCGATTGGATTTTTCCCTTTGGGACTTGGCGAGATGACTGGCTTGTGGATTCGAAGTGCTCCGGAATTTTCGATCAGTTTGACTCTGTGTCCATTCTTTTTGGACGGGAATCTCAAGTCAACGTCCTTGGGATTTGGGGAAGAGCAATCATTTTGGCAAGTCAGGACGATTTCCGGTGGATTAGATTCGCTTCTTACTGATGGATTGTCTTCTTTTTGGAGTGAAGATTTGTCTGTTTTTCCAAAGCACACATGAGCATCGGAATTATTGAGCCATTTGGATTTTTCGCATTCCGTCAATATTTCACATGTCACATTCTCTCTGTGCTGGTCTTTGTTGAATAAATCGTATTGATGGCTCTCGGCCTCTCCTGGAGTCCCATTATTTCCGGTTTGGAGCGGTTCGACAAACGTTTCCGGTTTTGCCAACGTTGATGAGCTCGTATTATCTGTCCTGCAATTTTTTAATTCAATTAATTTTGACTATAAATCCAAGAATTAATTTAATAGCCGAGGAAACTATTATATGATTTTTCGCTGAGCTCAAGCATTGACTGATATATTATTTATAGAATTAAATTGTTCCAGCAATCTCCATAAATTTGTGCAATATATTCAAACGAAGAAAACGAGCTCTTGACCAGCTCGAACGAGTTATTATTATAATTTATTCTTTTGGAAAACTGCAAGAAAATACGTCGAGAATGAAAATAGAATTTTAAGTAGAAACGTTTTATTCATCATTATTGTAGCGATGGAGGTATTTAAGTTTCCTCGAAGCATTACAATTGATCATTTAGTTGCATTCATTTGAAACGTGCGAAATAATGCACACGCTGTAAATTGAAAAATGATTTAAAAAGCACGAGTTTTGTGGTATAGTTTGAGGTATTAACACGCTGCTAAAAACTCACTGCGTAGAAGGAGTCCAAGGTTGGTGCCAAGGCTGGAGAGAAAACTCAACGTTGTTGGAATCGCTCGGATTCACGTGATCGACATAAGAACTCGAACAATTGGTTGGCTTGTACCAGGGAGACGGGATTGACACGGGACTCAAAGATGAGGGCCAAACGTGGCTAGCCACTTCCGGCCTCGAGGCTTCAATATCTGTCAGGCAAACTCCGCGTCTCGTCGCCAAACCGAGCGGATTCACACTGGCTACTTTGACGTCCCAAGGATCGACGATGGACAGTAAAACGTTCTGAGTTCATGAGAAAGAGACGGAACACCGCTATGACATCGTATTCCGGTGAGTGGGAGAGATCATTCGTTAAGCCTCGTTATGCTCGTCCACAGTCTCAAATGTTCTCGTACACGCAACAGCCAACCATGCATACGTTTTCCACCCATGTCACTCCGTTTTTTTCAACCCATTTCATTTTGCATTGTTCCGCGTTCCAAAGACTCCGATAATAACCAATTTTTTTTCAAGACCTTCTCATTTCCTCGTCCGATCCAAATTTATTTTCATTTTTCAAAAAACCTTTTAAATATTTTTAAAAAATTAAAAATACCAAATTATTCATACAATTTTACGAAAAAAAAACTTTCCCATTTCTTTTTGCAGATTATTTTATGCCCAATTTTTTAAATGCTTTTCCGAAAACTTTCAGCGACAATTACTGTGCCGGTTATCAATTTTCTGATCTGGAAAATATTGGAACACAAATTTGAATAATAATTTTATTAAAAATCTCGTGTTGGATGGATTTTCAGAATTTTCACTTCGTGCGTATTTGGACGAGTCAAGTTGAATTTAGTCGTTGGTATTTTGGTCTGTATAGAAGAGAGTTTGAGAGTGTCAAAAATGAAATAAAGAAAAATATTTGCGATCGAGGGATAAGCTTAAGATAAAAATGTAAAATTAATTGTAAATATTGTTTGAAAAATTACCGAAAGCGAAAGGTGCGCGGTTGGTGTGTGGCTTTGACGTTCTCCGGGATCAAGCAACTTAGGGTGGAGCCAGGACTTGGATCGGTGACCGCTTAGCCATGTACCGTCTCGCGCATCGATCGCTAAACGGGGGAGACAGTTTTTTTGAGTTTCGGATGGTGATAACCAACTGAAACTCAAAAAAATTGTGGTCAGCTGTAGGAGATTTTTTCAAAAGGCTTTACCAGGTAAAAAGGTCGATGCTTGACGATTTTTTCAACGACGAGGGTGAGAAATGTATTCTGCCGGAAATTTCGTGGTCCAGAGACTGCAAGTTTGGATTTTAACTCCGAATTTCAAAATCGGACTCGACGATTAACCAGAATTTTCAAATTCTTCCTTACATGTTCGCCATTCAGAAAAATTGCAATAAAAACACAATTTCAAGTGACGTCATTGCCGATAAGAAAAAAAAACTGCATCCGTTTATTTTATTTTCCTGATTTTATTAGTGCTCGAAGAAATTAGCCCCATAAGATCGCGAAATGGAAACAATTGTTGTGATTATTATTGCACGAGATAATGAGTTATGGTCGAGCAACGTCTTAGCATGCGTGCTAAATTCTATATCTATGCTGTGTCCCCCTGATAACAGCTCGATAACAGCTGTCACACGTATTAGACCATTCAATTTTAATTAACTCTCTAATGTCATAGTCTCAGCCTCTAGTCTCGTTTTTCTGTCGAGACTTCAAATAAATGTCTTAGCAGCGCAAAAAAATTATCTCTGAATTCCAATCTTTCTGCTTATCTCATTCCTCCAACCTGGAGATTGTTACAGCGAGAAAGAAAAATTGTAGCAATTTTTTTTCACTCCACATTTTCATAGCGAACCCCCGAGGCATTTTTTATGCAGTAAAATTATGAAGAAAAAAAAATGAATTTTTACAATTTTTCGAATCAGCTACGATCTCTTTTTTACGTAATGAAAAAAATTATTCTTGGTCGTGGGACGTTTTCCTTGCATCGTGAAAGAGCAGAGATTCCGAACTCACCCTTTGACTCGAAACATTTTCGCGAATAGCAGAGTCACTCTCGAATTCGGGTGAAAAGATAAAGCGAGGGAAAACGAGTTGTGAAAAATTAAGTCTGGAGAACGCGTTATTAACTGTTTGCTGTGGCTTTAAAACTCAATCTTTAACCGCATAACACTCCAAGTGTTATCTTTCAACGAATATAAATGATATTATCTACTCACGTGATATGAAAAATGAGAATCTGTTTATATGGAGATGTGCGCGTGTCCATACGAGAGGAGATTATTGAGAACGTGAAAAATCGTCAATAATTCCATAAATTTGAGTGATCACGGTGTCAAAAATGGCACAGCACTCTTTTCACATTCGGACCACAAAAACCATAGCGTCGATGACGAAAAATCAAGACAGTTCGACAAAAAAAAACGAAAGAAATTTAAAGAACTGAAAAAAACTATAAAACGAAAAGAAAAAAAAAAGGAAATTCTCGCGGTGATCGAACTGCACAACGAAGGGTGTACCTTCTGTTTGCGAGATTTTTTTTTCCTCCTTCCCACGGTTCTCTCCATGACTCAGGCCTCAACAGCGAGAACTCGGACCAAGTTTGACGATATTAAGAGGTGTCACAGGCACCGAACGCCTTTGATCTATGTACAATTAAGACTACTCGCACCTCTGGAGATAGTTAACCGAGTGTCGAAGCGAATGCTTGAAAGAACAAGAAACCTCTTGACAATATTGTCTCCCGATTGGTCGAGGTGGAGCTCATACATGCGCGGATATGTTTTCGAGTTAAATAATCTTTAAAATGAGAGGATGAGATAAAAGCTTCAACCGTTAACTTGTGCACCTATGCTACGGATATAACAGCCAGTAATTCTATAGACAAACATCCATAAACAAATCGAGATTTAGAGACTCTTGAAACACACGCGAATTACACAAAGGTGCCGCACTCTTTCTGCCTTTACAGTGTGTACACATTTATCTTTGAAATAAAAATTTATCACTCGCCCCAACATTTCCTTCCACATTACGATCCGATGTATATTTATTAAAACACACGTATGTGCCTGTATTAACGAGATTGTCTTATGACCTAATTGGCCATCTTACGTCTATGTGTATCGAGATAATTGGCGATATCTTCCCAAACAGATAACGGCTTTTTGTTATTAAACCACAACATTTGGAGGCCCAACGATTGCAACCCCAAATTCTTGCACCAATTTGTGTCCTTCCACACTTTCCAAAAATCGCATCATTTTTTTTTTCACAGCATAAAGCCAAAGCCATTCTTTTTGCCTCCTCCTGTTTCTGTAACGAAATTAACTCAATAATTTCTGTATTTTTTATAAATTAATTCAACGCCTTGGAAAATTTGTTCGGAATCTTCTCGAAACGCACCGATTCGTAATTTTTGTTTTTTTTTCTTCAAATTATTGATATAATTATTAATTGTTTTTTAATATTGTGCGGAAAAAAATTATAAAAAGTGATAAAAATTATTTTCACGGCAACGCCTTTGGATATGAGAGACAAAAGTTTCCTTTTTCCTATCAAATCGTATATTCAAGTTTATAGATTTATAGTACTTTTTTTATTTTCTATGACAAAAGGCGAAAAACTTATTTTTGTGTTTCTTGGATCTAGAAATAACGAATTTATATTAAAATTGAAGTTTTTGTACACACTGCTCAACGTACGGAATGAATACGTCACTTCGTTGGAGGTCTGAATCAGAAATCTCGGCTTATGCTGGCATCGATGGGATGTTCCTCGTTTCACATTCGTTTATCACTTCTGCGGAGATAGAAATGAGTCCGGAGTTGAAAAATGTGAATTCGACGATTATAAACAATGCGAAGTGGAAAACTACGCGGTTGAAAAAGAAAAATCTTAATAACTTCTCTTACTTTTGACAATTTCTTGCAACGCTCGGACTGCAGCCGATTCTGGCATTTCCTCGAGAACGTTTTTCCCCTCGTCGCAACATCTTGCCACCAGCGGATCGAGAGGCAAGGCGCCCAAGAATTTTATGTCCATTTCCTTTGACATTTGTCGTCCACCGCCCGTCAACGCTGGGAATATTTCTGCTGTACTCTGTCGAGCGAGAAAGTGGTAAAATTTTATAAAAATTGTAATAAAGGCACGAAAAAACTTGAGGAAGATTTCGTGATAATTTTTTGCTTTGAAATTTGCCGAACTTCCCGCTCTAGGACGTTCGAATTTCCAAAGTTCGAGGCGAAAGTTTTTCTCTTTGTTTTAGTTGTCGGGATTGAGTGACTTGCTTTGCATTTCGGGCAGACGAAGATGCTCATGTTTTCGATTACTCCGAGGATCGGTATGTTGACCTTGCGACAAAAGTCGATTTCTTTTCTCACGTCCAACAGAGCAACTTCCTGTGGCGTCGTCACGATTATCGCTCCGGTAACTCCGGACCCTTTGAGATACGAAGTCGCTGAAAGATGCTCATCCGAAGTTCCCGGTGGTGTATCCAATATCAAATAATCCAGCGTCCCCCAATCGACCTCCGAAAGGAATTGCCTGATCATTCCTGAGACAAGGAAATTCAATTAATCAGTTAGCGAAATTTGAAAATTTTTATTATTTTTGTGTGTCGTACCATTTTTCTTTGGACCTCTCCATATTACAGCGTCACTGGGACTACCCAACAGAAATCCTATCGACATTAGCGACAGGTTGTCCTCCACATACTGAAAATGCAAGAAATCATCAAGTTCCAATCTTTGGAATCATTTTTTTTCATCAAAAATAAGAATTAAATACTCACAACCGGTGACCAACCAGAACCACTCTGATGTACTTGCTCGTCGAGTACACCGAGTACTCGAGGCTGAGAGGGCCCACAAATATCGATGTCCAAAACGGCTACCTAAATGTGTCGCGAAAATGAACAAAATTTTTAAAATTTAATTTAAAAAATGTGAAAATTGTCAGTGTAGACTTTGTATAGCAAATTTACTTTTTGGAAAGCCTACACTATCCATGATAGTGATACAAGGAAACTGCAAAAGAAATTCTATTGTACAAGATCTAAAAAATTATGGAAAAAAAACCAGTGGCTCAGTTTTTTCAAATTCACACATATGATAATTTTTTTGCAGCTTCTATCGAGTTAAAATCATAAATCTTTAAAATTTTATTGGAATTCGATTTTCTCTAAAGAGCTGCTTATCTCAAATGAATGCGATATCGTATAACCATTAAAAATCCAATACGTTTTAGCTGAGCACTAAAATATCTCTAATTTTTGAATTCCATAATTATTATTTATTTGCTTTTAACAAATTGTTATACTTTCATCTGGCAAGATTATTTCTCTGCTTTTTTTGGTCTTTTAGTTCCTTTCTATGTTTTTGATTCCCTTGTCATATTATTGCTAATTCATATTTATTCTCTTAATATTTAAATGAGCCGATCAAAGGGGTTAATGTAAATTCAATAAAATTTGTAGAACACCTGCTATACAGGAAGTAATAGAGGACATGCAGGTATAAATCAATAGGAGGCTGGTACAGGTTGGCACAACAGGTACAAATAGCTACAGTGAGTGAAATTCTTGAGCACAGGCCATTCCTCCAAACTTTCAGTTCCCACTTGTGTCCGCTGGACGAAAATGTACATTGAGAATCACATGGATGTGCTTGGATTAGGAAAGCGGGTAAATAGAGTTTTTGTTTTCTTGTTGAATTACGCAAAAAGATTCTTACATTTTTGTCTGGATTATCCGCCGCGATTGCTCTTGACAGCAAAGACGTGACGGTACTCTTTCCCACACCGCCTTTGCCTGACAGAACCAAAATTTTGTGTTTCACCAATGCCAAACATTCCTTTACCGCATTTATCGCCGGGTCCGGCAGTTTTGGCGTTCCCGAGGCACACACATTTTGATTCGGACAGCCGGCACACGCCGAAGCTTTTCCTGCACTGACACTTTGCGTGCCAGGACAATCTGCAGTGAACAAGTTGCTTTATTTTGTGCAATTCGATGACAACAAGTTTTATCCCCATTTGTCATTGACCATGTTTTTAAATTTTTGCAATTATTCAAAGATTTGAGTGTCTCTTGGGATGTCGGGGGAAAAATGGAAGAAAAAAACAAGTCGTGTGAGGAAAAATTTGCCTATTTCAAGTGTATCTCGTGACATTTAACATTTCCGCGACATAACCTCTGAAAGATGATTTTTTCAGCGTAATAATGGGCACCCGAGCTGTCAAAAGTGTTAAATCTTTCAAAACCTCGTCTATCAATTTATATTTCATGAAAAATTCAGTGAAACTTGAGAATCATTGTTTACAACGTTACTAAATTGTTCACTCATCGAGGCTTACGTTCTGGAGCTTCTGTAGGTACATCGGCCATGACACTGCCGATATTAACTGACTGGACTATATACACTGACGCGTTTAAATCCATGTGTCATTTGGAGATTCGAAACATTTGAGCATTTATTACGTTTGTTACGAAATTTCTCCGAATTTTTGAGTACGGTGAAATAATCGTTGTTCGAATACTGGAGAATGATAAAACTTTCGAGCTTCAGTGATACGTGTTTCGATAATCGAAAGAATTTCGAACACAAAACTTCACCCGAACTGCGAATAAGCAGCGATATTTCAAATATAGTCAAAAATATAATTAGACGATGTTTTTCTTTATAGAAATATCCATTTTTTGTTAGTCTTTCCGTAAAATCTTCAATTTTTTTTTTTTAAACGTATTAAAAAAAAAAATTGAAACTTTTTCATAGAAAAAAAAAATTTCTGAAATTGAAAAATCTTCAGAAATATGTCATCCAAACTTTTTGATATTCATGCAGCAAATTCAACCTTGGAGTAACGTTGGCGCATCGATGCCGGCAATTGAACCATTAATTCCGCTCGGAGCTGCTGAATATTACAAACGTTCGTCCTTAATCCCTTGGCGACCGAGCATAAGCTACAATAAGAACGTTCAAGTCGTTCCTCTGTGAGTATAATAAAAACCTTCAGTGTCAATTTTCACCGCAGCGCAGGAGACATTTATATTTTATTTGAGAATCTTCTTTTTTTTTACTCCAATCGCGACTGCAATAAATCGTCCGTTCGCTTTCATTTGTTCCCTGCGCGTTCGCCACAAATATTCAATCCACATCATCTCGATTTGAGGTCATAATCGAAGTTGACATTGTTTCGTAGATCGAGAAAGTGTGTCTCGAGCTACGCGATTGATCCAAGCGGCGCAATGTCGAGTAAACCTCTCAGGTTTCCGAACCTCGTAACCGGATATCAACGAGATCCAGCACACGCAGCCCAAGCGGCTGTACACACGAGATACACACCGAACGAATGGTTTCAGAAGCAAATGAGATTTTACAACGAGGCTGATGCCAATACTCATTATTCCGAGAGAATGCGTAGCGATGCCGTTAAAATAATGAGGTTTCCATTTTGCAATATTCCCATTCATCTCTCTCTGTCGGGCTTAGGTTTAAAAAATTGATTAGCAATTTGGTAAAAAACTAAAAATGAATTTTATCGGGTGACGTCTTCGTTTTTCCAATTCTTAACAAAGTCAAGAATCGATTTTCTGGAGGAATAAACGATTAACTGAAGTTTTTGCAATTTAGAGCTGCAGAGGAAAAGGTTCAGTACGCTCAATATGATACAGGACGAAGATTGGGCGAGAGAATAACGGACGTGACTTTTTGGCGTAACGAGATCGCCTCGGAGTTGGAAAAGCTCGTAGAAGAATGTGAACGTCTCCAAGATTGTCGAAACGTCTTAGAAAAGACGATGCACGATCTCGAAGGTCCTTTGCACGTCGTTGAAGAGTGTCTTTATCATCGGGAAGCAAGAAAAAGTACAGAGCTTGTTCATGACGACTGCGAAAAATCGTTGCTTCACGAATTGTCGAATTTACGGAACAGCCAAAAAGTAGTCGAGGCTTGTCTCACCGATTGCAAGGACCAGGTGACCATTTTTTCATCTCAAAACTAGGCTCTAGGACCTCTGAGTTTTTGTGGACTTCGTTTCCATTCCCACTTCTCGTTCCAGCTGAGAAATTGTCGAGCATCTCAGCATCAACTGGAAATAGACTTAAAAAATAAAGAAAGCACTTTGGGGATAGACACGGTGTGTCATCAGTTGAACAATTATAGTCACGGACTGCAATATTATTCGGGAATCGAGAAATATGATCCGTGGTAAGTTTTTCACGAATTTTTTTAACTTAACAAAAATTACCTCAATTTGGCGAATGGATTTTTTTTCTCTCAGTGTTTCGGTCCAAGAATCGTGGGCCGATGCAGCGAATAGAATAATCCAAAAGTCTCAAACGGAGAGAACAAGATCTTGTCAATTACGGTCTGAGGCGGAAGCGTTGGTGAATCGAGTGGCGAGAGACATGTGGGAATCCTGGACGAATACGAACAACGCTCTGACACGACGTACCTCTGAAATATTGGAAGCAAAATGCCATTTGCAACAGCACCTCAATCGGGTAACCAGAATGTTGAGGAATTCCTGTTGGTCGGATATTTAACGAGCTTTTTGTTGTTGCAGGTTCAACAGGAAATTTTCGACGTCGAAAAAAATCTTGAACTCATGAGGAAAGCTATCGCTGACAAAAGTCATGCTCTTCGAGTTGCTCACACGCGACTCGAGGCGAGAATGCATCGGCCGGAGCTCGAACTCTGCCGAGATTATGCTCACCTAAGGTATCGTCAATATTTATCTCGAAATTCCCAAATCCCATTCCTCATTGCGAATAAAAACAAAATGACGAAAAAATTTGTCGCACTAAATAATTTTAACGCTTTTTTTTCGGCGAATTCTCGCGTTCCAGTTTGCAGAAAGAAATCGAAGGCATAAACAACGAAGTGAACAAGATGCACAAAGCTCTGAAAGAAATGGAGAACCAACACCAGCGATTGTTACGTACGAAAAATGCTCTTGAGCACGATCTTGCTC
Organism: Campopleginae sp. 14b; assembly: GCA_030522525.1. Lineage (NCBI taxonomy): Eukaryota > Metazoa > Arthropoda > Insecta > Hymenoptera > Ichneumonidae > Campopleginae sp. 14b. The sequence goes on from JAPYYS010000114.1 coordinate 103,560, forward strand.
TGAAGATCGACACGATGCATATCGACAAAGAAAAAGTGTTTGGTCTAAGACGAGCTTATCCAGTAAACGCTCTTTTTAGATTCTAATGCATAAAGAAAATAAATATGTAGGTACGTAGTGACTTTTCTTTAAGCTATCAAATTTATTTAACGCCGCGAGCGGAAACTGTAACAATGATTTTTACTGTACCGTCTTTTCAGATCGCGTTTAATCTTACACTCGGAATCGCTACACGAGCCTTCAACAACAATGGCTCGTGCGATAGTCACTTAAAGTCCACAAATAGTTGTTTCCTTCAGGCTCGCTGTTTCGCAAACGTTGGTACGGGCACCTTGAAGCCTGGTTTCGCTTCGAAAAACGTGTACGACAGTGTGATTTCGTTGCAAAATTCCATCTTCGGATCTTCAGCGAACTCCGGATCGATGTAGAAAAATACTGGCATATCGACCTGCGAGAGAAATTGAACGAACCGACTGTTAACAATGTTTGACATTTATGACTCTGAAGTTTGCAACGTTGAGATTCAACGAAAAAATCTTTTTCCGATAATTATTTATTGAATTTTGAAAATTATGTCCGAAGCGAATATTGAAAAATAATTACGAGCTCTGCTCAAGAAGAAAACAGAATTTCGTTGCCTTTCAACGTTGCAAAGTTCAACAAGATTGATATTTTTTCAGCGATTCGAATTTTATTGTTGAAAAAAAACTAGACATTTAATGTTGATATGTATAAAGTTGGTTGATTCGTTTTTGGGCAGATCCAAAGTCGAGAAGAGGAAAATTTTATGGATTTTTTTGATCCAACTCAGAATTTTATTTTCGATATTTGTCAACCACAAATATCACTTTTATTTGCTTAATCAACTGCCACTGCTTCGTGACAAATCACATTGCCAATCACGTGTCTTATGATGCTGTAAGAATTACTGGATACGCATAATTCGCGAATAAACACGAAGCAAATAAAAAGCGTGAGAGTACGTAATTTCTAAAAAATCCTGGAATCATAAAAATCTCGTAGAAAACGTCACGAGTGGGATTGGCCACGAATTTTATTTCCCGAGTACATCTCACCTGTTCTCCGGCGTTGAGGCGTTGTTCCTCGAAGCAGAAACACTGAATTTTATTGAAATATTGACCAGCTTCAAAAGGTACTACGTTATATGTGGAAACACCGGTGACCGGAATGTCCGTCGGATTGGTAGCAGTGTAAAAAGCCAGGGCAGTCTCTCCTGGGATTACGTGAATTTCTCGCTGTTGAGGCTTGAAATTCCACATCATCGAGGAACTGATATCGGCGTTGAATCGAATCTTGATAACTCTGTTCTTGACGGGTTTCATATTTTGTATGTCTGACTCGTCCTGCGTCAAGACTCCTCCGTAATTCGTAGACTGCAAAAATTTAGTGATATCGAAGAGATTAATAAATTTAACGCATGATGAGAGGGCAAGGGAAAAATTTTTAGTCAAGAGCCAAGAAATTTGTAATTCAACAAGGTTCTCTTTCGATTTTTCGATTTTCAGAGCCTCGGCAACGGATAATGTTTCGATTTTATGGGATAATTAAATTTGACAGGAAAATTTCGAGGATCAACGAAATTACGATATTTTTCAAATGAAAAATACATTTTTAGTTGAATTTTGAGGATGTGACTGTCTTGGGAGAAGAGACAACGTACCTGACAGAATATTCTGTACAATGGAACGGCTGCATAAGCCAAACCAAGGGAGAGAACTCCGACAGCGGTGAAATAATTAACAGTGGTAAGTTTCCGTTTACGCTCAAGCTCTTCCGGGCTGACATGATCTTTCAATAGATTTCGTCGCACATTCGTGAAAAAACTCCGGGCGTAATTTCTCGATAGACATTGATATGTTTTGAGCAACATTTTAGGGTTAAATTTCGTGTTTATGTTGTTACATCACAAGCCTCGACAGGCTTAACCTACAAAATTCATGAGGGATAAACTGAACAGATTACGCGGTTGACTGACTAGATTATTTTGTCTAACGTAAGGATTTAGGGGTTGAATCGTTTCGATGCAAAGATAGTGTTTTGATGTTGCATCGACATATGATTCAATAACATGCAATCGATGCAATTATTATAGTTGACGGTTTTAAAACTTCTGCTGGACGGTCATACCAGCCGGAGCTACGTTGTTATCGAATCGACAACTGCGGCGCAGCGCTACTATAGCGATCTAAACTGAATTTGCCTTCTGTGTGGTCCGGTATTGTTTTTTTCTCATATAAATCTCCAGTATACCACAATATTTCATTGGCATTTTTGCCAGAAACGAATCAAAAATATTATAACTTTGACTTATGAGCCACCTCGTATCGTTAAAAGATTCCTCTTTGATTCATTTTTTCCAGAAATTCGGACGAACACGTACAAAAATATGAGAGTGTATGTTATAATTTTAGCAGTTGTTATTATTTTAATGAATAAAAAACTTAAAACATAGCCAAAGAAACGACAAGATGGCTCTTCTGATTTTTTAAAATTGTAGGCGGTGTATAGAGGCGCATATCAAAAGTCTACACTACTCTTGTCACAGTAAAATGTTGAGGAAGGTGTCGAGGGATAAATGTATGCCTCGGATTGTTTACCGCGCTCCTGTGTAGCGCGCGCATGGTTCGGTCGACAAGGTCAAAAGTCGACATGGAGGGGGAATGTTGTTTACATCGATGCGACGCACAAGTGATGCGCAACTGGTCGGACGCGTGGGGGCGGCAAGGAAAAGGGATAGTAGGCTGAGCGCGACGACCGAACCAGCGTGGTGTGCTCCGGAGCTTGCAAGCTTCTTCAGTCGGGCATGAGCCAGTGAAGAGAAAGTATTTGGAGCGTCAGTGGGCGGCTTTAACTTTTTACTTTGCCTCTCATCCGTGGAGATGGAACTGGCGGCACAAAATATTCAATGACCTGAACAGCGGATTCCATCCTACTATTCTCAACAGATAAACATATTCTCAACAATATCTCCCTTTAATTCTATATTTCCAAATAAAGCGAATCATAGCAGATAATTCTGACCGCGAGATCATGATATATCATACTAATTGAGTTCATACAAATGAATCGAAAAATTTATTTTTCGCCATAATACATAATATTAAAATGCATGCTATTATTTTTCAAGTCAGTTTTTTCAATAATACAAATATATTCTTAACTTTATTCACGAATCGATACGATTATCAACATGAAAAGGTTGAAAAACTATTGAATGATCTCGAATTCTATCGGACGTTGTCAAAAATGTTAAAAAATTTTGCCAACGAGTTTTTGTTCAGCGATAACGTGTGACAAAGGGAGCTTAGCGTCTCCTCCCTAGCACACGTATTCGCAATACGTGTTTATGCCCTGACGCGGGGTTGGCCTCTTGATGCGGGCAACTATATACGTGCCCGTGTGCACGAGTGAACAAATTAATGAAATAATGTCCTTGAAAATATAAAATATTACAGTGCACATCGCGGTAAATACGTCTCGTAATTAGTCCGGAAAAACCGCGAGTCAATTTTGACATTATTCGAATCAATCCTGCGGAATTTTAATTGAAATATATTTGAAATTAATTAATTTATTCGGTGAAAGGTAAAACAAGTGGAAAGTGGTGTTGTGAGTTTCTTGTGTACTGGTAGTGGATCACGACACTGCAGTTTCCCAGAAGCCGCGCGCCTCGAAACGTGGGACAATGGGAACATCGAAACGTGAGTAATTGAATAATTTTGTAGCATACACCGTGTGATATTTATCCATGAATCGAATCCTCTCAAAATTCGTTCAAATAATTCGACGTTTCCGATTTACGATAAAGCGTCAAATGTTTTCGGATGAGCCGAGTTGAATTATTACGACGCTGGCCCGCAGGGTCTTCAAAATCGGTAACCGGGCGATCGCTCCTACCAGCGGTCGGTAATTGCATTTACCTTGCAGTTGAGATACCACTGAGGGTAAGATAGATTCCATGACTGCGCTGCTCCAGCTCGGCTTATTTTTGGGTCTCATGTGCTTGCGAGCGTTCAAAAGGACTTATCAGATTCAAGGTCGACGAAAAATACTAGATAATTAAGACAACTTTTACGTCCCTTATGGTCTAACGATCTTCAACTCCCTTTATTCTTCATTTTTTATTTTTTCATTCTTTTATCCTTTTTTTTTTTTTTTTTTTTTTTTTTTTTTTTTTTTTTTTTTTTTTTTTTTTTTTTTCTTCAGATTTTTGGGTCAATAGAAAATTTTCCATGCAATTATAATTGTAGACCTAAACTGAATGAAACGATTTATGAGCTTTCTTTCAGAGTCTCATCGACATTGTTTTTTTTTATCTGGTACAAAATGCAGTGACCATTACTGTCGTGGCATTCGCCCATCAAATTATTTTTTAGCTCACACTGTGGGCTAGAAAAATGCTCATTTCGATATGAAAATGAAGAAATTTTGATAATAAATTCAATTGCAGGTGATTGCAATGTAAAAAGGTTACGATAATGTTGCGATTTTATGATTTCATGGAGAGCAATCGACTCTGGCAGAAGAAAAAAACGAATTTTCTTGACGTTGCCGAAGTTTATCGAAAGCTTGAAATTTTTGCAACACACCATGAACTATAAGGTTTTGAGTATCGATTATAAGGTTTAGAAAAATAAAAAGTGAAAAATCGATAAATTTGGAGCTTGAAGAAAAAATGAGAGTCGAACTTTTTACTGTGAGCTTTTTTGTCTCATTGCTCGATTACCGTCCCAGTCCTTGGCATTGTTGATAGTTCGGCCGACAGCTTGTTCGAAGTCTTTCGTACTAATTGTACCCATTTTTTCGTCGTTGGCGTATTTGGCAACGACCACGTCTGGAAAAATCATTTCATGGTCATTTCGTTCGCGATATTATTATTATTTTTTTCTTTCCATCGGACTAAATAATCTTTGAGCATCAAGTTGGTCGAAAATCATCGGAGCTCGTACCTTGGACACACGAATAAAATTTCGTTTTGCAGAGCACTTGCTTCTTCCCTGTGTTTTTTACTGCAGTAAATTGCACCACGATGTCTCGAGATATAAATTTCTTGAAAATGTCTCGAACTGTCTGTTGCATCGGAACGCAAATACTCGCGATTCTCCACATGCTAGCGATCTGGAATCACAAACAACCAACATTAAATATACAAAGCCCTGAACATTTCATTGCAAGTGAGATTATAAAAAACAAAACAAAAAATCTAAAAATCCAAAAAAAATTATTTCTCAAAGTTTGTCAAGAGTTCTTATCACGTAATCATATCGATTGGGAATATTTTTCAATTTTTCATATCAGGTCATTATTAGAAAAGAAAAAAAATGAATTTTTTTTTTTTTTTTTTACATGATCGTGAGATGAGTTTTGGTGAGGCTTCAGATTTTCATTAAGACTCACAATGTCGTCACGGAAATTGTCATCTTGAAGCAACCGAGTATCGAAGAGCGTAAATTCTTGCATACTTTTCATGGGAAGATCCAAATCATATTTTTTAGCTGGGCAGCTAAAACTATCGAGCTCTGATAAGCTACCGATGCCGGATTTTTTCAGGAGTATTTTGATTTCTTGTAATTGAGTCGATATTCGGTCCAAGTGGATATGTTGCTCTTGAAATCCTTTGCGGACAACTGCTTTCACGTCTGAAAAATATTAATCAAATTGGAGCAATGAGTCAAGAGTGCGAGTAAAGTTCCACAGAGAGGGTTAGTCGCATATCGTAAGAGAATTAATTTCATTACGATATCAAGTTCGTAGAAAATCGTTTCGGAGTTTTTACTTATTTTTAGAAATGTGTTTTTTTTTTTCCACCGTGAACAACGAAACATTAAATGCAACGTAGCCCCAGGAGGATCGAACTTCATGCTAGAATTTGTTGACACTGAAATAATCATTAGGCTCGCATCCATACGAGCGTGACTCAAGAGATTCGTTGGTAGAGCTCATGGGCCAGCGGTGGCTGGAATTATTCGAGCCATACGGAGACTTTTTTGGGACTAATCATGTAATTCATTTTTTTTTAATGCTCCTCCTCGTCCGTCGTGTTCGTTCTGCCGGGTCTTTTCAGGTTTTAGTTAAAAATTGTGTGTTGTTGATGCATGGAAACTTTTCACAATATTTTTTTTAATCAAAAACGTCGTCGATTGTTAAATACAAAAGCAACGTTTTTACAACGACGAAAAATTGGGAATAAACATTTTTTTTATCGCTATAACACGCGGAGAAAAAATAATCATAACGAAAAGTGAGAGAAATAATTATTGGGATGACTAAGCAGGTGACTCGGTTTTTGCTGCATTCCTGGTTAACGAGTCCATCGGTATCTAGTGGGTTTGTTCGTGATCGCGAAGATGATGACTATGTTTGAATTTTTTTTTGCAATGCCCGCATTCATATCTTCGTACAACTCCGCACTCCAGTCGCAGATGTCGTCTCAGATTACATCTGTGAGAATACGTTCTTCCACATCTTTCGCAAGCATGAGGTGGACCGATTTCGAAATCTTCCGATTCCAGGCACACTGTAACAGAGGAAAATAGTCGAGTACTAAGAAAATTAGCTCTGGATCATTTTTTTGCTCGCTCCTTCAATGAAGCTTGTCAAAAACTTGGCGGGTACTCGTTCCAAAGTTGAAAAACAATGGGAACAAGGTTCCAACATGGCACGACGTCAAAACATGCGACTGAAAATTATTCAAACAAAATGCGAGCTTCATGAAAACATTAAAATGACTATGACTGCAAATCCAGAATGTCGTTTCCACTATTTTTTCTTTATTTTATTTCCAAAGCTTTTTTTAATACACAAAATCGCAATTGGCCAGAATTTCGATTGGATATTTTGAAAATTTCGTGCACTGCAAGTTGTGGAAGAATTTGGATTATTATTTATTTTTCATGAAAGATTTATGTGAGGATTTTATTATTTTTTTTCATTCAAAATTTTGAGAGTTATTTGTTGATTTTTCATGTGGAAATTTAGGATCAAGTTGACTCACCATGGACTTCTAAAAAACTGCTTATTCCACTGTAAGCCTGCATGCATTTTTGACACCTACTCGTGTCTATGATTGTGCACATTTCCAGTTCCTTGCAATGCTTCTTCGAGCAGTTCTTTCGATATTTTGTGGCCTCGCATTATGTGAGCTTTTAACATAAATTTGTAATAGAATTTCATTGGACAAAATTTACAAAGAAATGTTTTTTCTTTGTTGCCACACTCGAATTTTTGATGACGTTGAAGCGAATCCAATCGAACGTAACTCCGACCGCATGCCGGACAAACGTGTTTCTCGAACGTGCCAATTGTCGCCAAAAGTTTTTCCTGCTGTTTCGCCTCGTAGTAACCTTGCCAATAATCTGCAATGAAAGAAAAAAATATCTGCTTCAAGATCGAATTTAATAAAAAATTGTCAATGCTGTTTTTTGTTTAGGAGAAAAATATTTTTTTATAATTGATTTTTTCGATTTAGATCTTGTGGGTGAGGAAAATTCTTTTCTCTCATAAGAATTGCTCATAATATCCAACCCTTACGCACCACGTAACATCAAGCACCCCATTTATTCGACTCATGGGTCTGTGAGACCCAAAATATACTCCTGGTCATTGCTTCATATACAAATTTACATTTTTTCACAACTTTTTCACTTCGCTGCGAGAAAAGAGATATTAAATGAAAGGAAAGAACGTTCATTTAAATTACCATATTCCCCGCGGGTCTCCTAGACCCAGAGCCCTATTTTGGAGTAAAATTTTTCAGGCACTCCAATAAATAATCTACGCGCGGAGAGGAACGACTTGAAAAATTAATTTGCATACATTATATCGACAAATAATTATTTATTTATTTATTAACCAACAATGGCGGATCAAAAAAAAAAATACCGAGTGAAAAAAGCATAGAAGCGTCTCAGATTTGTTTTTATTATGTAGCGTATTACGTGATACGATAAAATGAAACTGCAACACAAAAGTAAACAACTAATATTTTCATATTTTCATTTATAATTGTAACAAAAGTTGCGATTGACTTTTGCTTGTCCCCACATTTACACGCCCAAACCGTATTCTACAGACCATATTTTAGTCTTTTTATTCCTATCCTTTGTATTGAGCTCCGAAAAAAAAATGTTGACTCATTTTTTAACATTAATATTAATCCAACCACCACCGTCCACCCTTGCCCTTTCGCGAATCTCCAGACGGCAGGCTCAGTTTATGTTTTTTCGAAATTTCATAAGCAATCGCCAAATTGGATAATTATTATTTTTTATGCAAACTTAATTCGTTTTTTCCTCACCGAATGCGGTTTTTAATTTCTATCATTAAGTCTCTCATGATATTCCCTAGAAATACTATAAAAAATAAGGAGATTGATATTGAGAATGCAAAGGCTTAAATGATGTCGAGCATCTGGCCCAGCATCTCCTTCGGAACGTAATGACCACGCAAATAATGATCCTTCAGTTCGAATCGATAATAGTAGGTTTTCGGGCAGAAGTTGCAATGAAATGTTTTTTCCTTGTTGCCACATTCGACTTTTTGATGTCTCCGCAAATTGTCCAATCTCGTGTAGGTTCGTCCACAGGCTGAGCAAAAGTAACTTTTCGAACAAGTTTCCACTCCGAAACTGTGACGATTCATCACAACCTCGGCTCTCACTTTGCTCGGGTTATTATGATGGCGACGACGACGACGACTCCGATTCCTCCAATGTTTACCTGCAAAACACATAGAATTTCGTTACAGTATCTTTCATTTTTTCTCTTATTCCCACTGAACTCTATTGCATTTCGAAATCGACTCATTCCCCGTTGAAAAATCATCACGAAATACGTTTATTATAAACAATTTCGCTCTTGTTTTTCTTTATATTTGTTTACATATTTACAACTAAACCGTAAGACCAGCATTCTCTGAAGCCCATTTATTCTCGACAAATTTACACACCGCTCAGGCCTTAACGAACCATGCAATTCGATCAACTTATCCTCATCGACATAATCGCCAACGAATCGATATTTAAAATGAACGTAATTATACAATAAAAATGAAATTATGATCCTCGATTAAAAAAAAATAATAATTTTTTTTCAATGTCAATATCGTCGTAAATGTTATTCTTAAGTAATACACATATAGCATATAAATTAATACGAGATCCCGTATTGAAATACTTTATCGATAAAGACACGATGTCATGGCTTTTTGTTTTAGTCATTTTTATGGAGAATCTCATGTAATAAACGGTTTCTTTAATTTTCTGTTCATTGTGTCGAGAAAAAAAAATACTGGGTCAAGTTTCATTGGCTTTAAAAACCAGGAATGAAAATGGCATGACCAACGCTGCTAAATTATTCTTGATGGTCACATTTCATTATTTTCTAAGGATCGTTGCCCTAATCAGGCACTTGAGTGCCTCTCTTTCATTATATTTCCTTTACTCGTACAAAATGGCTTGTGACAACGTCGATCCTGTCAATTCTTAACGCTACGTTACAGGAAATATGCCACTCTTTGTTTTTCTTCGTTTTATAAAGTTAAATAATACTGAGGAACTTAAACTTTGGTTTCGCTGAGATTTTCCTATTCATAGTGGAAACTTTGGTGTGATTATTCAACTGGCAGAGGGATATTATAGAATATGTTATTTTTGATAAAAGCTGCTCTGAAAATTATCTTTCTAAAAAATGCACTGAATTTTTTCATGGATTATGAGAAATCAGGTAATATTTAATAATAAAAAAGAGTTTTTCTGCATTTTAGTCTTCGGTTTTTTTCAAAACTTGTGAGAGCAGCGATTTGGGTACTTTATGGACTTGAAGGAGATGGTTCTTGAGTGCAAATTTGTGCCAGTAAGCCTTTGGGCAAAATTTACATAGCAAATTTTTTTCAATGCCACATTCGTATTTGAGATGCCGTTGGAGATTCTGTTGTCGATTATATCTTTTTCCACAGTTTTGACACACGAATTCTGTCCGCCATTTATCAGCCGGTCGCGTTCGAATTGTATGGACACTCGTAATCGGTGCCTTTTTCTTGTAACAACGACGTCGGTCTCCACCGGTTTTATATCTCGCTCTTTTTCCTGAAACACAGACACAATCGTCGATTAAGTATCGTTCTAAATTTTTGCATCGCTCTGACATTAACAACAGCACACAAATCTTCACAGACATAAAAAATGGACAAACGTTTTAGAAAATTTAGAACGTCAAGGATTTTTCATCTCACCTGCTCCATAAGTTCAACGTTTTTAATTACGAAAAATTCAACTTTCTGTGCATGCGTGATGAAAATATTTTCTGCGACGTAGACATCTGGAACAAATATAATCAACGTTATAAAAATAAATAAATTTTCATCTCCCATGTTGCTGATGGAGCAGACAATTGCAGTTTTTAACTATAAAACATTTCATTGGATTATCCCATCGATTTTATTTTGTTTATTACGAAAAATAATCTCTGGAAACTTATGTACATTGCAGGGTCATAAGATACTTATTTTTATCCCATTTTTTTTGCTTATTCTACTGTAACTAGTTTGCCCTAATTGGGCAGTCTCTCCGATAAGGTTTGAGACACAAAATAATAAATATTGCTTTAAGGAATACAGCCACTCGTGAGAAGATTGAAAATTAGTAATGTACGTATTGTATTGAAGAATCAGTATCCATGATGGGAGGTCAAATGATTTCTGAGCTCGTATCGATACTTGAATTTGCGATTGCACACGAAACAAGAAAATTGTTTTTCTTTGTTGCCGCACTCGACTCTCTGGTGTCGTTTGAGGCTGTCCAACCACTTGTACTTTTTTCCACAGCTGTGACATACGTGCTCGGTATTTTGGACGGTCGTGAATAAGTCCGGACCGGCTGGTACGATTATTGAGAAAGTTTGTCGTTGGCTGCGCTTGGAATTAGTTGATTCGTGGGTCCGATGATAATTTATTAAATTATCGATCTTCTGCTCGAGTCCAAGATCTCTCGTCTTTTCCTCCAAGCTGCGGAGAGCGTTGTATCGATTGGTGAAGTCGAGACAGCCTGAAAAAAAAAAAAAAAAAAAATACCATTTGGAATTAGGGATTTTGACAGATGAATGAAAAATCGCTCGATACTGAGCTGTGAATAATCGATAATCCAATAAAATTTGAGATTTAATATCGGAGAGAATGAGCCAATACGAAAAGACAAAAATGAGTATTCGGTCGGTACATTTTATTGGTTTTTATGATGCGGGTCTATCAGGTTACACTCGATGAATATGAATCAGTGGGAAACGTCGATACGAGGCAGATTTTAACTCGGACGACACACATACCAGGATGACTGCGAAATATAGTTTAATCGATGGTCGAAGATTAATTGAAAGTGATACTTAATCATCGACCATCCAAGATGAATCGATATTTCCTATTTGACTATCGTGTTGAGCCAAATGCTTTTTCAATAAGAATTTGTAAGCAAATTTTTTTTGGCATATGTTGCACGACGATTTTTTTTCTTTTCCACCGCATACGAGACGCTGATGGCGTTGGAGAGTGTCTCTTCGACGATAACTCTTGCCGCATTGACCGCAGTAATACTGCTGGCCATCGTAACGACGATGATCCTTCAGTGACCTCAAAAAATCTTCACATTTAAGCTGATGTCTCTTTAGGCTGTCTACCCTCGTGTATGCGCGTCCACAACCGCTGCAGAAAAATTGCACTCCCTTGGACAATGACTTTTTGCGTTTTTGAGGATTCGGACTCGAGTCTATCGTCTGGACGATCGTTGAACTGTCGAAAAAATAGCCCAAGTCTGCTTGAAATGGGACTGTGCATTCTCTCGATATTTCGTCGACCTCGAGGACGATCCTCTCGGTGCTCAAGTCTGAAAAAACGTTAAAAAACATTTTGTTTTTCTTTTTAATTATCCAAATCCTTTTCGCTATAGTTTTACAATATTAACAATGCGTGTTAGTGTGTCCTCGTTAGGATCGCTTTACGCTAATGTACCTGCTGAGGAAAAACATGCTAGGCCATGCACGCAAATGCTTTGTCATGTTTAATCTTTTAATTGGCTATTCAATTACCTTGTATTTTCGGGCTTACTTGTTAACAATCGGAGCGAATTTATTATCAACATTTTCAATCAATTATCGTTAAGAATCGTTTGCTTTCGAGGTTTCTTTTTTAATTTCCCCATTTGCTTTCTTTTTCATACATTTTTATTACATTTTCTTTTAATTATTTTAATTCGTCCTTGTTCCCACTTGAGTCAGTAAAAAAATTAACTTAAAATATTTCAACTTCTGATACTTAATCGATACAATCGTTTTTAATCCATTGGAGATTTTTATTTCGAGAAAACGTCGTTTTTTCCGTTTTTTTTTTTTCTTTTTTTATTTGCCTTTTTACTTCAAGAATGTTTCTCCAGCATGTGATTGGTTAGCCTGTATCTCCGATAAAATGCTTTGTCGCATAGATCGCAAGGATAGCCAGGTGCTTTGCCGCACTCGAGACGCTGGTGACGTCGAAGGTTGTCCAGGGATTTGTAGCCTTTGCCGCATTCTCCGCACATGAATTTTCGATCGTTTGCACGCGCTTGTTTAATTCCCGTGGCCAAACTCAGCGGATCACGTTCGGTTGTTCTTCTTGTGCTCACACGCCGCACCGTTGGCGGTGTCGATTCAAAGTTGGCCTCGTCTTGGTATTGGGGCTCATATTTCTCCTCGTAACTCGTAATGCTCTCGTCAAGAAAAACTGCAAAATAAAAAAATTCAATAAGCAATTAGAATCGATTTGGTTACAAGACGAAATTAATTTTTTAACACTCTCATTAAATCTTTTTTTTCTTTCGAAGCAAAAAAAATCATCAGTTTTGTTCGAAATAGGAAAAAAAATATATATTTTTACGATTAATTGTACATTTGCTTCATGCATCGCCGTCTTTTTTATCCGAGCCGACACTTATTCTAATTCTCCGTGTAACATATCGCAATCAAAAGAAAATCATAAACCACACGTGAAACATCGTTGTTCAGTTTATTCGAACGATCTCACGAACATTTGGATCCTTAAACAATTTGACACACAACGAAAAATACAATAATGCACACGAGATTCTAATCAATAGCATCTTCTTCGATTAATCTCTCGAGACGCTTTACAACGTAAAGTGAAAAGAAAAAAAAACTTATTAAGACTTACTGGCGACACCGAACCTCGCAGATTTCACTCAAATTTAAAAGGCATCCATATCTTTATGACACACTGGCTCTACAATTATTTCGTATACTCGCAAATAATCGCTTCGATGTTTAAACTTTATTACAATATTTAATGTGAAATTTATTTTGCAAATTTTATTCAAATTCAGAAACTTAATTCATGATTAACATCTTAAGAATAGGTCACAACACATTGGAAAACAAAATGGTTTATGTGGGTCCGGCAGTGGCCCAGTTCAGGGAGCCAATAATATTTATTCGGTCTATCGACTCGAGGCCATCGATCCGTCACGTATTTTTAAGGATAAAATTTTCAACATCGTTTTATCAATCATAGAAATTCATTAAATGCTCGAACCAATAATTAGACTTTGGAATATTGCCCGTTATCGTAGGGACGAAAAAAAAGGATGCAACAAATCCATTCGTCAATTTTAAACTGTTTTAAACTTTTCCTTAAATTTTTCTCAGTTCATCGACTCTGAGATAAACCCTTCGGCCCATTCTGCGATAAAATTTTATGATTTTTTCGTGATTGAAAAAAAAGAAATTTGAAATAGCTGGAAATTATTATTTTTTTTTGACTCTCTGAACTCGACCATTGACTTAGAAATCGATCTCTCGCAGGGTCGATTGTAGATAATGAGGTGAATTATTTTTCTATATGATTTTTCATGGAACCTGTCATGTTTTTTTTGTTCGTTTTTTCGCTCTTATGACGAAAAGTTTGAAGGGGAATTTGAGAATCTTTACTTTCCAAAGTACTGATGAGGATAAAAATGAGGAATAATTTTGTCGAATACGTTTTTGGTTGGCGTAGCGTCCTAGCGGGACTTCTTTTTCGTGCTGGCACGAAGTTTTCTTTGACAGCCAACAATGTGTGAATTGAGGACGAATTTGTGTCGGAATCGTCGGTCACAAATTGGACAGATCTCGGATGGGACGACGCCGCACTCGAGACGTTTGTGACGACTCAACGAAGTGGTTGCCTTGTAAGATTTGCCGCATCTGTTGCAAACGTGCTTGTCATCGACGACTTGGTAATTCTTGCGCAATACCAACATCGGTTTAAATACAAGAGTGGTAGGTTCCGGCTTGGGCCAATCGGTGTCGACTTCGATTTTTGGTGGGAATTGATCAGACTGTAGCATCGTCGCCAACATTCCTGAAACGAAATATTAACATGGTTAGAAAAATCTTTGTTCTCGGCACTCTCTCTCTCTCTAAATTAATTATAACGACAAAAACTACTTTCTTGCATTTCACCGAAAATCGAATTATTGTGGCAGTGCATTTTCATTTTTTTTCAACACCAATTTCATTATATATCGTGCCAAGCCGTTCCGATAGAAAAAAGAAAATACCAAGATTGCATAGTCGAACAAATAAATTGGAAAACAAAACGAAAAAATCATCCTCGTACGAGTAGAAACTTTTGTAGAGACAAAAGCCAATAGAACCTCAAGCAGAAAGTATCTTCGCGGTAATTAGTGTGTTTAATTGCGTCAGAATATTGTTATTATCATTAGATTGTAGAAATTCATTCGCATGTTTATTTATGATTTTTTTTTAAATTTTCTTCCAGTCCAAATCGATATTCACGTAAATATTCACATTTGTTCTTCGTTAATTTCTATGACAACATATTTTCATCATGGGCGGTCATAATTGTAATTCCTTCACAGTTTTAAATATTCTTCCACGTGAACGAATAATTCGAGCAAGTCTCGTGGCTGTTGAGATTTTCATATTATTCGTTATCAGACACAGTCCAATAATAAAAAAATATTACAATTTATAGTAATGAACAGCAAATGATTATTTTGTTGATAAATTAATACCCTCATCACTGGAGCTTTTCTAAATTGCCTAAATATTTTTTTTCATAATCCTACTCGTGGTAAAAATATTTGACAAATATTCTGTCAATGTTTGTTAGCGAAAAAAATGTTCTTTCATCAATCAACTTCATGGAGGAAGAAGAATTAACGTTGGAGAATAATTGCAAGGAAGATTGATTGAAAAATAAATGTTACGACAAAGAGTACGTAATTGAGTTCATTTTATTCCTTAAAATCCGAGATGGTGTACAGACTTGACGTGAGACTGCCAACGATGTTTGTACTTGAATTTTCTGCTGCATATGGGGCACTTGAATGTCGGTTCTTTGCCACACTCGACGCGTATGTGATTCTGGAGTGATCCGCGCCATCGATATCCTTTTCCGCATTGAAAGCAAATCCAGCTTTTTTGATAGGGGGCCCCTGAAAAAAGAGAAAAAAAAACGAAGTTGGAGCTCGATTAATATTCGATTAATTCGATTATTCTCGTCAGTTCGATCTTCAGGGAATTTTCATTTTTCTATCAATGACATTAATATCGCTAGAAATAAATTGAATTGCAAACTAATCGAGTAAATATTAAATCAGAGTAATTAAACGGGAGCATCAATCAAATTGATTAACTTTATTAATCATTTGCGCAAGAAAATCCCATGCACCAAAAACAAAAAAGAGAAGAAAAAAAAAACAATCACAAAATTACAAACACATCAGTTTCCTCTTATAAATCGGTGGATTTATCGAACGCTACCGATTCCTCGGTACATGAAAATTCGAGGTCAAATGTGATTTCAAACGATGCTTGTACTTGAAGAGTTTGCCACAAAGGAGACAACTGAATCGTGGCTCTTTTCCACACAGTCTCTGATGAGTGTACCGGGACGATTTTCTCGTGTAGATTTTTCCACAAATCGTACATGGAAATACCGATCCATAGTCCGATCCATCGTCGGCATAAAAGTCTGAAATAAAAAAATGAAAATAATTTATTGAGTGCAGCCACTGTCCCCTTCAATTTTTATCAACAAGTGCGCTTTTTTTGGGGAAATATTTTTTTGGTTCAACGTTCGTTATATTTACAGTTAACAATATATCAACGTGTCAAAATTTGGTATCATTTATATATTGCTTTTCTTCGTCACAATATAATCGATTATTAAAATGACATTTTTATGGGCCATCGTAGAGATGGATCGATCGATGATGCTTCGTCAAATGATGTTTGTGCTTGAATTTTCTTCCACAAAAGTCACAAGTAAAACGTGGCTCGATTCCGCACTCCATGCGTTTGTGAAGACTCAACGATTCACGCCATTTGTATCCTTTGCCGCAATTGTCACAGGTGAATGGCGATTGTACGTAATACCGATAATAATCTGAAATCAAAATTTACAAAAAATTGATAATAAATAGTGGAATTTCGCATTTCGAAGAAATAATTTTGATGTTAAGTTGATTTTGGTGCATATTAAGCGGGTGAAACAAAGTGTAGAACAATTACAATTCAAGGTTGTTATTTAATAGGACCGACTGGAAATCCTCGGCTTTGTGTTTACAATGAAAATCGTTTTTTAATGCTCCATTTGTGAACCCAATTGAGATGCTCTTTCAGTTGTGAACTTCGGCGATGTTTCTTATAGCATACGGGACACGAAAATCTCGGCTCTACGCCACATGCTTCTCGCTTGTGTCTCGTCAATGATGGCTTCCAAGTAAATTCCTTACCGCATGCATCGCATTCGTATCTCCCGCGATATCGCTTGTGGTACTCGACACGTGAAAACTCTGAAAACAAAAAAATTCGAGTGAAACACGATAAATGACAAATTCGTTACGTCTGGCTGTGAAAAAGAAAAAAAAAAAAAAAAAAAAAAAAAAAAAACAGCTTTGACGGATTTTTACTCCAACAATAACGACGAACATTGAAATTATGGACGAATGGTTTTTTTTACAAGGTTTGAAATATTTTTAACGACACATCATTATAGTCTCTCGTATATTCTCTCCTTATTTTATTTTTCTACGACCGAAAAAATGAGCTTTCTTGTTATGGTTGTCGATGTACAAATAATGGGTTTCCAGTTTTTCAATTAAAAAATACAGTTCTGTTGCGTTGCATAGAAATTCGGGTTTCTAATGTCTTGCGCTCTTTAAATTTGATCTTTTTTTGTGTTTCTTTCTTCTGTCTCTAGTCTTTCATGTTTTTTTCCCGTTGGGCAACGACCAGTTGTGAGCGCTGGTCAAATGTTTCTTGAGCATCCATTTGTGTCGTATCCTCAAACCACAAATCGGACAGCTATGCTGCGGCGCTTTTCCACACTCCTCTCGCTCGTGTCTCACTAACGATTGCATCCATCTGTATTCCTTGCCGCATGTCGAGCAAAAGTGCCTCCCAAGCCGTTTATAATAGTCGGATATGTTTAGGCCTGCAAAAGAAAAATGAAGAGGACATTAAAGTGAACGGAATTTCGGAATCGGAATTCTTCGTTCGCTGCTTATCTGTACATGTGTTTATTTACATTTTCATTGTAAAGCCGCGCTCTCGATAAAAATTACCAAAAAATTGTTTCTTTTCAAAAATTCCAAGAAATCACAATCAAATTTTTATAAATAATTCCACGCATAACGACGGATAGTGAAAAATGGTTTTCCCATTGTAACTCTCTTTTATTCTTGCTCCAGTACACTCAAGTGCGTCAGTCGTCCTCGGACGATGCATAGAAAACATAAAAACGATTCACGAAGTTCTTATTAAAAAAAATGACAGCAGAAAAGTTGATTAAAAATTGGGAAATTCGGAAAAAAAAGGAGGAAAAATTAAGAGAAATTTTTTATAAATAACGACGCTCATCCGATTAATGGTTGGGGTTACGAATGATTATTCGTATGATGAATTAGCGAAATGAGTTTCAAGTTTTCATGATCATTCTTTCATCGTCGATGATTATGTGATATGCACGATTTTAGGCGACCAATCATCGGCATGATTAGCCTCCTGTTCATGTTATTCGTTGATGTTTGTCTCATAACAAAAAGTTGACGTTTCAAAACGTCGAAAATCTGTGTCCACGAGACTCAAAATATTGCATTGCCAAATTTGTGAACGTTCATCCTGTGCCGATGGAGATAATCCTTTCTTCGGAATTTTCGGCCACACAGCCGGCAGCTATATTTTGGAAGAACACCACAGCCCTCCCGCAAGTGTCTTGTCAATGAATCCGCCCATGTATATCGTTTGCCACATCTCGAACAACTGAATGGCGCATTGTAGCTCACTCTGGTCCCCGTTCGCCTCACACCTGAAACAATTTATTCAGAGATCAGTTTATTCCTAATTTGGCTATGGACTAGCCACGTTTTTACATTCAAGGGACCATAAACACCTCTACAGGCTCGAAAAAAAAAATGATTTTTATATTTTCTTTTATTTTATTGTGTCAAATCCCGCCACCAACGTTAACGAAACTCCATCATTCAGGAAACATCGAATTTTCTAAGGGCTTTCCATTTCCAATGATATTTTCAAACTTTACTCCAAATTTTTGGTGCCTACGCCATCACAAGCCCAGAATTAGAGCCACTTTTCCTCCGGAAAATAAACAACGAACGAGACTAAATAAAAATAAATTGTTGCAATATATTTTGTATTTAATTCCTTCAGGTGTGTATGCTTCCTCAATTGCGCAGTTTTCTCATTCCGCAAGTTTTCCTGGTCTCACAGGTCGGACGCCCAAAAAAAATGTTTTTTTTTTTGCTTCAAAAATTGCGTATCAATTTTCATAAAATAATTAAATTTTTCGATAATTCTTCGACAAAATAGTCTTGGCGTGCAATTTTGAAATCACAGTGTATATTAATAGAGCCCCGGTTGAATGGCAATTATTGACACACATGGAAAGCAGCGTGAAGTCGTAGAGGAAGCAGAACTTGTTGTATTTCCCTGAAGGATTACAGTTTGATTCATTGGCCGACGTTCGAGTGAGAAATCAGAAATTTGAAAAGAGTTGGAAACTTATAATTTTTGACAAACTCCAAAATCGATTCAACGAGAATGAAAAATAAATAAAAATAAATAAAGAAACTTAATTGAATTTGATCAATTTTTTAAATCGAAACTCCCCAACAAATTTGATCGAAATAAATTGTTTTGGTTGCGAAGAAATAGAGTCTCTCAACCTCGAGATTAATTTGCTCGATTCGAGCATTTTGGCACGTGGAGAACGTCAGAAAAGAAATGAAATATTGTTTTTAGATAATGAGTAGGATGATCAGAGGTCATGGTTGCTGGAAGATGAAAACTTTTAGTGGCTTATCTATCAATAAGTTGGGTTCCATATATGTGTACACATTCAATACACACACACACACACACACACACACACACACACACACACACGCGCGCGCACAAATAGATACGCGTGCGCCCCCTGACATACGTAAAAGTTGGATTAACTGTATTTTTGAGTTTTATTATTTTCTATTATTACAAGATGATGGATACGTGGTGACACGTTTCATTGTGTGGCCACGACTGAAAGAGCAATTTAAAATTTATCTAAGTGTTCCTAGAACAGGCACAATTCCAAGAGAACAATTGAGAGCAACAACGAATTGACGTTTATAAATAAATGATTTTTCGTAATAAACTAATACGAAATTTGGAATAATCACAGTAATCGTAATAATGATAATATAAACAATATAAATGATAAGAATAATAATGTCGATCTGATGATCGGAGACATCACAGTATACATCCGTGTACGGTCCACACATGACGTTGAAAGTTGGAACGTTGCTTGAAGGCCTTTTGACAGAAGCTGCAAACGTACTGTGGCATTTTGCCACATTCCTCTCGTAGATGACGATTGAGGGTGCTCTTGTTTGTATAGGACCTTGTACACTTGTAGCAGGGATACGGTTTCGTTACGTTGCTACGGGGATTCCACGAGCTCGAACGTGGCCGACCTGCGAGCATACAAAAGAAAAAAAAAACAGTTGGATTTATCGCTCTCGTAGGCCATTAAAACGATGCAACTATTCTCCCTCATACTTATCCATCGAAAAAGCGCACGTTTATCGTTTTTCGATTTTGACAAATAAATCTTCGGTTGAAGAGTTTTCGATAAATATTAAAAATATTTTTACAAGCATCATCCCTTCTGAGTCTAATCGAGAATTCTTTCAGCCCTTCAAGGACAACATATTCATTATATATTGACAATTAATGGACTATTGAGAAAAAAAACTTCCGGTCGACCCAGATATCTTCAGTTGTTGATTATTACGATTACGATGATTATCTTCGAGTTGGTGTTCGCCCAGGCTCACCGCCTCAAGGCAAATAGATGACTGTGTATCGTCGCATTGTGTCGCTGGAAATTAGCCTTTTGCTTGAATCCTTTCTCGCATATGCTGCATATATACTTTGGCGCTTTACCACACTCGTCGTGCAAGTGACGCTTGAGGCTACCCTTGTTTCGATACGATCTTCCGCACTTCTGACAGGGAAACGGATTACTTTGATGTCCGTGGGTGCGGCCGCGTCTTCGAAATGATGATGAAGAATCGCGAGCGACGACGCGAATGCCTGAAACGTGAGTAGAAGACGGCACACGTTATCATCGACAACCGATTCCGCAGTTTATCAATGAACTCAACAAATTCTTCAATATTTCAATGACCTCCTACGCATTCTTATTTCCCTTGCCCTCCCTCGCCATTATTTTCGCGATGATCTTGCAATGAAGATGCAAGGCTTTTTTCTATTTTCGCAAAATAATAATTAACAATTAAAGACCGAATTGAACGACTTGAAAATTTTTTTATTTGACGCTCCTTCTCAAAGGACCTTGATTTTTCATTCGCAATTGATGAAACTCCCGAAATCTTAGAAATATAGCTCTAGCATTAGGGAGGCATACTATTGTTTGTTTATTATTACATAACAGCGATATGTAGCGAATAACAATGCAGGAATTCGTAATTAAGGATTCTCCTTTTGCTTTTTTCGTTCGGATCTTTTCGTAACTTGTATCTCTTCTCTGAAGGCCGTGTGTGGATTCGCGCGAGCACGATAATAATAAATCGTTGTTTGTTTTTGTTGAATTTTCATGATTTATCATTTATCTTGTCTCTTTGAAAAACGAATGCCGTGCACTTTTGCATTGTGCCTCTGATAGTTGGACTTTTGCTTGAATCCTTTGCTGCACAAGTAGCAAATGTATTGCGGATTTTTTCCGCACTCGTCACGGAGATGACGTCTTAGAGTGTCCTTTCTGGTGTACGATTTTCCACAGGCTTCGCATGGAAATGGACGCCAAAATAGCTTTTGTCTTGACATGTTGATCTTCAGCGATGGTCTTGAGCCTCCTGGAACTGAACAGACGAATTTTTATTAGATATTCGATCTCTCGCTTCTTTTACCACCGCTCTCTTCCTTCACTCGGACTTAAAAAAGCTCAAGAATGTCCCTTAGGTTAGGCTATTTGTCACGAGTTCATATGATCGATGAAAAAATGACGGATTCGTGTGTTTACTATCGAAAATATAATCGATAAGATAGAATTAATATTTATCATCACCGCTGGCTCATCGATATCGCGAATATCGAATTTTTTTCATTTTCTCTAATTCTCAACACGTATCCGGAGACATTTCGACGTAAAATCATGATTTTTCGCTTTGTTTTTTTTTCATTTTTAACCCAGGAAGCCGCTCAATGTGGGATTATTCGACGATCAACGTTTCACAGACAATAGAAAAATAGGAACACAATGCCAACACTGATTCTGCTAAACAACGATATCAACTTTACCTTGGACAATACCTTGGCACATTATTCCAATCCCTGTCGCTCTTTTTTTTCACAGACTATTCTTCGTATCGGTTGGTTTTCACCTTTGTACAGGAATCCTCGATATTTAATTAATTATATGACCACAAATGTGAGAGCGTATCGAAGAATTTTTCTTTCTTTTGTTTTTCATTTTTAAAGACGTGAAAGATGAGATGGAAAATAAAGTTTGGCACAGTTGCGTATTGTACAAAAGCTCAAAAGGCGTGAACTCATTCACGCGGCATGCAAAACTTCGTTATCGAAAAGTACAACCATGTTAGTGGGTGCCAAGGTTTTGGCTTTTTTTTCCTTTTTAATTAAAACACTGTTTACAATCTTCCGTGATGAATCGTCGCTCCGTTCTTCCCTGTTGACTCCAGTCATGTCGTTCCTTTGATTCTCAGCTCGATGAGTTTTTATCTTCAGTGGAGATTCCCCATGAAATGATTTGATTAATTCTTCAGGATGAGATGTGATTAATTCTTCGAGATGATGTGTCATTAGTGCTTTGAAATGAATTTTTTTTGGGCCTTCAATGTGCGGTTAGTTCTTGAGAATATTTTAATATTCTGCGTGCTCCGATTACCTTGAAAGCTGATTCATTATTATAAGCGCCTAATGGAATACTTGCATGAATATCGAGCTGGTGCGTTGCTGCACTCTCCACGTTCATCTCGAGCCAGCGACTCCTTCCATGCATCCGATTTTCTCCACCCTCGGCCGGCCCTCTCTCGAGATGACCTGCAAATCGTTTTTGTTTTTCTTTCAATCGCACTTATCGGCCTCTTTTTCTTACGAGAGAGTGAAACACAAGTTCAAGGTCACAGGAGTTGTTCATTTTAGAACTCGATGATGAAAAAAAATCTCCAAACACGAGGAAACAACTCTCGGCACGATAACGAAATCGTTTTATCGAAAATAATGAGATCGACGTTGAAATAACTCCGGGATTTTTTTTTTTTTGCCTTCCAATTTTTTTCTTGCAGTCTAGCACTCGTTGAGACGATCTATCAGCCTCCTCAATCGTACGAATTCATTTTTCTCGATACACTCGAGATTTCGAGAAAAATAAAATTCCCCCATTTGTTTTTTTCTTCATTGGAAAAAAGAAAGATGATTTTTAGTTATCTCGAAATATCGAACGTCTCTGAGACCAATGGAAATCCGCTTGATGCGAAATTTGGATTCTTACTCCAGAGTTTCCTTGTAATTGATGATTTTGCTCCGCGTTCTTGAACTTCGTCTCAGATCCGGGATCGCCAATTCTTCGGGTTTTTGTTCACTTTCGGACTGCCAAGTTTTTTCTGAAAATTGGAATCAAAAGTTTTGGTTATTTTTTGGAATAATGTTTCGGTTGGAGACTTTAATGCGATGTCGCTTTTGGCTGAGCATGGCGATGAAACAAATTTCGATGGCTCGTTATAAATTGACGAGTGAACGTAAATTTGATGAGAATGAAATGCAGGGAGTTTTGGAGAAAGGCGATGACGTGATTCGATGCTTACCGTCCGTTGGGGATTTCTGTAAATGGTGAAACGTCGAAAAATGTTTGACGCAATGATTTTTATGGACGAAACTAAAGGAGCATAAGTTGCATTCGAGTTGACGATTCCTCCTGCACTCGGTCAGTTGGTGTCTGCGTAACGAACATTGACAAAGCATGAAATTTGTTGCAAGCAGAACAAGCGAACGATTTTGCATTGCTGTGATTTTATTTCTCGCGACTAACGAGACGATGTTTGCGCGAGAGAGCGTCTTTTGCAAATAGTGCAAATAAATGTTCGTATTGTCGCGGCTCACGTTGGTTCGTTGTCGTGGATTCTGATGTGCAATTCCATGGACGATTCGGTGGTGAAAATATTTCCGCATCCTGGACGAGTGTGCAATTTTTTAAATAAAATTCTCGAAATTTTACTCCCACGACGTTTTCGATTCTCGCTTCGAAAGCTGAAAGTGAAATAAAATCGTATTAGTAACAAGTTAATGAGCGATTCGTGTCAGTGCCCAAGAGTTATTGAGCCTTTATCAATTAATAATAAAACCAATTTTTTCATTAATTAACAAACATTTTTCGAATAATTAATCACCAAAAGTTTGGAAATTAATTTGTTACGTAATTTTTTTATGCTCTCCCGCATCAGTGACGTACGTGCAGCAGTTCGGTTGGAATGGGTTGATGCAAATTTGTTGCGATTCCATTGTGAACGTTGGAACCGATCGGTTCATCTGGGCTCAAACGAGATTGAGCTTTAGTATGGAAAATCGTTTTTTTCGTACAGATTTACGAAAATCTGTACGGGAACTCGATTCTGAGCGAATCACCGCGACGATTATGATCCTCTCGTGAAGCAAATCTGTAAAAAAGAAAATGTAACGGTTATGAGGATTCAATAACGAAATATTAATTTGCCATATCCTTTTAACGTTCGGGACGATTGAAAAATTTCAATTTTGTTATAAACCAATGTCTTTATTTTTTTGATACGATGGTTAGTAAATGAGGGCAAAAAAAATTGTCCTAATGAACAACCAATACGTCATTTTCGTTAATGAGTGTGATTTGATGAATGGAAGCGAGATGCTTAATAAGATGATGTTTGTGCATGAAACGATGAGCACACACGACGCAAGCAAATTGAGGAGTTTTGCCGCACTCGACCCGTCGATGCTTGAACAGCGATTCTTTCCATTTGTAAACTTTGCCACATTTTTCGCATGAAAATTTCTTCGGATTCTGAGCTTCCTTTTCTTCCCCGGGATGATGTGACGCTATCGGCTCGTAGCGCAGCACGAACGTCGAAACTGCAAGAGACAAAAATTTTTAAACGGTCAATCAAAGAAAAAAAAACGAAAATAATGACGTTTTGACGTTTTTCACAAATCACGACAGAACATTCACTTGGACACACACAATCATACACAATTATTAAGACAATGAGTAAGCGACATCGAGCTGAAGATAAAAATCGTCGATACTGCGACCATCAACGTTTTTCGTAGTCGATGAGACACTTATTTCATTCTTAATGTTGAGCTATCGACCTCGTTGACTCCAGATCGAAAATAAAATTTTTCCTACTCTCCCTATTTTTTGCGATCTCGTTCTAACAAATTTATATCTCGGAATAACGGAAAACAAAATATTTCTCGGTCTAAAAAAATTGCACAGAATAATTGTCGTTGTTTTATTAAAACCTCGAAATCTGGTCGGTCAACGACGATAAAACGACAACAACTTAAGACAAAGGATGTAAAGATACAAAACAAAAAAACCTAAGTGTTGGATCAGTGGATGTCAAATTGGTTAATGAGATAATTAATTGCCGAACATTTGAATTCAATAAATTGCAATTAATATATGATAATAATTTTTTTTTTTTTTATGGAACAATGTGGGGAAAACGATAGAGGCTTTTTACCGATTGATCGCTGTCCACAATGTTTTAAGTGAGCTCAGCGTTATTTCGTGTTAGGATATTTAACGCTACGCCAAAATTTATTGAAAAATTAATTCTGCATGTACGCGTGTTACAACTCGATTCGTGTTGGACGATATAGAAAATGTAAAAATCGTATTTACGTCTTTATGTACGAAATGTAATTCGTGATGATAAATTATTGAGGCTGCTTAAAGGGGCAATATTTTCTCATATGCTCGATAACGTGATGACGATGTTTGAACATTTTTCCACAGTTCGGACATGGCACACTCGGTGCTTTTCCGCACTCGTATTTAACGTGACGATCGAGAGAACATTTTTGCGTGTATTTTCGTCCGCATTTGCACAAATATTGTAATCTTTGGACAACACGTTTGGCACGTGCTCGGCGTCGACGTGGTAATTGAAAGTTCTTCGTGTCCAATGGATCCCATTCTGAAAAGAAGAGAAAAAAATTACTGTAAAAATTGTCTCGGCCAACGAGTTTGTCCCTTTATTGGGAAACGCGTTGAACGCACTTCAGACTAATATTTCAATATATCAGGCACATTAACGATTGATTAATTGATCAATAGCCACAGAAGCGTATGATTATTCAACGAGTACATTTAATTGTTGTGACATAAAATTAAGTCTTCGGGTCATAAAAAAATCGTAATTTATAAAAAATATTAAAAACGCTTGACCGAATTAACGAAACGAAGAAACAAATTTTATTGGCCACCACAATTCTGTGGACTTGAGGGAATCGCAAATTTACAATTGGAAGGATCGGCACAGGTTCCAGTTTTATGCAATATTTTCAAACCTTATATTCTCCATGGCAAATGTTTGATCCACATTGCTTGATAAATTTCTAGAAATTATAAAATCGTATCGAAATATAGTTACGGCGTAGAAATGCAAATATCAAAAGGCATCTGGACCCAGTCGAATCTTGAAGCATCCCTGTTTTTTGTGCTGAAGCCAGAGATGGAGTTTGCCAGTGGTGAACGTACAGTCGAGACATTGGTGGCCATAGCCGCACTCGTTTTGTTGATGACAACTCAGCGAGAATGTGTGCTTGAAACGTCTTCCACAGTGACAGGAAATCCAGCCTGGAAAAAGAAAAAAATGAGTGTTAGTGTATGAACCGAGAGGGATGTCCTGCTCGAGTATATTTCTCGACGGGACTACAATCTTTTATAATCGTAGGATAAAAAAAAAAAAGAACAAAAGTTTTCGCATTCACCAATGAATTATTTCGCAAAACACTTCCAATCGATTAATTCATTTCTTTATTACAAACATGCTTGTTCACTCTCTTTTGCCCTGCTCATGATTCAATCGGTGGATACACTCGTCGACACTTGTGTCGTTTGATATTACAATATTTCTCAGTAACAAGTAACGCGATACCGAAAAATTAAACCGATTTCTCATTTTTATATATTTTTTTTCAACAATTTTTATCGTAAATAATTAAAAAGTGAAAAAAAAATCACAAATTTTTCAAACTACTGCGAAAATCGGTGTGGCACATTTTCGATCCTCAAGGACACATTCGCCATTGGCTTCCTCATGCTTTTGTTTTTATATTTATGTTTTTTTTTTTGCTTACTGGATCGAGATTTGGACAAAGGTCTTCTGGAATAATTTTCTTTCAACGAGAAAAGGAAACGCGGGTGTCTATATCGTTGGATTTAATCCGAAAATTCCTGTTTATAGAATTCTTAATAACTAATTATTATCGCAATCTTCTTAGTCATATTCGTCCATCTTTTCACCATTCAGCATCTCCGCTATATACAGAATCCTTCGTTTTTGCCTCTACCAGTCCCACTCGTATGCAATGATATAACTATTATGTTGTATATATAATTTATTTGTTTGTTCTCTCAATGTATACGTGTGTCGGTAGATTTTTCACATGTTTTTTTTCAAAATAATTCTATGCTCGTGTATATTTTTTTTTATAATCATTTTAATTATAATTATTGTTGTTATTGTTATTGTTACAGGCATCTCTCATATTTTTTTGGCTCTCACGAGCTCGTTACTTTGGCTCCAACATCACGTCACTGACTTTTCTCAAACTTAGACATTTGATCGTACTACGGACTAGACGATCAATCAGTCCAAACGAAAATAATAATTAACGAGCTCCAATTATGCTTTCCGTTATTTTTTATGTTACGATAATCTCATTACGTCTTACTTCTTTCTTGTCAGTCTTTGTGCAGCGTTCAAGATCACGGGTCAATAAGATTTTATTTTTTTTCATCCAATTTTTTTACGATACGCTTTTTTTTTATTGTTCCTTATATTTTCTATTTCCGTTCTTACTCCTTCGTTTAAACTTTTCTTTTTCGATGAAATATTCATAAATCGATTCACACCTCCTCACAAAATTTTGTTTTCGAAGTTTTACTACGTTTCGTCGTAGAGAGAGTTTTATGTTTACTCAGAAGTATCGCTAATTCGTTTCACAGAAAAAAAGATTGTGACTTGCTGCTTGATGCACGAGTTAGTTGCGCTTTTATTCGGCACTGAGAAATTTATACGAGAAAGAATGATTTAAACGTGAAATTTGTTCGTTACCCTTCCATTTGCGATTCAGAGAGCTTAAGCAAGCTTTCGCATATCGAACATTACTGAAAGTATATTTTTCATCTTTTTCACTGATGCACTCGGCTCGCATTCGGAACAGGGATGACAACAATGTTATTTCGATCGAATTTATTCTTCTTATCCATCGCTCTTTGCAGTTTTGCGAGAAAAAAATAACAAAAATTATTCTTTCATAATGAAAATTGTGGAAAATTTTTTTTTCATTATTTTTGATTATTTATGACATAATCTGGATTATTACGAATTTATTCGTAAATTCGTTAAGTTTGGAAAAACTGCTAGTATTTTCAAATTGTTTCCTATCATCCCTGATTCGACGAGCCTATTTTTGTTCAACTACGGAGAGGCGAAAGTTTAAAGGTCTTGATTAATAGGTTCAACGATTTACAGCTTCGATCTACTTATAGTAATATAGAACAGACTAATGCGTTTTTTTTTCAACTTCTATCACCTTTCATTGAAGGAAGTTTGCATTTTTTTGTCGAAAATGCTTCTATAAGATACATTTGATTTTTTTTCTTTACGTAGTATTTAACGACAGCTAGGAAAATTCAAGAGAGACAGAAAGAGAGCTCGAAAATCTTAAGAGTTGCTAGATTGAAGGAAGATACACGAGGAAGTTATACGTAGATTGAAATTTTGGTTTCTTTGGTAGAATGCAACCAAAACTGACGAAATTCTTGGGTGTAGTAGTTTTTTCGTCAGATTTAATATGGCAGCAGCGAATATAGCTCACTTTTTTCTTAATATATATATATATATATATATGTATCTCAATGTTTTGTCGATATATGCAAATGTATAGGGAATAATAATATAATATGTATATATATATATATATTTCTTTTAAATATAATCTCTATTTTTGGATTTTCTATATTTTCAGTTTTCATTTTTGGCTTCTGAGATATTCTGTTCAACTAGTTGCCCTCTGTCGTTCCATTTTTCGAAGTATGGGACTCCCTGCACTAAGAAGTTCGTATATAAGATTCTTACGTTTGAAATTACATTTGGGTTTGTTTTTTTTTTGCGTATTTTCGTTGTTTCGAGAAATTTGAATCTGGCTACTGGCTTACGTTGAATTTGGCGTTTTTTTTTTGTTACATCTAAGTGTGATTCAAAACGATCACCATCTTTTTTCTATGTTCGCTTCAACAGTGTCGATCTATCGAACATCGAGCCGATGATCCTTCGACAAAATTTACCGACGAAAAAATCTTACAGATTCTCATTTATAATTTGTATAAAAATAATTGGGGCGCTTTAGCGTAACGACCAGACCTCGAGGACAGCTTAGTGACGTTTTTTTTTTCTTTCTTTATGTTTTTCGTTTCAATGCTAGTTTCCACTTGGCACTTTCGAAAAGCCTCGGAAGTCTAACGGCTTGCTCAACTTTCACGAGCTTCCTCGAGTCCGTACTAATATAGTCAACAACGTGGGCTTTTTTCTTTCTCTTTTTTTTTTAATCTCTTCAACAACTTATTGTTGACCAGGCAACATTTTGGTTTTCTCAATTTGGTCACTGATGCACTAAATCGGTGAAGGGCATCATTAGCATTTTGAAGTTAAAAAAATTGGTGAAAATATTTAGTCAGGACGAAAAATGTCAGGCGAATTGCGAAAATCAAGGAAATTCCTTTCGGAGCTTTTGGTAAAAAGGACCAACGAACAATCGAGCGCTATTTCAGCTTGACGCTTTTAAAAATCAGTATTTCGTAAATGCTCATTTTCGTAATGCTCATTTCTATTTCACTGGGATAATAATTTTTTTCGTTGGAAAATCTTTTCAACTAAGAAGAAATTTGAATTTTCGTATTTCTATCCAAGCCTGAATATTTTCTCGAAAGTGCATAAAACGTTATTTCTCCAAGCTTCAAAATCGATATTGAGAAGAAATAATCTCGGTATTTTCAACTTTGGTATAAATATTGTCATCAATATGCCTCATCAAATTCCTGATAGGCGATGCATCCAGATTCCATTTTATCATCTGCACTACTTGCTTTTTATATTATTACGAACATTTTTCGTTCGGCGTATAAATAATTAATATATATATATATATATAACGAAATATTACAAGCGTAATTCGCTTTTCGCGAATGCTATGTTCCATAATAATGGAGCAAAAATAAAAATAAAAAATGACTTTTACGTAAATCTTTCAGTTTCACGTTCGTATGATTTTTTTAAAAAATCGTAAATTCAAGATTTTTGCCAATCAAACGAAAAATCAAATTGACTCGATTTGTTGAGCATAAAAACGTCCCAACGATCAATCCGAATGTTTCAGCCAATTTTTTCAGCAGCTTCAACATTTCGATTCAGATTTCCTTTTCGAATTAATTCGATGAAATCGAGTTTTGGAAATTTAAACTCTGGCAACAGAAAATATCGTTTAAAAATTAAAACCCAACTTTGGCACAAATTTCAACTGCACAATCGTATCAATAATGATGTAGTTTCGAACTCACATCATCATCATGGAAATCGTGTATAACAACGGTCAAGGCCAAGCTCCAGAATAATGTTAAACCAAGAAATGTTCAACAGGATAGTCAAGCATTTAGCTCTGCAAGCCAACGTCGAACAAAAAACTAATTCATCAGTGAAAATGAATGAAACGCGAAATCAATTATTCGACCCAGCCTCTGCTCGATTAAAAATCAGGAAATAATTGATACTTTGACGACGATGCGACCGAGAGCAAAATGCATGCAAACTTTTCGGAATATCACGGTTTACATATCTCGAATATCTTGGTAGTGAACTTTTCTAACGATGATATATCATGGAGTATTGTTTGTGCGAGTGAGAAACGAGCCTAATTTTATCTTCAACAAAAAATGTTGCTCGATCGTGATAATGACGTTCGCGACGCCAAATCTTTTTGTTTTGTTTTGTTTTGTTTTTTTTTTTTCAAAACGAAGAGAATGGAGTGCCATTCGAGCAACATTTAGTCATGGAAATTCTATAAAATGATGAAGAAATTTTTTGGCATTTTCTACTCCCCTGCATGGGCTCAGGGTTGAAATAAAACGTTGGAAATATCTCGCACAACTGATGACTCCTTTTTAGCGAGAAGCTCAAGCTCGTTGATTGATCGAGGTTGTCGAAGGTTCGACATGTCGATGATTAATATGAGCCTTGAGATTTCTCTCGTACTTGGAACTGAAGGCGCAATGAGGGCAGCTGAATGAGGGTGCTTTGCCACACTCGTACAGCAAATGCCTCTTGAGGATGTAAGCGTTCTTGTATGATTTTCCGCATCGTGAGCAATCGTGGCGTCGATCATGAGCAGACATCGTCAACGGGCGATTGTTGTTCCGAGCGACGTGTCGAGCTGGGCAATGCAAACGAGCGCGACGTTGCGGTGCCAGCGGAGCCGGAACTTCGGACTCGGTTCGTGGGCCACTTCGCCTTGCACCATTGCCTTCGACCCTCCAGCCGAACCTCGCGAAGAATCCTGCAATTGTGAAA
>JAPYYS010000114.1:140000-194161 GCA_030522525.1 Campopleginae sp. 14b
AAAATCAAAAACTAAAAAAGACAAAAAAAAAAAGAAGAAGCCGTTGAGAATAAAACAATAATTGATTGCATTTTTAGCAGACTCGCGTCGCACTCTCGCTCGAAAAAAATAATCTTAAATACCGACATTTTATTATTTTTTTCATGAGTAAAACAAACAAAAAACGTGAGAGATATCCAAAAATCCCGCCCTCCGACGTTTCTTGCCCCGCGCTTTTGCTCCACTAATCATTTTCTTTTTATTGATTTTTTTTTTCGTATTTTTTTTTCTCTTTTTCGTTTTCGTTACAAATAACGTTGCTTCAATTAGCGGATAATGCTTTTTTTTTTTTTTTTTTTTTTTTTTTTTTTTTTTTTTTTTTTTTTTTTTTTTTTTTTTTTTTTTTTTTTTTTTTTTTTTTTTTTTTTTTTTTTTATATAAACGTATAATTCAATATTATGATAAGCCCGATTACATACCGCGCGAAAAAGCTAATATAGACGATCTACGCCACTCGTAAGAGGCATTTTGAAAAATAAAAGACGAAAAAGAAAACATTTTTAATATTTTTTTTTCGTACGTTCGCATCTTCGAGATGTATCTAATTAAAAAATTTCTTCCCTTTCAATATAATATATATCGTTTTTTTCTCCATTTATCTTAATCGTGAAATTGAATTCGTTTGATCTCTACGAGTCACGCGATTTTCCTCCTACTTTTTCATACCTGATTAAATGTCTCCGCTACGATCCTCTACTTTTCATACGATTTAGACTTTTATTTTACTTTATTCATTTTTATTCTTTTTACTTTACTTTATGTATGTTTTTTTTTCTTGTTTTACTCGAAAAAAGGCACATTTAGACGAAATTCAACGTCCGGTCGAGCGATCGATTCTCTTGGTTTTAGAAACAATTATATTGTCTCTAGACAATCGATTAAATGAACAAAAAAAAAAAAAAAAAAAAGAAATCCAAATGTTTCATGAACCTTGGAAAGTCGAGGATTAATTTGGAGATTTTTTTCGAAATATCTTAATGCCAATGAATATAATTAAATTCACTTAGATTTATCACGTATGCCTATCTTCATATCATATTATTCTTTATACATGAAGCCGACTTTTAAAAATCCAATTAAACCCAATTAGCAAAAAAAGTGAGGATAAGATAAAACAAAAGACAAATGAAATAATAGTTTTATCTTTCGTGCATTCCTCTCTAAGTGATATTTTTCCTTCAACATTATTTCCCTTTTTTCCATCATTCGTCACCGCTCATTTTGATTACATAATCTCCCCAATATTCACGAGTCGGAGATCAACACGTGTTAAGAAAATCGGTATTGGCACAGCGAAATGAAAAAAGAAAAAAAAAAAAAGGTTTATAACGGAAAAAAAATGGAAAATTGAATGATAATAAAAAATGATCCCTATTTTTGTTTTGTTTGTTTGTGTTTTTTTTTCTTTATATTAAGGTGGTGAGAGAGAAAATGTTAATTAAACGATGATTTTATGAATGAATGCGATTTAAACAAAACGAGAAGAGGGAGAAACCCGAGAAGTTATCAAGTGCCATTGATGTGCCTTAATCATCTCGTAATTTCTTCACTTAAATGAGCGCGCGCGTGGCATTTAATTGCCTCAGCTGGACCAATCGTTGGTGTTTTTTTTCGTTTTTTTGCTTTTTTTTTTTTCTTCATTTTGTTCTTTGCTTCTCAATGAAATTTAAACTAAAGCGCTTTGAGAAAGAATGGATATTATCTTAGCCTATCTATTTCTTAATCCCTATCAATAATCTAATAATCTCCATTTTTGACGACGAAGGTAGGATCGATTTGTTTAGTTTTTGTTTCTTTCGTTTTTTTTGTTTTTTTTTTGTATTTTTTTTTTCGTTTTTTTTTTTTTCGTGTGAGTATGTGTGTCTGTAATTTTTCATTCAATTGATGTTTTTTCTTTATCACCGATGATATTCGGTGTTAAATAACGCTGCATTAATCGTATCGATTCGTCGTCAAGTTATCAAGGCCTCGTGAGGCAGTATTATTAATAATCATCAAGTACCTAATTATGATGTAGGTATATAAAGTCGATCAATCAACGTTCTTTCTCCCGATATCGATAATTTTTTTGTTTTTTTTGTTTGTTTGTTTGTTTGTTTAAACATTATCACCCTAACCGTTACGCTTATATAAACTGCAAATTATTCTCGTCTTTAAATCTTAAAATTCATTCATCGTATTCTTATGTCAATTATAAAAACCATTGGGGGCTTATCGCAAACGCCGTTCGTGTTTTACTGTTTCGTTTTCTTCGCTTTTCTCGTGTTCTTCTTTTTTAGTTCTACTTATACACCTATTTCTTGTTTGTCGTCGTTCGTTTCTTCTTTTCCGTATGTTGGAAAAATCACAACGAAGTAGTGTAAAAAATGCGCACGATTCGTTCGCCTTTGTTTCGTTTTTTTTTTTTTTTCGTTTTTTGTGGTTTGTTTTTTTTTTTATCATTTTGAACGAAATTTTGCAACTTATGAACACGACACGTTGCTTTTCACATCACTTTCAATCGTTAAAAACCTCCCTCTCTGACTTGGTACGTTTATTCGAGCTCTTCTCTTTCTGTATATATTTTTCAGTGTCCTTTCCTTTACGCTTTTGTTTTCTTCTTCTCATTCGAGTACACAATCACGATGCAATTTCGTTTATACGGGCATACGAGAATTCGTCAATTTTTGTTGCTTTTTTGTTGTTGTTTACAAATTCACAATCGATTCATCTCTCGGTTTTTTTTCTTCATATACGATATATAAATATACTATTTAGTTTTAAGAACGATGAAAAAACTGAGAAAACGAAGGAAGAGGACAAATTGTTGGAAAAAGGCTTTTTCGAGGTCTCTAATTCTCGTAGTAAATTTTTCTTAATGGACATTTCTTATTCTAACAAGGCCGCGATTGGGATACGAAATTTTTACTTATTCTTTTGTTGTTTTATATATATATATATATTTTTCTCAAAATGATCGATGAATCGATTGCAAATATTGCAATAGTGTGTGTTTGTGTCTTTGTGTTTTTTTCTATTTTTTCATTTACCTTTTTCTTTATAAATACATATTTTTTTGTTCACCCGAAGGGAATGGGGACCTATCAAAAATTAAAATCTATTGTTTTCGCGCTTCCAGGCTCTCTCTCAGCGTTCATACGAGTACTTTTAATGTAGTATGTAGTAGTTTAGTTTAGCTCATTTCATATAAATATTGTCTACGGTATGGAAAGTTGGACGGCCGTGACCGCGCGATTGGCGTGGCGTAGGAATACGGGACTACGTTTCTTTATCTGTTTGCATTTTTTTCAACTGTTTTATGTAAAGAAAAACTGATCTAAAAATGGTTCATTCGTTGACTTTTTTTTTTTTAGTTTTTTTTTTTTTTTTTTTTTAGTTTTTTTTTTTTTTAGTTTTTGTTGTTGTAATAAAGCCGTTAATAGGATAGTGCCGAGTACCGATCGAGGATAAATCGTTGCTTAAGAGTCTAAAGACGCGGTAAGCGCTAATACTCGATGTCGTGCCCTCTGTGTGTCGTTGTGTATTTCCTGGCACGCGGCACGTTCATTTTAATTGGATGAGTTCCATGGTAATCGATGATTTATTTAGAAAAAAAAAAAAAAACGAAGTGTGACAAGTGAATAATAAGACTGAGTCATGTATTACAAAGGAACGAGGGATTCACGATTATCGTAATGTTTCTCGATACTTTTCGGTACTCGGCACTTTTGATGGCTCTTTTTTCTATATTTCATATCGTTCGACCTGGCTAAACTTCTAGTTGTGTATTTTAAATGAGGCTAAAAAAAATTCTTCTACATAGTCGTATACATGTAAAATTATTTAAAATACAAAAAGGAAGAATGTATTAAAAAACGAAAAATTAAAATATTACGTACGAGTAGACTCGTTATGAAAATAAAAGCAACAAAAAAATATAAGTTGTGTGGTTCCGAGCCTCTAGTTCGAAGGCGCTTGCAAAAATTAAAAAAAAAAAAAAAAAATATTAATGTAAAAAAATCGGGTGGGTCGTTGCCTTTACGGAATTAAATAATATTATAGTTAAATGCATTGTAGGAATCTGCGGTTACTTCTGACAGTCTGTTGGATCGCAAAGCACTCGAATGACTCGTACGTGTGCGATCGCCTGAGGCTTTGTTTTTTCTTCTTCTTCTTCTCTTTCTCTTTTAATTATACTTGCTTGTACGTTTATTGTTATTATTTCGAGTTTCTCTGTATTTAGGCTTACGGTTATAATTAATAGTATGTATTTGCTTTTTCTTCGTTTTTTTAAATAACTCTTCTAGGATGTTCTCGTGACTGACTAAATATCATTATATTACATACGTATATGGAAGTCAAAGGTATTTGGCGATAAGAATGACATATCGATATGAGATTTCGGAATGGATGTGTGTTTGGTGTGTCAAGATAAACGTTTCATTCAAATATTCGACGTTCTCTGTGTTTAACAAAAAATCATTGTCAAATGAAATATTTTTTTTTTTTTAGGAAAAATTTCTTTTTAAAATAACACACGAATTTTCATCGATCGCTTGGAGAAAAGCAGTGGAATCGTCAATTTTCGATTATCATTTCATTTGAACGGAATTATTTTGAATTAAAATCGTTTCTCTCAATGCTCGAGTGTGCGCGCGTGGGTTGGCAATTTATCGACTGAATAATGTTTGCACATTTCAATGTTTTTTCGTGTGTGTGTGTGTGTGTGTGTGTGTGTGATATCTTTCATGTCTATCGTTTATGCCAGGTCGACGATTTTTAGTTTCGCACGAAAAAACCAGAAAAAAACACACACACTAATAAATTCATCGTGGTGACGATGATAATTTATCGGGAATTGATCTCTTGCTCACTTTCTATGTCTCTCGGTCTAGCTC
Organism: Campopleginae sp. 14b; assembly: GCA_030522525.1. Classification (NCBI taxonomy): domain Eukaryota; kingdom Metazoa; phylum Arthropoda; class Insecta; order Hymenoptera; family Ichneumonidae; species Campopleginae sp. 14b. The sequence goes on from JAPYYS010000114.1 coordinate 144,917, forward strand.
TCGTGCTTTTAATATCTTAAACAGATTGGAATTATGATTTGTTTGTTTCTAAAGTCCCAGTGAAGCCACACGCGGCACGGCTATCGTCCATTTAAAAATATGGAACCAGTGTGACCAGAATGGTTGCTATGGAAGAAGAGCTCCGGGGATTCCGGACCGTCTCAGTCTCGCTCGGGGTTGTCTGCTCGGTGTTTCATTTTTCTTTCTATTTTTCATTAAAAATAATAGTTATAATAATATTTATGTTATCCTCGTATCCTCGTTTAATCTCTTCGATCACGGGTTTAGTTTTTAACATTGTACACGAATACAGCAAGTTCTAAGAACACCAAGAGACTCGGTACCAAAATGGCTTGCGATGTATACGTGTATTAATAACGACAGAATCATCCTTCTACGAAGGAAAATGAGCGTTTTCGATTTTTCTGCACTTTTCTTTCTATAATGAAAAAATAATTTCTAAGCTCTAAATAATCATTTTCAACGTCACCGGTTTTCGTTTAAAAGAATTATTAAAAAAAAAAAAACAAACTCTCTCTTTTCCCCAATCATTCTCGATTATATCGAAAAACAAAATGAAAAAATTTATATTTCATGGCGTAACCTCGTTGCGAGGATAAAGCTGCGCAGTTCCTTGCCCTTTTGTTTTTTTCACTTATTTCCTTCCAAATATACAAATGCTCGTCCCGCAATGGTTTGACCATTTAAAACTTTTCAACAGGATGATGCATTTCTCTTTTTTTTCCTCGCGTTTATACTTTGTCCATAAACTTTGAATTCCTTCGTTCTTCTTCAACCTCTTAAAATCTAATAGTACGTACGGAACGCCTGGGATAAGGCCAGACCCAAGCAATTATATTTGTCTCACTTTCATCCTCTGTATACTTGGATCATTTCTCGTCGCAGACATCCCCGAGCCAAGAGATCGACGCTATTTCTCTCGTTTCGTCGTTATCGCGATATCGCAAATTCTATAAGTAATGAAAAAAATCATTAATTTATCAATGAATGAATTACGCTTGAAAAAAGCGTAAAGCCTATTAAAAAAAAAAAAAAAGAAAAAAAAATGGGACATTCTTTCAACTTGTAGGTCTTGTCCTTCGTAAATTCCCTCATAAATCTGCATTTTTGCGCGTCGTACACCAGCGACGTCTCTTCGTTTCCTTTATCTTCTCCATGTTCCTTGTTCTCCAGATTTTTTCGGTCGACACTTTCCTCATTTCCTGTCCTCTTCTTTTCCTTCAACTTCCACGACAATTATCCGAGAATTATTCAATGACATATCAATGGCATTAACTTTTCGGTCGCTTGTTTGTCGATCTTGGAATAATTCGTCGTGACAGTCTCGTCGATCGGAAATTTGGAGTTTTTTTCACTGCTCGTTCTCTCGATATACTTGTTCGATGTTGGTCAGCGGGATTAAAAAAAAAGTTAGAGATTTAAGTGAGGAAATATTCGATGTTCCTCGCAGTGGCAATGATCGTCCGCGTAGATCTGACGATCTGAAGTGAAAAGATAAAAGCACAGGAAAATAAAAGTGTTGCGATGTTGGAATTATCGACCCTGGAGAAGAAAAAATAGTACGTCGATGCGGTGAGTATCGAAGAATGAGCTTCGCACTCGTGATGTGAGATATATGTGAAGATAAAAGATAACGAGGGTGAAAGTCGACTAAATAGACGTTGGAGGTCGACAGAAACGACTGTGAGAGTCGAAAATAAAATGGGCTTTGAAAAAGTCCAGAATTACGGTAGACCAGCCACCGCGTAACGTCTAAACGAGCTCCTGCTTGAAGATTTTTTCCTTGTGCATACGTTCCATGTGACGAGCAATGTGCATCTTTTGTTTCGCACGATAAACACAATGAGGACATTGGAACTGCGGCTCTTTACCGCATTCCCATTTTTGATGATTACGAAGGCTGCTCTTGAGCTTGTAAACTCGTCCACATGCGGGACAATTGAAACCCTCAGGCGTTGATGATCCACTGCCAAAACCTTTGCCGATGCTACCACCCGAACGCCACATGATCGATGGCACGCTCCAGCGCTGCCAAGCTGCTGCCCACTTTAGTCCCGTGATGCTCAGATCCTCGGCTGTAACACAGGATTCGTTAACATTTATTCTTAGTTGTAATATTTCACTAATTCGTAAACGCCTACTATTTTCTCTCTCTCTTTCCTCCCTTTTTTTTTCCTTTCATTTCGTCAGCATATATGTGTATAAACAATTACATATATCGAGCCAAATACATGAAAATATATGTAGAAGTAAGTATACACAAATATGGAAATCGTTAAATCGATCATCTCGTGTAATTCTACAACAAGCCGATCAGCAATGCAGTAATTCTTTTTTTCTTTTTTTTCAGCTCTTTTTTTTTTCTTTCATATCCTCTTGATTTCAATATCGTTACTTCTGAGCCCCAAGCATCTAGCTAAGTGTAACATCATGTTTGTGTGTGCATTTCGCTTTCTATGATTGGAAAAATTGATTTAGAAAAGAGCAGCGCTCGCACAAGCCATCAAAAACGTTCGAACTTTTGCTCAATTTCACATTTTTCGTTTCCTTTTTTATTCTTGTCCTTTTCCTGTTGCTTCATTTCGTTTTCGTTTCTTCACTCTATATATATGTACAAAAGTATCGAAATAAAGTTAGTGCGCATGCTACTGGTCCCAATAATAAATAAAGAGAAATTTTTGAGAGAAATGTATAGTGCGAGATGCGATAGGAAAACTCGTGAGGGATAGTGGTTAAGAGAATTAAAATAAAAGAAGATATTTAGAGAGGTGGATTCTAACATCTGCAAATAAAAGCGCACGTCCGAATAGAAATTTATATGCAGGTTAAGGTAGTCTCGTCACATTATTTTGCGTAACGAATCAGAAAATGCAAATGTCCCTGGAAAAAAATATACTTTTTCGCCGATCGGATACGATTTGCAGTTTTTTCGTCTTGGAAACAGCTCTGCAAAACTTTACCATCGATGGAACATTTTCCATCGATTTTTCACCGTTTTCTCCTCCCGAATCGTTGGCAGGTCTGAAAATATCTCGAGTCAAAGATTCACTGATATTTTTCACCAGCCAATCAATGAAAACTGGACGGATTTTTTACCCCGAACTAAATACCACTTATCCTATTGCAGTATATTTATAGAGAGCCAATCAGGAACTTGGGAGTCGCAGGAATAACAGTCTCGCAGATTTATTGGCGACGCATTATTTCAATCACTTAAAAACTAAAGAAAATACGGATTTTCTTTCTTTTAAATAATGGAATTATTAAAAGTTCTTCTTGCCGAATGATAACACTGCGACGACCAAATACTTGTCTCGACGAAAATAATCCCTCGATGAACTCTTCCTTCCTTTTCCTCTTTTCTTCGGTCCGAACGTCTCCTTCCACTTCCCCACAGTCATCAGCTTCCTTCCTTTCAGGTCCCACGTCTCTCCGGTTGCTCCTTGGTACCTGAAAATAATATACAATTTCAGATGTGTTCCGATATTCATCTTTTTGACCCTCGAACCATGCGACGTTCAATCAATTCGCCAGACAAATACTCACTCTGAAATTTACTCCGAAAATTCCTTTCCAATATTCAATTACAACATATTCTTATCTTAGAGTCAATTTTTTATTCAATGCTCGTCGATTAGAGGATAAAAAAAAGTCCGTATTATAATATATTAAGTACATCGTTATGACGGAATCGCGGAGCTGTAAAAAATGGAAATACGATCAAAAGTTTATTTTTTTTTTAACTTTCGTCGTATTGATCTCAAAATTTCAACGTCAATAGTTAATTCTGTCTAGTAATACGTATCCATGGTCTTTTCAACATTTGCGTTTACGGAGTAATTACCGATTGTAAAAAGATCGGAAAATTACTGACTCGAAAAACACTGAAATTAATTTTTACTCGTTCTTGTGGAAAAATTCAACTTTTCTACTTTCCGTATAAAATCCGTATAAAAATATTTCGTGTCGTGTATACTAAGGCACTCGTGTCAAATAACGCCGCGTATTGTTCAATATGCGATAAAATGAGAAAAAAATGAAATTACACGAAAATATATTGTTACGAATTATTCGATTTAAGAAGTTAATGCAAAACTTTGAACAATTCACGTTGTTAGGAAAATTCACGTGATCAGGCGTAAGGCAACTTTTGAAAAAATCGAAGTTTTATGTCAGATAAAATAAAAATCACGTTGTTTTACGTGCTTGTGTCATTCGTAGGTGGCCGTCGGTGTGTAAGAAATAAGATAATTTTCCATATCGCCTATTTGCTCGATGTGCTGTCTTCTTATGTGCCTCAACCAATGAGGCTTTCTTTTGCAACGTTGAGGGCAAAATGGACATTGAAACAGTGGCTCCTTGCCACATTCCCAGCGAAGGTGACGCTGCAACGAATCCTTGCGCATGTAAGATCTTCCACATCTGAGACACACGAATTGACCGGACTTTGCTTTTTCACCGGAAAAATGGGCTTTCGGTATTCGAAGCTCAGCAAAAGGGGCGTTGCTTGTTTTCATCATTGCCTGCATTGGCATGACGGAGGTCTCGTCCGTCAAACTCCAATCTGAAAAAAACAAATCAGTCTTGAGAAATCTTGTTCCACGTTCTCAATCATAGCCAATTTTTTTCCCTCCACCATTCAATTGTTTTTCATTGGTACACCCTGGTTTTCCCGGATTTTCCAAGTTTTTCGCGTGCAGCTCTCACACAAAGAACGCAAACTTGTACTCTTGGCATCACAACTTGCAAGTACCACCGAAGTTTTCAAAATCGTGGGAAAATCGCGACGAAAATTTTTTATTTTTGCAAGAATTTCGAAACGAATATAAAAAAAAATTATTGCCCTTTGATCTTTGTTGGATAGGGCCTGGTTTTGTGAATTTAATCAAATTAGAATTTGTACTTTCAACGTTTCCGTGCTACGCATGCTTTCTTCGACTTTTTGTGCTCAAAAGGGTTCCCTTCCTTAAAGCCTTATGAGTGCACACTGGATAAGAGAATGCTGGCTCGCGATTGCACTCGGATCGCTGATGAAAATCCAATACGCACGGCATGCCGTACATCTCCGGACACTCATTGCATGGAAATCGCGTCTTCGTAGTTCGTGATCGATCGTGGCAACGATCGCGCTAAAAAAACAAAAAACAATCAAAATCTTCAAATCCGTTTCACCTTTTCGCTTCTTTGTTCTGATTTTGGTTTTTTGTTGACACAAAACACTTTGACAAACAAATTTCTCTCGATATCCGAGGTCAACGCTTCCTGCTCTCCCGAATTCGCGACTACCAGTTTCCTGAAATAATACAACGAAAGCTCAACGTCATATTCGAATGATTAATATTCGAGTCCTCGAGGAAATTGTCATATCCGCTGATTCGCTATACATTTTCGAAAATAACATTTTCAACACTTTTCTTTCAATCAAAATAACGTAAAGTTTCGATCCCTTTTCGGGTGGACACAAACTTTTTTTCATTTCGATCAGTGAAACTGTGCGGAAAAGTGTAAACACTGCTAATGAATTCAACATGATGAATCTGCAAACTTTATCTCTCTTTTTCATCGTTGGAGATTCCCGTCGATTAGAATCGACGAGAATTGAGTATTAATTTTGACTTATTTTTCATTTATGAAAATGATATTTATATGAGATTTTCTGGAAGTACAGTTATACAGAGGAAAATGATAAATTGTATTAAAAATAAAGATATTCTCACGCAACCTATTCACAGTATATTACACGACTCGAAAATAAAATTTCTACCAAATCTCGTTAACAAGAAGCCTCAGAGTCTCACAACAATGTAAACTTTGTTGTTTCTAACTTTGCCGGAGTATTTTTCTGAAAAAAAAACGTTATGACTCGTGAGTCATAACGATTTAGCGAGTATTGTACGTATCGTTTCTAAAAATTGTGCAAAAATATGCTAAAGAGATAACTCGCAAATGATTTGTGAGATTTCACCTTCAGGCCTATCATTTCTTCATTTTATTCGCTTCGCGTCTTCATCATTTTTGGACTTTGAACGTTATCGCGAATCATCTTCTCGACGCAGCGAGAACAATTTGAAAGTAAGGCAATGAATTTGGACTAATCGTTCGTCAAGTGCCACAAAAATTCATTTTCCATGAACGAACTTTTCGAAACTCTGGAAAGAGTAGAATTTCAGTCTAATAAAATTTCATTATCATTTCAACTCTCTAAGGCGATATATCAGCAATCTCGCTTAGGGAGCAGATGCATCGACATTTATCGAAAGTGCTCACGTGCGTGTCTGAAATGTGCAAATTAAGCAATATTCAAAAAACGGAATTCTTTTCCGTCTGGAGTTTTTTTTCGTAACAAGGCAATAAAACCCGTACAGTCGAAAAACAACGCTAGCCTTATTTTCGAAGTGAATAATAATCGTGAAAAAATCCTTTTCAGGAATCAATAAAAATGATTGATTCGATAGATCGATTTAAAAAATATAAAACAATTACTTGTGGGCAAAGACACGGCTGATGGAGCGCGTTGTTTTTTCCTCAAATAGTAAACAACATGTGATACTTTTTTTCGTGCTCAGCCAATTTGTCACGTCTGTAAAATTTTTTAGGGCACAAAACACAATGATAATTAGGCTCTTCTACGTGTAGTTTCATGTGTGCAGCAAGATTGTGTTTGTACGTGAATCGTCCGAGGCATATGCGACACTGATAATTAGGAGCTTTCCCACACTCCATTCGTAAATGTCGTTTAAGGCAGGATGCTCGCATGTAGAAACGATTGCAGTTTGGGCACTTGAAAGACGATTGGCCACGAGCTGTTCGTACAGGTTGAAAAATATTCATCGAAGCTCGTGCTGTTGTTTGGGAGCCTTGATTCGATCCTGGCAAATGTGACGGAGAGTTACTTCGTCCTTCGTGGTATGATGCATCAGCCCAGATATCTGAAAGTAGAGATAATTTATGAAACGCAAGTCCACACTGAACATGCAAAAAATATGAAAATGTTCTTTGAATTTCGAGCATTTCATTTTATTCCAACGAAATATAGAATTATGGGATCAAAGTGTTAACACATTCTAATCTCAATGGAAATAAAATATTCACAGCTGCCCACTTTATTTACAACAAAACCATTCGTTCGTGACTCCAATTAATCCCAAAAATATTTATCCAGATGTTATTGAATGGTCCTCACTTTTGGAACATCCAATTTCATCCGGATTATCAACTTTTACACTTCCTCTGACAGCTCATATTACAAAGCTCCGAGTCCACAGGCTCGTTCCATTTGGAGCTTATTTATTCTTCATTCTCAAGCATTCACGAGTACCACACTTCATTGACCTGGTTCTAGTGGCAACTGGACAAAGCTGACTTTACAATTATTCTTCGCGGGTCCAACATTGCACCCTAGAGACAGCCACACTTACAAATGCTCGAATTTTTTGTTTGCCCTCATCACAAAACACTCTCGGTCTACATAGACACGTAACTCATCGAACAAGTAGAGGGAGCAGTCGTGTTGTACACGTATTTCCGGCAACATCCACTGTCGTAGATCCGAGTCGACCATTTGTGGAATCTGAAACTATCTTTAATCATGGAATTAAAATTTATTCATCATTTTCACCGATTTTTCCAAAATCGAAGCCAATAATGTTGGGTTGCCTGATGTAACGATATATCCACGATTTGATGTGAAGCAAGAAACGTTTCGTTGAGCGTTGTATTTCGAAGGAACAATTTATTGTTGACATCGTTCATAAACATGCATTTATCAATGTCACTTCCACAAGTATAGTGGAATAATGAATATTGTAGAAAAAAGAAAGAAACCATACGCAACATCATGGCGGAATAAGCAGAGATGCGTAGAGCATATTTAAAAATATTATGCATGTAAGAATGGTAAAAAATCATTTATCAATTTGTTGTTCAAATTATTCGTAGCACATTGAACGCAATACTAAATGATTTGTAAAGCGTTGTACAAACCAATGAATTTAGGTAAATTACCTGCAAAATATTATTAAAAATAAAGCATAATAATAATAAGGACGTTTTCGTATTTCCAAGTTCGAACTGTTACTTTTGCCTGCACAAATAGTTCGATTTTCTCACAGCCTAAAATTATTTACATTGTCAAATAAAATATTCTTAACTCAAGGAGTTTCCCTGCACATTTTCTCCGAGCGTGTGTGGGTGTGTCAGGCCATTTTTCCCGAGGCATCGACAATATCCAGTTGATCGAATTTTTGTACACTAAGATGAACGTTGTAATGACGAAGAAGACTGTGTTTGTGCTTGAACCTCGAATGACAGAGAATACATTCGAATTGGGCTTCCTTTCCGCACTCGAGTCTTTTGTGGCGTTGTAATGAAATAAGTCTTCGATAAGTTCTTCCGCAGGCTTCGCACGGATAGCTGTCGCGATCGATCGACGAAAAGTTGTACCATCCGGCTGAAAAACAAAAAAAATCTTCAGTCAGCGTTAATCTGAACCCAGCATGTTGAGACATAGCAATAAATATAATTATATTTTTTTATCCATTGCGTAGTATGGACGAGTGACAACGATCGGCATGTTAATAACAAAATTATCAACAACAACAACAATAATAATAACGATAATGATAATCTGAGGACAGTAAACGGGAGTAAAAAAAAAAACATAAATCTTTTTATGTTTTTTGTTATAAAATAACCCGCAACAAGATGTGTGTCTTTTTATTAATAATATTAATAATAATATCAATAATAATAATAATATAATAATAATAATAATAATAATAATAGTAATAATAATAATAATAATAATAATAATAATAAAATAAGAATAGTTAATTCGTATGATAAACCTTTCCAAAAAATATAAAATATCAAAGAGCGGTTCTAAAGTTACGTTAAGGAAAATTCGGAAAAGACAAATGTAAACGAAAAAAGGACAAATTGGAAGAAAAAAATGAAAGAAAAAATTAGTTCATTAATTAAGTATACAATAGGTACCAAAAACCCGAATTACTAAGGAAATATTGGCCGGGTACAAAAAGTGCATAACATTTTGAGGGTGAGCGTAAAAACTCGAAATAGTACCTTTTCAAAGTACGGACAGCACGATTATTGTTATCATTATTCCATACTTATGGGTTAATGGGTCATTTAGGTAAGAGTGAGCGAAAATGTATCGCGTGGAAATCGAAGAATTGATGTTTATGGTTTCGCGTGTGCTTTATGGAGGTTTTGTGCATTTATGTTTAAATATATATAGATATAGGCCAAATGTACACACTCATGACCGTCTTATTGATTTTAGAAAAAATATAATTATCCTTTGATGCTTCATTCTCGAAAAAGCAATTTATTTGTATTTCGTGTGTTTGTGTTTTTGTGTGTAAGTTTTTTTTTCGTATTTTGTTTTATAGTAAAAATGTGAAATGTTTATTTCTAAAAATTGCGTTGCAATGTCAATTGACTGGAAATGCAATGGAAGATGAAATGCTTGCGACCCAAATCCCAGAGAGTCACGGATCCGTTGATTTGGTCCCTCACATACATATCCTACGTGAATATTTACGCAGGCACGATGGTTGGCGAAAATATTCGCAAATACTGATATCAAAAATACTGACGCGACAGACGACAGTCCTAAGACGACCGTGAACAACGATCGACGAAATAAATTGCATTTGGATTTAATTCAATGACAATGTGATTCATTGTACTCATAAAAATGTAAACAAGAAATTTCAATGAATAACGAAAAAGGAATTGCATGAAAATGTTGGAATGTGAATTCCATAAACTATCAATGTCAAGGCATTTTTTTTCGTTCGATCGCCACTCGCCGTTTTGTTTGGGTTAAGCACATTAATCGCGAATTTCTATGTTTTGTATTTAATACACAAAGTGGTGCCGTTACTATCGTCAGACGACATGAGAAATGGACAGAAGAGTGTTGGTCATATAAAAACAAAAAAATGTGAAAACGAAAGTGAATTGTTAGAAACGAAGAAAAATGATCCTTAAGGGCCTAAGAGTATAAATCGGTCGTTGACTAACTGAGAAAACAAACAAGTGCTGTAAAAGGTCGTGGCTCGTATCGCGTCAACTGCACGCTCAATAAGTTTTTTGTTGTTGTCTAGTTACTTTTTTCTTTCGTGCCTTACATCCTTCGAGACGTAATTAATAAAAGCTCGAGATCAGGGTTTTCTTTTTTTCCTCATATATAAAAGTATATATAGTATAAAAAATACTGGAATGATGAAGTACATTGGATAGGCACTTGTGGCCGGCACCTCGTGAAAATAATATATACAATCCTGTTACCCTTTATCTTTTTTTTTGTTTTCTTCTTTTTCCATCATTTTCTTTTCTCTCAGATTTTTCGCTGAATTTCTGGATAAGTATGAGCAAAATCTTCGCGAAGACAGTCACGTGTCCACCGCGGTGGAAAAATAGAACGGAAAAATTGTATAAATTAAACTTAAACTTAGGGGGAAAAAAAACGTTTAAAAAGGACGGTAACTTGTTCTTAGTTACATCGGTCCGCAATTTCGTCGAATTATATGTATACTATTGACATAATTGAGAACACACCGTGGCAAATCTTCAACCTTTTCCCGGTGGTCTCATTCCATTAAAAAAAAAAACAAAAAAAAAAAAAACCGCGAGATTATGTGCTTTCGAGTAGAAGTCGAAAGAAAAAAATATATTATTTTATTCCGTTGGTTTTTCGACCCGGGCACCTGACCATTTCCGACCACCTCTCTCCATAAATAAAGAAAACATTTGCTTCTTTTGGATACACTCAAATCCTCACAGCGTCCTCGACAATTTCATCCCCGAATCAAATCAACTTCTTTATCGCTTTAGAAAGGAAAATTAGTTGGTTTTTTTTCTTCATTTTTTGCAATTATAATAAGAAAATAACAATGAGGTAGTTACGTCCAGTAAACCCTTGGGGAGAGATTGCAAATTGGGCGTCGTTCGAGAGAAATCTGGCAAAAAGTTTTCCAACACTTTTTTCAGCGAGGAAACACGAGAGCAAACGAGAGATTCTATTTTTCAGTAGAAAAATGATGCATTATCAAAAAAATATCTCTTATGATTTCGTTGCAAAGCGAATCATTGAGGGATAAAAAAAAAAAAACGATTTTTCAGATTATTTTTCTATTGGGGGTTCAGGCTAGTCTGGAGCGAAAAAAATGATCGGCAGCCGATTTTTTCATGTTCCAACGTGAGCCTGCGGAATGTCGTTTCATTATTGTTAATTAAGTGTTTTTGGTTTTCATTCGAACGACAACCCCATTAGCACTGGTGGTTGAGATTTAAATTGGTCAGAGTGCCCGAGATTGGTGTAAAAAATTTATTCCCTCGAGAGTTGTGCGGCAATCGCAGCTTCGTCGTAGCCCAATTTTTGATGGTGTCGTTTATAATGAACGGTCAAGTTGCCTCGTTGGCGTGCTTTGTACGGGCATTCGGGGCATTGAAAAGCAGGAGGTTTACCACCGCACTCAACCATTTCGTGACGACGCATCGTGCTCTTCCATCGGTAGCCTTTGCCGCAGAAACGACAACGGAATTTTCTTTGTTGTTCGTGAGGTACGCCCATATAAACGACGCTCAGGTCACGAGGTTGAGGAAGAACTTCGAAAGAGTCAGGAAATATAACTTCGCGGGTAGAGCGTTCCCCGGACTCGCTGTAGTTGCTGCTTCCATCGGCGGACTGGCAATCGCGTCCACCCGAGCTCGGAGCATCGCCGCTTATCGATCGACTCTTCTTCGTCCCGGAGTTCTTGTAGTCGGATCGCAATAGCGACAATAGTGCGCCCATTCCTGCAACAGACCCCGAAACGAAAACAAACGGCAAAATTAAAAAAAAGGGTGAAAAAAAAAAGTAATAATTAAACGAGACTTCTCCAAATGCTAGAGAATCGAATAACAAAATTTTTCTCATAAATAAACAAATAAATAATAAAAAAATGATGAACGTCGGAAAAATTATTCTTAATGGGACATTTGGTGGAGCGAATACACGATGTACACCCGAATGTGCTTCACGTTTTTTTTCTCCTTATTTTTCATTCATGATTCGACACAATCGCGCTGATAAATAACGAAAATAATAATATTATTGAGTAATTATAAATAAACCCGTAACCAACCCAAAACACAAACGTCTCATCAGCCAATAGCCCCGTATAAGTAAGTATGTGCCCAGGATATTGAAATAATTTTGCCAAATTATATAGTTGCACGTCGTGGTTTAAGAGAGAGAAAGAAAATAAGAGACGAGGAGAACGACGGAGGAGACAAATACGAATCCAGTTGAAAAATTTACATTTACAAAAAAAATGCGTTTTTTTTTTGTTGAGAATAGCAAGAAAAGACATTCATTGAAATTTTATCGGTATAGAATATTGTGAGAATCGCTATAAATTGGTTTTACAAAATTGCTCCAACCGAAAATTCTCTTTCGCGATTGAATTAAAACTCATATTTTCGTATTTCTTGTCTTCCGTTGCTCTCACTTACCGATATAATTAAACCATCCCTCCAAAGTAACCAGCCAATTGGTAGCAAAAAAAAATTACATGTTCTGTTACGAGAAAACTCAATGAAAATGTACAAATTTGGTGAACGTGTAAATCGGAATAATTGTGAATATTCCATAGCACGTAAACATGTTTATTACGTTTAGTAAACTTTCGTATAAATATTTAACGTTGTTCGCTTCATTTAGCTAAAAATTTTGTCATAAAAAAAACGACAGAAAATGATTAAAAAAACGAGAAACTTTCGAAGCTTTCGAACGAAAGGCACGAGTTTGTTTGTTTTTTTTTCTCTTCTTTTTAGCTTTGTTTTACTTTTTTTTATCGTTTTTCTCATCGTCCAACTCCGTGCATGATGAGCAAGTGTTTCCGGACGCCACTCTTTTGGGTCATTCTTCTGTGGCAAATTGGACAAGAGAAACACTTTTCGGTGCCGCACTCGTAACGTAAGTGACGGTTCAGCGAACTCTTGTTGAGATAACTTCTGGCACACTTTTCACACGCATATGGCTTCGGACTCCAAGACTCCAGGATCTGCGAGGGATCAGCATCTGAAACATAAATATTCCACGTCGAATTTTAATAACTGCCCTGACTTCAGGATTCAACTTTTTTTTTTCTGAAAACTCTAACTCACCGAGAAAATTCTTCACATTGTTAGCTAAAAAGTTGATTCGTTTTAGGAACACTGCTTATCAATGCGTTGAAATAATCGCGTCGGTGCAGAAAAATCGTATTTTTCATCCTCAACCTCAATAAAAAAAATTTCTTTTTTTTTTTCAACCGACGTTTCGAGCGTTACATCGTCAAATGTGATTGGAAACGAAGTCAATAACGAAGTACTCACCAACGAAATTAATCAGTTCGTGGAGCTAAAAATTTCTGAAAGGAAAAAATCGACGATCGTTGATGTAGAAAATCGAGAAAACGAGTGTTACGTATGACGAAACTAAAAAAGTGAATCATACCACGTGAAATAAGTTGGAGCTGAAAAGAGTGTCGGCGGCCAAAAAGTCGAAATATACAATAAAATTTATTTTCAATATACAAAAATACAGGAAAGATTTCAACGAGTAATGTTAGAAAATGAAAGAGAAATATTTCATTCATAACGATCATTTGAAAACGATTTTTTGCAACGTTTATAGAATAAAATAAAAAAGGCTAGAGTTCTTTTTGTGTTTACTCAGACGTTGACGTTGTTGAGCATTTTGAAGTGGATCTGCTTGATGCATTCCTCGTTTCCAGCGCTCAGTAGAACCGGCCAACATTCGGGGCTGTCGCGTACGTGTCTGTGCAAAGATTTCTTCCACTTGTAGGACTTGGAGCATGCCATACAGACGTTGTACTCTGTAATAAAAGAGAAAAGAAAAATACCAAAAGTTTGTCAGTTACTTTGGTTTTCGTACGAAACCATTAATCATCGGTTCAACAATAATTACTCAACGTTCATTGGGGAAGAATAAAAGAGAAAACGTCACTCGTTGAAAAAATTAAATATAAAACAAAAACAAAATGTATTTACATAGAAAAAGGTCCCATGGAAAATTCTAACGACGAAATTATATGCTTCGTGAAAAATAAGGATAACGTGCCGTTTGGAGGTGAAAGGCAAAACAAGGCTCCCGATAAAGTTATAGTGGATGCTTTTTTTTCGTATGTGCTTCAGTGAACTGTAGTGCAATTTTGTCTTCCTTGAGCAAAATGGACACTGGTACTTTGGCGATTGGCCGCATTCTTCTTTAACGTGCCGCATCAACGAGCTGTGATACACGTAAACTTTTCCGCACTTATTGCACCCACGGGCCAGATTTCCCACGATGAAACCTGCAAAAGTGCAAAACAAGTGATTTTTTATTTATTTATTATTATTTTTTTTTTTAAAGCCTTTAAAAACGACCGCTGTTCGAGGCAACAGGAAGATTAGGAAATCAGAGTTATCGGCGGAAGCTGTGGTGGGAGATTTCGCAGAAAAAAAAAAATTATTCGATGCCTGGCGTCAATCGAGGAGAAGCAATGGTAATACTTTTTTCTGATGCACTCGATTCCTGAAACAAAAACGGAAAAGTCCCTAGACCGATTAGCAGGTTTCTCATTCTGTACGTTGCCCTAAAGCAAAAGAAAACATAAATCCAATCAACTCGAAAATGATGAGAAATCGTGAAAATCGTCGTTACAGCGTTGCAATGGACATGTTTTCATATAAAGATTTATTTTTAAAGATTTTATGAAAATACACGAGTATACAAATAGAAGGAAACTTAGGAAATTTTGGGAACTTCGGGAACGGATATTCTTATGTACGCAATTCAATAAAAATAATTAACGCTGTGGAGTGATAAAAGATGAAAAGAAAAAAGTCATTTGAGAATTTTCTTCCCCGATTTTCTCTTCATTTCGATGGATATGAATATTTTTTCGAGTGAGAATGGGAAAAGTTGTTGGTTCGATGGATTTTTAAAATTTTTCACTGTTCGTAAGCAAGCTCGATATTTCGAGAGCAAAAATTAGAATACAATGGGGAGGGGGATGAATCCGGTTTAAGGCAATTATGTATAGAAACATTGAGATCTCAACCGTAAGAGGAAACGAAGTGAAGATAATTTCAAGAATTAGTAGACGGTACGTTGAAGTGTTGTTCAGCCTGATGAGCGTGCAGTATGAACGCCTTGAAAGCTGCGAACGGGCACATGGAGCATTTGAACTGTGGTGGTTCGCACTTGTGCTTGAGATAGTTACTCCACATCTTGTAGAATTTGCTACACTTGGTGCAAGTGTAGCCGAGCATTTGATCGCCAATGTAGAGTTTTCGATAGCCTAGAAACAGAAATAACTTATTAGACGAAAATTCGTGAAATTTTCCGCAATTGAGGAAGAAACAAAAATCGTAAAAAAAACAACAAAATGTCAAAACTCCATTCTTGAAACAACAGAAAAAAGCACTTACAAGCAAAAAACAATCTAATTGTGAGTAAGCCACGGGAATTCGAGAAGACGAGAGAACCAATTTGGTTTTTTTTTTAAATCTCTTATCCGAGATGAATATCGTCTGATTTATTGCTGGAAAAATATCGTCAAATTTGGTTAAGTAAAAAAAAAATAACATTGGTATTTCTTTTTTAACTGCGAAATTCGAATAATTCGTCCCTTAGGAAAACGTTCGTTTTACAAAGTTTAATTATCGATGATACTCTCGGAGATGCCGGCAAAGGGAAGATTGCCAGGTATATTGACGACCACAAATTTGACATGTGTACAGCCCATCGGCTCCTTTCGTTGTTTGCATGAGGATGCCTCTTCTCGACGCGTTCACTGCAATTATACAAAAGTCATGAATCTCTGATCGGCATTAACTTTTAGACAAAATAGTTTCATGCACGTTAGTCATACCAAGAGGACAGTCTACACGTTGTTATCTGTAGAGACAGCTTCAAAAACCAGCATCGACAAAAATCAAAAAAAGGCCCGATTTATTCATAGAATTTATAATAATAAATGAGGATTTTGTACCCGCGAGTAATCCGAAATCCAAAGACCCATTTTCCAAAGCAGTCAAACATTTCTTAGACCTAAAGTCATTATTTTTAAAATGTTTTTATCTTAGTGTCTGCCGATCTTGTTGCGTGTATTCGGAAGCGAGTGATCAAGAATTTTCGGATTTTAATCGTCACAAAGTCTTCAGCATCCTTCGTTCTCCATCTTTTTCTTTCATCTGCATCGTTCACGCAGTTTTCGTCAAGATTTCCAACCATCTCGAACCTTTCCATCGAGTAATCGTTTTCCATTTATTCCTCACGCGTTGAATTATTTGATATTTGGAAGATTTTTTTAGGCATCGACGTTTCTTATTCTAGTTTCCAGAACCTCAACCTGCCGAGCGTCGGAGCACAAAAAGAAGGTGCGTTTTTTGAACTTGAAGATGAATTTTCCAATTCGGGAAATGTTGGGAACAGTTGGTTGAGATTCGATATTTGACGTTGAGGTGATCTGTCCAATAATTCTTGAGATATTAATGTCACGATTGGGTTCAACGTCAGTTCGTCCACATCAATGGCAGATTCCGAAGCACATGTTTCGTCATTCAAACCGATAATTGACACACATTGGATGAACGTTTGGAAAATCCAAATAAATAATACAGAGGAGTCGTTAGATTTTCCGGGTTCGTTGGATACACAAAATTAAAGCTATGACAACTGACACACCTATTTTGAAGGTCATTTAACGTTCATTGCGGTGTGAACGAAAAAATCGAAGGAAAATTGACTAAAAATTCACATTGCAGCGTAATGGCTGCGCGGGTCTTTGCCGTGATGTTTTTTCTTATGATTTTGTACACACCACTTGTGTGGACTTTTGTAAGGGCAGAGATCGCAAGATATTGCTGGTCGAGCGTTGACGCATTCGAATTTTTCGTGCCTCCAGAGCGATCGCCAAACCGTGTACGATTTGCCACAAACCGAGCAAGCGAATGACCTCGGCCGTTTTCCTCGACAATGGGAATCTCGATGATAATCGTTTCCCATCTCGTACGAATAACTCGGATCCATCGACCACTCTAAATCTGTAACAACAAATGAAAAAACCGAGTGTCTTGTCAGGAAATAATTGATACGAATCTAACAATTTATCATCTAAAACCATCCGATGAAAAAAAAACAAACAAAATGAAGACACAAAGCATTAAAAAATGTTTGCAATGTCGATGCACATTTTATAAAAATTCTTCCTCTTTCAAATTTATCACCGCAAAGATTTTCTTGCATTAGTTTTATTCGAAAAATGTATAACCAAGTCTATTTAAAAATCAAGTAAAATAATTTATTACGTGGAAATGAACTTTTCGCAGGAAAACCTGTCGAAGGAGCGAGTGTAGGAGCTTCACTCCCATCTATCGACGAACGTACATTTATTTGGACAACCCATCTACATCATGACGGTAGAATGGATGTTTTTATAATGTCTGACGAGATTGGACTTGTGGGTGGCAAGATATGGGCACATGGGGCATGCCCAACTGGGCGGCTTTCCACATTCGATCCTTACGTGCCGTTGAAGCGTATACTTGTGCATGTATCCGTGTCCGCAATTCTCGCAAATGTATGGGCCCCTCTGGCGTCTCCCGTAGCGCGTGTACTTGGGATCTGTAAATGAAGCGACATCGTTATTGACAGTAAAGGACTCGAAGAAAACGAACTAAAAGGTGGTAATATTTTTACATGCTGAAATGTGGAAAAATCAGTTGCATTATTTATTTGAAAATGTGCAATGAATTATTTTTTATGAGAAACGAAAAAATTTATTTATTTTTTATTCGGAAGAAAAAGGAACCGCGCTACATTTATTTTGACTACTCATTTCATTGGGGATGAAATTTTTTTTGACCGTCGTTTGGCCTTGAGAAATTTGGCTCGTGGCTGACTGTAGGAACACTCGAATCCATGTACACCGGATCGTTGTTGTGAAAAGCTTTCAAGTGTCGCAACAAACTGCATCTCTGAGTAAATTTGTGGTTGCAAAAAATACAACGAAATTTTCGTCTCACGCCGCACTCGAATCTAACGTGCCTCGCGAGATTCCCCTCGTTCACGTAAGTTCGCAGGCAACGAGAACAGCTCCAATTTCCACTTGCACTTCGCAATTTTCCACAGACTGTTCGACGGTGACGATTCAGTGTGAAAACGTGAGTGTAACCTTTGCCACACGACGTGCACATGTACGGCTTGTCCGTTTCCGGTATCCATGACGATGATAACGCGTCCTGTCTCGAGGTACTTTCGTTTCCAGAATATTCCGCGTACGAGCCGTAAAATTCATCCATTTCTGTGAATGAGAAACATAAAAAAAATTTATTAGCTTAATTCTTCGTGGATTTTTGACGCGTTTCCCAATAATCGAATCGAAATATACTCTTCGAGGGTTTCCTTGAGCAGCTCCTTAGAGACTGTCCATTCGCATTCCAATTTACTAAACTCGCTTGAAATTTTTTTTTTACGCCTTCCGAATTATTCGTTGAATGAATTTCGATCTCTCATTAAAATACACAGCAATTAAAATCCAGTGAACGAAACAGGCCAAAATTCATCAATAAGAAAAAAACATCGTCGATAATGCAAAGCTGCCAATCTTCAAGGGGGCGGTCAATTTCTTCGGTATCGTGGTCTTCCATTTTGACGAGATTCATGCTAAATTTATAGTTCAAAATTGAAGAAAGTTGAAGGTTCAATTTTTGTTCAGGAATCGCCTCTTCCGGTGGACGATCTAGCAACGGTGAGATATCGACCTGGAATGAGAAGAAGATGATTAAATATTTGATCGAACTTTCGTGGGCAAAGAGACAAAAAAAAAATTCTAAAATGCCTCCAGCTCAAAATCATCGGTTTCGTGAAATTTCTGTCAATTCAATTGACGATTCGGTGGTAAAATAAATATTTTTATTATCTCGTAGAAAAAACAGTTTTGGAAAAATCACAACGAAGATAATATTGCGTTAAGCAGAATTGTCTGCAAACCGATTGGGTGAAAAAAATTTGAAAAAAAAAACGCGCGAGTTTGATGAAATTTCGATAATTGTGAAAAATGTTGTGAATAAGTAAATGTTTCTATAACAAATTAAACTCTATGGAATTGGTAACTGCGATGTTGTGTATATTTTGGAGATGTCGTTGAAGCGTTGTCTTTTGAGTGAAACGATAGCCACAATAAACACAAGCAAATCTTCTTTTTCCACCGCATTCCCATTTCATGTGACGCCCAAGATTGCTTCGCTGGGTATAATTGCGACCGCAATTTGGACAGGAAAACTTTGATTGGCCGTAGAGATCTAGATAAACAGAAAAATATGGAAAAATAAATAACTCGAGAATGTTCATTTGGTAGATCGGACGAGAACTTCCTTGCATTGGGAATATTAATCGATAGAATCGTTGTTGATAAAACGAATATTTGGATGGATTTGTTTGTTAGAATTTTATTTCATTATTTGTTTAAATATTTATCTGAGTTTCCTTTTGTCTCAAGCTTGGTAAACGCGTTGATTAGATTTCTTACGTTAAAGTGTAAATATACAATGCGAAAGCATTTCGTCGTATTGAATAATTATTGACTTCGAGTCAAGGTTGTGTGTTCCGTTCGCTGCAACAATAAATTGCGAATGAAACATAATGAATAAATATTTAATAATAGAAATGGGTTATTTGCAACAATGATTTGCAGCGCGCCCTTTTTCCGGTCTGGCCGATGAACAATAAAAATATTTAATAAATTCGTTTGTCCCCAGGAGTGAAAATCCTTTTGGGAACGGAGAACATTGGCGGAACGTAGATATTGTGACGTTGCAACAAATGTCGACGGAGCGTTATGTTCTGGGTGTACTTGGAGGGACAAACGTGGCAGGCGTAATTCCGTTGTCCACCGCACTCGAAATTCATGTGACGCGAAAGAGTTCTCTTCATCTTGTAACATCTGCCACACTTTGGACACTTGAAAGGAGCGTCTACGGTCGCATCGTTCAGGGGTCTCGATCTTCGTTGATATCTCCTCTGACTCCTCGAGGTGCCTAAAAAAAAACAAAAAGAAAAACATTACCTTTGTTTAGAGTTAATTGGAACGAAAGAGTAATCGACGCAACTTTCGACATGGACACACACATTTTTTCGTTTTTTACTTTGAGGAAGAGGAAACAAACACTTTTACCTATTTCGAGGACAACTTATGGTTTTAGATGCTGATTCAGGATTCTTTATTCTCCCTACGACGTGTACATCAAGAATATCAAAGCAATCAACAAATTTCCTTATTTTTGGTACTTGGATCGAAAAATGAAAAATAAAAAAAAATTGCCCGTTTTCTCTGCTTCGTTTTGTTTAATTTTCAGATTGAAAAAATCAACGGAACGAGAGAGGTCTGCGTGACGAGAAAAAAAAAGAAAAATTTTTAGTGTCGATTGCGCATGTGGCGATCGAGATTGCTCTTTTGAGCAAATTTGATTTGACAAATGGTGCAATCGAATTTCGGTTCCATTCCGCATTCGTAATTTTGGTGTCGCCAAAGCGAAGTGTAAAAAGCGTAAGTACGTCCGCAGTTGGCACATTTATGTTTTTTACTGCCTCCTGCATGTTTCCCATCGGATCCTGATCTTGGCTCGCTGCGGCGTTTAGGCGTTGGTGGAGTTTTCGTACATTCGAGATACTGATGCCGTACCAGCGAGGCTTTAAGGGCGAAGGTGCTACGACAATCCAGGCAAAGATATTTTTTCGAGCCTATCCTGCGACAACCCTCGCCCAATATGGTCTCCGCACTTTGGGTCGTCGAGCGCAGACGTCTTGAGAAAAAATCACGCGAAGTCGAGGGCAACGTTGGCACTGTCCAATTCGAAGCGCTGTACGTACGTTCTGCAAGCAAGCAAGATAAAACCTACATTTTTTTCGTGTCATTGCAAATTCGATTTATGGAAATATGAAAATAAATAAACGATGAAAAATAACCACAGCAAAACGGTTGTACGGATGCAAAAATAACGGCCATAAGTAAAAAAAAAAAAACGATAGAGAAAGAAAAAAAAGAAAAATTAATGAAATTTGTCGAATGAATAAAACACAAAAAAGTGGATAAAGTGGAGAGAGTAATAACGTTAAAGGACATCGTTTTCTTTTTTTTTTCGTTTGCTAATGAAAGGCCACTTATAACTACGGCGCAATACTGCACGATATAATTAATTACTTTTATCCTTTATCCGTTTCGTTACAAATAATTCGAGTACAGATACATATTTCGGTGTTTATTATAGGGCGATCAACGTCGACCGATAAGTATTGCTGCTTCATGGATTCTCATAAGGATTGAAACACATTGCTCCAGTTTGTTGATTCCTCGT
Source organism: Campopleginae sp. 14b (assembly GCA_030522525.1). Taxonomy (NCBI): domain Eukaryota; kingdom Metazoa; phylum Arthropoda; class Insecta; order Hymenoptera; family Ichneumonidae; species Campopleginae sp. 14b. The sequence goes on from JAPYYS010000114.1 coordinate 166,352, forward strand.
GTGCTTAGTCATATGAATCTCGAGATAGGATTTGTACGTTGCTCTGTAAGGGCAGTACGAACACTGAAGACTCGGCTCCTTCCCACATTCATTCATCACATGCCTTCGAAGATTTTTCGCCTGGTGATAACGCCTTCCACAATTCTCGCAAACCATACCTCCTTGTCCTCGCAACCTACGCTGATAAGATCCCATTCCATACATCTCGTTCGTCGCGAAATCTGCAATCATTAATCATTCGGTCAGCACCAAGAATCTACACACTCGTGCACTTTTAATATTCCTATGTATCGGGAAGTTAATCGAACAATTCCAAAATGAGCTAAAAAAAAAAATACGATACATAAAAATATTTAACAAAGATAAAGAATAAGTGTCAACGATGCAATCGATGGGAATCATCCAGTCATGTGCTAATCAATAAATACATTTGATTGATTTGTCCTCTTTCACAGAAAAAAATGTTCTCACGTACAAACGGGAAATCTAAAGAATTAAAATTCATTTTTTTCGTCATTAAAAATCGAAGCAGCGGTTAGAATTGTAAAAATTCTGTATAATCTAAAGAATTGGAAAATCGCGTCGAGGCCATATAAAAAAATACTCTGTCAAACAGTTTGAAATCAATCAAAATATTTTTGATGACATTCCAATAGCTTATTCGAGTATATGGTGTTTATTATCATCGAGGCGATTATACAGGACTATGGAGTCTCGATAATTAAAGTTACATAACGTGGCCGTGAATGTGCAATATGTGTCTGCGTAAATTATACATTTTTTTGCTCTTGTAGTGACAACAGTGAGGGCAATTCATAATTGGTGGTCTCTTGCAATCCTTCATCTGATGTTTCTGCCATTGTTCAGCGTCAAAAGATCTGGCGCAGTTCGGACAGAGAAACTTACGACCGTAGATCTTCTGAATTATTTCAGGACCGCTTCTGCGCCAACGACCTGAGAACGTTAAAACAAATAATGTTATTCCAAATAAATAGTACAACGATTATTTAAGAGTGTGAGAAAAAACATTTTTGCAAAGCAGTCTCAGACAATACATACACATTGCAAAATAATGTTTCTAAATTAACATTTTATTACGAAGTTTTCTCATTGGTATAAATACCAGGGCAATTTCCGTTCATCATTCCTTCTCTGCTCTTAGGTAAGATTTTTAATTCTAGGGTTTAAACAAAAATTCACACGCACACACAGACGGCGCACCATCGAAAAACATTCATTTCGACTTTGTTCGTGTTTGTTTTAGTTTTCAATCATTTCAAAACTTGAGATCCTTTCCGTCCGAAGCCTCGTTGCCATTTGGTATCGTGTAAAAATCGTTCAAGATCTTCATGTGTCTGCCGTTGAGATGGGTATTCAGACTCGACTTATGCTTCGTTCTGTAAGGACAGAGCGGACAATGGAACTTGGGCTCAACGCCGCACTCGTGCTTCAAGTGTCTCGCCAAGCTCGAATAGTAGTTGTAAATTTTGCCACAATTTTTGCAAGAGTACGTCACCCTCGGCGAGTTCAAATAACCCATCGCACTTGCATCTGCAAAAAACACAGAACGAAAAAAAAATGGAATTAGCAATGGTTTTCCACGAGATTTAATATTCCCCAGCACAAGATATTATTCTTAAGCACGCACACGCATGTTACGTTTTGCTTGTGAAAAACAACGACATGTTTTTTAGTTAACGTCATTCATTTCAACACAATAATTCTGACAGCAATTTTTTATGTACAATTATTATACGGTTGTCGCAAAAAAAAAACACAACAACCAAAAGCCTGTCATTTCGGTGGCTCCATTGAAGCAAAAGCTCTTGCTCATTTACTGCTCGAACGTCTGGACAATTATAACAAAATTTCTGACAATTTTTTCGAACTGAAAATCGAATTTTCACGAGCTCACTTTTGCCATGATCGAGAGTTCATCTATTTTGGTCATACACAGCCACACACGTACGATTATAAATGTACGTTAATTTTTTAATTAAATTTTTCTTCGACTTGAGTGTTGCGAGCGAAGAAAAAAAATGGATGGAAATTACAAAATTTCTTCCATCATCCATTTGATGTCGAGACCCGGATGTCTTCGTTTGACGTGAGCCACGACGTTTCCTTTTCTCTTGGACCTGTGATCGCAGTATCCACATTTGAATCCTGGCTCCTTGCCACACTCGACCGCCAAATGTCGGAGTAAATTTTTCTTGTGCCGATGAAAAGTTCCACAACCGGGACATTGAAACATCCAGTTACCTGCAACAAATACAGTCCGAGTAATCAGTAAATGTGTCGATTATCGTAAAACCGTCCTGTTCGTGGGAAAACATGTCATTGAAAAAGAACATGAATGAAACATGTAACGGCACTAAGTATCACGAAGAAATATCGAGACGCCTGTGCGGATATTGCATATTATCGATGATTTTTATTTCTTGCATGGAAACAAAATGAAAAAAAACTGCAAATATTTCGTACAATAATTTCGTGGCTTAGATTTCCGTGTCTATTGCTGCCTGTGGCGTCCACGCGGGGGAAAACCTAGACGGAGGTAACGATGGAGACTCGATTTGGAAACAGCGAAATTAGCGGCCGCTTTTCTCAGGGACAATCCGTTTTTCACAGCCTCCATAGCCCGAAACACTTGCTTCGGATCCTCCGATAATTGGGACATTCTTTGGCCCGGAAAGAGAATCCTGCCACCTACGATTTCGAAAACAAAACGAGACACAAACATATTAGTTCAAATTTGTAAATAACAAGAGGGAAGCAGGCAAAACCCGAAACGAGTTAGTGGGTTACGAGACAAAACTTATTCACACGATGCTCGGAGATGAATTGTCACTATATCCTTGACGAGGCCACTTATTTTATTATCGAAATACGTTCCTTACAATTTACACTCTAAATGCGCAATTGTCACGACTCGAAGGTCCAACATTTTCAGTTGCTAAAAACCCATCGATATGGAAATTGTTTTGTTCGAACGAGAAAGGGTTCTCGTTGTTCACGAGGTAACCGTATGGATCCGTTTCATGTGGGACTTCAAATTCCATCGTCGATTAGTGCAATAGCTGCAAAAAGGGCATCGTTCTTTTTTGGTCGAGCCGCAGGATGTTTTGACGTGTTCAACCAAATGTTGTTTCCACCGATAAGTCTTGGAGCACTTGTTACATTTGTAGCCTCCTTGAGTTACGAGACTAGGCTGAGTTTTCGATTTTTTAACGCGCCTCCCCAGAGGCTTGTAAAAATATCCGACATTTCGTTGGACGGCGTTACGATCTCGCATCTGAAGGGAAGGTCCAGGCCCATGCTCCTCGTAATCTTCGGGTTTAACGACGTTGTAGTCGTCCCATAGGGCCGAGAAACCTGCAACAGATGGAGAGAATAACTTCGTGTATAAGTTCGACTGCACAGCGAGAGAAAATCAAATCTTATAGGCGGCAGTTTGTTCCTGTAAAAATAATAGCGAGAAAAAAATGAATGATGATTTACGAGACGAAGCGAGAGCCTGGAAAATAATAGAGAATGTGGGATCGGTTAGATAGTTCCCTCGAAACATAGTGCCGCGTATTTACATGAGTTTATTTGGAAAAAAAAAAGTAAAAACCATAATATGGTATAGCGAAGTGAACGTCTTCATGGCACACTCGTACTCAGACACACACCAGCTCACACACGCACACATTGTTATTGTTTTTTTTCATTTTCTTTTATATACTCGGAAAGTCTGCAATGTATAGAACGTTCTAAACGCTCTGTTGCGATCATCGGCGACACAGTTTCTTAATTAAACGTCTACATTACTAAATGATTATCTCTCGTTACGTTAATATCAGTTTTACTTTTGTTTTTTACTTGCTTTTATTCAACGACTATTTCGATTGCTTTTATTTGCACCGTCCCTTTGCTGATCCTTCACGAAAGAGAGTTCCTCGTTGAGAAATCTCAGGAAAAATATTTTCTGACTTGTGGACGCTTATGACATTGAGTCCTCACCAATAAATCGTGTAAACATTCGTGCTATTGCCACCTCGAATGCTTTTCATTGCTCGTTCAACTCTGTTAATTATTTGAAATATAAACTTTTGATTATATTAGCAGTCCATTTGTTTTTCTCTGTTTTTAAGGAAGTTCAGCTGTTACGATCAAGGCTCAATGTGAAACTTGGAAATAGTTCATTCTCGCTCTCAAAATTCCGACCAAAATAAAGCTAAACATTGTTTTTTTTTATTTTATTTTTTTATAAAAACCGACGATTGGTGGCTATTCTTATCGCTCCTTATCCAAAACAGATTTTCTCGTTGAAATGTGAAAATTTAGGAGTCTTTGCTTCGTATTGTCGTAGCGAGTTATTCGAGAATGACAAAATTATCAGTGAACTTGAGGAGGCGCTGGTTTATCCTTGGTAGGAACATTGGACACACTACTTGGAGTGTTCTTTCGTTCTGTCGAATGTTTTATGTAGCCTGCCGCATGAACAATCAGCCACAGTAGTGCCGAGTGACATTTAGGGGCAAACGAACGTATCGGATACGGTTACAAGTGGAATTTTTTGTTTTTTGTTTTTTTTTTGTTTTTTTTTTCGTTTTGCTTGATTCTAGTTTATATGGAGTCATGGGTAGACAAGGCTACACGGAATATGGGGAAAATTATACACGTCATACCGATTTGATGATCGATCTATGATTAGTCTATTGTAGTTGGAAAAAAAAAATGTCGCACCATCCTTTTCATCCACACGTGAAAGCCAGTCGGAAAGATGATTTATTAAGTCTTTGTTTCGTTTTCATCTCGTGTCTCATATTTTTGTTGACTCCGGTCTACTTGATATTGTGGACCGACAGTAGATGCTTCAAGAAACTAGCTTGAATCCTCGATCTGTAAGGGCAGTACTGACAGGAAAAGTGTGTCTCGCAGGTGACCATTCCACAGCCAACCTTGAGATGTTTTCTCAGGTTCGAGGCCCACGAGTACATCTGACCACAGCGTGGACACACGTGGAGTCGAGGCCTAACGATCGGGAACAGCGGAGCATCTGTAAAACAATTGTACAAACGATTGACGAATTAAATTAAAGGATTTTTCATCACCAGCCTCACTCCAGGCTCGTGACTATCGGACAGCCTCTCAGACGAGACTTACGAATCCACGAGACACCTGGATCGTGACTGGAATATATGTTTTTTGTGTATGTGTGTCTTGTTTGATTTTTTAGATGTTTTTTTTTTTCCTGAAGAGATGCAAACAAACGAATCAACATGAGCACGTGGTTTTGGCTAGTCGCTAACATCGAAGCGCATGCCTCACGAAATTAAACAAAATTCATAATAATCTCTAAATAATAATCAAAATCAACAAAAATTTATGAAATTAATTTATAAGTCCGATAAACCTTCAACTTTTTGGCCATTCAACATCATCACCCTCGATCGATTCTCAGCCCAGATGCAAGCAAGATGTACATTCTACTCGAGTCTCATACGGATCTTCTTCGCTGATTCCTGACGCTCATGGGAATTTCTGAAACCCAGACTAAGAAAGAAAAGGGAAAAAGGTTGCAATTTTCTAAATAATGTGAAATCCTCATTAATCATCAGGACATTTTTATCATATGTAACGAGTACAAATGTCGCTTTAAATTTCCCTTGAAGTTGGATCTGTAACCGCATATACTGCAGACGAAACCCGGCGGTTTTCCACATGCCATTTTCTGATGTAAACGCAGACTGGAAGGCCACGCGAAATGTCGTCCGCACCAATTGCACGTGAACGTGAGACCTGAAATGAAAATTAATCATCAATAAAAAGTTCCATGAAAAGAAACATTAATAAAAAGTATAAACGATACTGAGTATAGAATTTTTCGAGGGAAAGGTATTCAAAGCCTTTGGTGACCGTGAGTGCCCAAGGAAAGTGTCGATAATTAACCAAGGATTTCAATAAAAAGCGTATATGAATGTAAACGTGATGGATCGCGACATCGAAGTGCTTTTTGTCTTTTTCCTTTGTATTTTTATTAATCGCTCATTCGGTTTCGCCCTCCGAACGAAAGACACGAAAGGAATCTCCCAATTACAAAAAAAAAAAAAACGAGTTTTTATAAACTAAACAAACAGTCACATAAATCTAGTTGGAAAAACTTTATGTCTTGCGTAAATATGAAGTTTCATGTTCTCCTTTCGTTTCGTCTTGTGAGGACAGAAAGGACATTGTTGACTCGGCGGGAAGCCACACTCATGAATGTGTCTATTGAGAGTTTTCCGGGACGAGTAATATCGTCCGCAACGATGACAGCGGTATTCAGGGCCTGGAATGAAAAATAAGCGATTATTAATGAGCAGGGATATCGATTTTTTTGGAAGATTGACCGACGCTCCAATTTCTTGGTCGACGAGTTCCCACAAAATAATTAAAATCGATTTTTATTTCTTATTTTTTATTCTTTCCAAGAAAAACCCCCTCTTTACCAAAAAATCGTGGGCACCATGAATAAAAATGTATCAAAAGACGAATCGAACGTTTTGCAACGAAACCACGAGGGCAGTGTCGAAGGAAGAAATCGTACGTTCTGAAATTTCACATTTTCTTCTTTAATGCGATAATAACGATGGGTTTTCTTCCGAATGTACAACAAATTTTACTAATGGTATTTGTGATCGACGAGTCGATAACGATCGAAAGTTCTTGACTGTAAAAGTCGAATCAAGCGCAATGTATTCGCAAGATGTGTTTTTGGAGGCTCCGTTTGTATTTCGTTCGATGAGGACAGTAGGGACAGCACTCCATTGGATCTTTGCCGCACTCGACCTTGAGATGATTCTTCATATTTCTGAGCCATCGATATCCTTTGCCACACTTCGGGCACTTGAAGCAACCGGGCTGTTTGTCGACGCAAACATCGGCATCGCGGGAACTCTTTGATGAGACGCCTGCCCTGTACTGCGTTGAACGACGAGGCGGTGCACTTCGGGGCTCGTAATAGAGTTGATGCTGATAGTCCGGCCAGGGTAGAGAAGCTCCTGAAATCAATGAAAATCCTCGTGTCAGGATCGTGTTCACATATTCCATTGATTTATTTCGATTATTATTATTTTATATTCTCCTGTACGAGAGAATTGAATTTCTTAAGGGAAGAAGAAAAAATTAGTTGTGCGAATAAATGAGGGACATTATGAACGAAATTATGAGAAGATTTGCTTTTAGTCAACGCGTTATCAAGTTTATTTTTCGTTAAAACTTGCATTGCATTGCAAAGCTGCGACATAACTTCGCAACACAATAAGCCGTTGAAATTTAGTATAAAAGTTAACGAAATAGAAACATAAATATCCTGTACATGTGTATTACTCGAAGAATTTTAATCGACGGTTAAAAAAAGCGATTAAAGCTAAATTGGTGGAGGTAGAATGAAATTTATAATTATATTATCGCCTCGTCGTAAGTCTCTCTTAACTTATCACTCGTTTAAAAAATCATTTGTTGAGGGTCACGTTGGGACTGGAGTTGGTATCTACATAAGACAGCCCGAAGCACAAGTGGTCAATTGGCGTTCCTCAAGAGCGACGACCGGCAAAACTTTCGACCCGTAATTACATTCGCATCACAATAACAACAACAAAAAGCATCAACAACTTGTAACATTCTTCGGAATGAGAATGTTTCGAGAGGAATGTCTCCGCCTTGTCCCAAAGCGGTCAATATATTTCTATCGCATGTTTGCTCGTGGAAATTACGCTCGAGATGCTATGGGAAGATTTCAGCATGGAAAAATGATGAGGTAAAAAAAAAATAATATAAAAAACTGAATTTAGGCACGAAGAATCTTTGATGGGAAGAATGCGTGTATGGCGAGTTTTTGATAATCAATCTCGAAGCTAGATACTACTCGAGAAGACATTTTTTCCTGGGTGATTGGTTCGTATGTGCTGATAGAGATTTCCTCGTTGTTTGGTGCGATGAGGACAGTACGGACACTTGAATTGTGGCTCCTTGCCGCACTCATGACGCGTGTGTCGTACAAGAGTGGCTCGATGCTGATAGCCTTTGCCGCACTGTTCGCAACGATATGGAAATTGCGTGCGCTGCTTGACCATCCATATCGTAGCGAGATCCTTGATAAATGGCAGCACAGAATAATTCCTCAGCAGATTCTTCGACGTCATCATTCTCGATGGGATATCTATCGTTCAGAGCCGGACAAACAAAAAGCAAATAATTCACAATTAGTTTAAAGTTTATTTGCAAAATCATTGAGTTAAATATCGGCATAGAATCATCACGTTTCTTTACTCAGTTTATTCATATTATCAAATCCTTATCTTTTTTATTATCGACGAACGTCTATTTTATGACTTTTTGGCTTGAAATTAATTCTCTCAACTTCTTCGAGCGAAAGCATGCTTGTAAACTGGTTCTATTTCTACCTAAATAAATATGTTCTACAGGGACGTGGCGTCATATCTGTAAAAATAAATAAAAATTTATAATTCGTACAAAAAAACGATTTTTTCTCTGGATCATTGCGAATTATTATTTTTTAAGACTGTAATCAATAAAATACCGAATGGTTCGATATTTCGTTGTTGTTTTATTTTCGTTCAGGGGCAAGAAGATCGTATTGGTCGTCTCTAGTAAGGGTCTACCGAGTACACATGTTTTCCACGATGACGTCGTCTTATATGTCGATAAATGTGACCACGCTGTTTCATTCTTATTCCGCAGTAGGGACACTTGAATTGAGGTTGTCGGTGACACTCAAAGTCCACGTGACGTTTCAGTCCCCAAGCATTAACGTAACTCTTGGGGCAACGGAGACAATGATGTCTGCCCGATTGTATTCTTCGAAAAACTGTAGAATTTCGAGTCTCCATTCTCTTGGGATTCGTGGCTTCGGAATCCTCCTGTGAATCTCCGCCAAATGGCAATCTTCCCAGGTAAACCTCGCAAAAGCCCTTGCCCAGTATCTCCGTCGAAAGTTCGATTTCGTCCTCGTACTTTATCACCGATCCACCGTCACCATCTGTAAATAAACAACACATTTTCCATTAGTTACGAACGACACTGAACACGATATCCCGAAATACATTGACAACCCGATTCAACTTTCGTGTGGTTGTAAATAACAACGGGAAGTCTACACTCTCCATAAACCAACTTACTTCCGTGATACGACAGCAGAACTGAAAAAAAAAAATTGGAGTTTTCGAGAACGATGATCTTGTTGAGATTCTGCAACATCCGGCCTGCGAAAAACAAAAGTAGCGAACAACTTGAGATCTTTGTGGCAGGTGAACGATTTTCTGTCCCTCGTCAAAGAAACACACGTATATTTTTCGTCCTTTGCACAAAACCAAAGATTTTGACGAGCAAAAAGTGAGATTTGGATTTTTCTGTACAGAAATATTTATTGAATCCACGGGGAGCCAGAAGTGAGGGTCAAGAAATTTGTACATTCCTGTAAAAGGGTTTGGCTCAGCTGGGTAACTCGATGTGACAAATTTTCATGCCCTTGTGCATTCGTAGGATATGCTCGTCAAGGGCTGATCTTCTTTTGCAACGTTTGTCACAATAAGGACATTTGAATCTGGGTTCAACATCACATTCGTAACGCATGTGACGCACCAGACTTTGATTTGCTTCGTAGCCTCTGCCGCATTTTGCGCAAAGATAATCCGGACGATGAACTGTTCTACGTATAGGAATGCGTTCGTTGGCTACGCTCGTGAATGGATCGGCAACTTGTTTCTTTCCGTAGGAGTGATCCATCCGATGAATTTCTGTAATCATACAAATTTGGAGAGTCAGTGGTTTTTTCGATAAGACAAAATGAGGAAAATGACGAGGCTGGCGCGGAAAAGAAGGAATTATTGAAAAGGCGATGAGTTTTTTGGTTCGGTTGAGAAGAAAATACTGAAAAAATGCTCGATTCTCTTGCATCTATCAATTGGTGGGAAAGTAGAAAAATAATTTAGTAACCTTTAAGAATTTCCTATTCATTTATATTATTCCTTTTGTTTTTTTCGATCCGATATCGAAGTACACAAAGGTAAATTGAGGAAAGACGAAGGTTACGAGTGAAGATCGACGAAGAAGACATTTTCACCAGGATGTTTTCGTCTAATGTGCGAATAGATTTGCGAGGTTTGTTTGCTCCTGAGTTCGCAGTACGGGCACTTAAATCTTGGCAGTTGACCGCACTCGTACATCAAATGACGTTTACAATTGCTCTTGAGGGTAAATCCACGCATGCACTTTGGACAATAAGTAAGACTTGTTTGTCGGCGATAGGGCCACGAAAAATTCGAGTATTTTGAGCTGGGACCAGCAGCTCTATCCATTTCAATGTCCATTGCGAATTGACCTGCAAGCAAGAAAATCAAACATCGGCCTGTTAGTATGAATAAATGTTCAGTTGCGAGCAGAGAGAGAGAGAGAGTGAGCTTGAAAAGTTCCTTCAAGCTGTAACTCATCCGTAGGGCATTTTTTTTTGTTGTTGCACGTGAATGAACATGTTAAAAAAAGTGATAGAGTGCAGGAGACAACCCACAAAACCCACCCCCACATGATATTATCCCATGACGGTGGAAAAACTTCGGAACGAAACCCCCGAACCTCCTCTTCGATGCTGATGTCAAATTTTATTCGTTTTTCTTATTTGTTCAGTCAATTAAATTATTTACAAAAAATTGAATGATGGAAGACGCAGAGAGCTGGTGAAAATCAATTTTTTCAAGTTCATTTATCACGAAGGTCAATAATTTTCGGAGTACTCATTAGACTGTAGACGCACAACGTAAGCGCGTTGATCCTTATGGCGATTTCTAATATGCGTCAGCACGTTGGACGTCTGCTTGCTGCGAACTTCGCAGTAAGGGCATTTGTATCTTGGCCCTTGTCCGCACTCGAACTTATAATGCCGATTACGATTGTCCTTACGACTGAAGCTATGCGAACACTTTGGACAGTACCAACGAGTGTTCTCTTGCTGTGTTCCCGAAGAATCGTAACTCACGTTTCCCATCGGATCCTCCAGGTTCACACAAAAATCCATATTGAAGAAATCTGAAAAAATGAAATAGTCGCAATATTAGTGTTGATGTGACACGGCCCTATTTTTCTTTCGAGTTAACCTGCAAGTCTTGCTGCACTCGGAGCTTTCGGAGACAATAGAAAACATAAGTAAAGTCTACGAAGATCGCAGTGAAGAAAAACATTTCATTTATTCACAGAAATCTATCAGAATTCGTTGGTTACACACCGATGATTCGGAATCTTTGACCAGAAAAACGTCAACTATGAAGAAAAAAAAATGCGAATATAAAGAAACCAAAACCTTCGTATTGAGAACGCTTTTTTTTGTTTTGTTTTGTAGTCGCGCAATCGATTTCTTCCTCCTCGGCAAGACTGACTCAAGGATGATGCTGTACCGTCGAGTCTCTCGGGTGATAGTTTTTTCAACGTTCTATACGATCGAAGCGTTGCTGCTGATGACATTTGTATCGCAGGTGTTTGAGCATCGATTTTTGCCAACCGTATCGCCTGTGACAGCGTGGACACTCGTACTTTTTCTTCGTTTCACCATAAGGCCGAAGAGAGATTTTAACTCTTTGGAACCTCCTTCCGGTGTGAAATTCTGAAATTTCATTAAAGGTTGATTATAACTGGATTGACAGAGAGACCGAGAACTATCTCTAAAGAAAAAGACACTAAAAGCATTGTTCCGGGAGTTTTTATCCTAAAAGTACGAATGAATGAAAATACTTTGATGAAAAATATTTATCGATCAATATTTTACAGTGAACGAAAAGATTGAGTTATCCAAAAATCGTTCGCACCAACAATAAAACGTCGACGTATTTAGCCATAACAATAAACCTATACAAATGAATAAATTTACAGGATCCATTAAGTCTAGAAAATCGCTTTATGATTAAACCCATTTGACCACCTATTTTTGGAGTCGAAAGGAGCAAAAAGATTGGCACGTTGGAAAAATATCGTTACGACGATTTGACAACATTGACTCAATGTTCTGAACGAATTACCAAATCTGAAAGTGTTTCCTCCAATTTTAAGCTCTCCCCGGTACAGTTCAATCGACAATAACATTTCAATTCCCTTCAACAAATATGTCCCCGACATAGAAATCCAAGAAACAAGAAAACCTATCCTACGCTCGATGTTCCGGCAGTTTTTTTCACTTCCATTTGAAATGGAAAAAAATTTTGTTCGTTTCGTATCGAACGTGTTGAGTAGACGATGAAAAAGAAAAAAAATCACTCGATCCTGTGATCCTGTCGAGTGAGCCTCGTGTTCGTTGCAATATCGATACAATACAATTCTTGATTCGGATGGAAAGTTCTAATGTGAGTCCAGACATGTGTTCTTTGTCGCAAATGATGTTTGCAGTAAGGACACTCGAATCTCTGAGGCGTGTCGCATTCGTATCTGTAATGACGTATCATGTGACTCCGGTGTTTATAACTTCGGAAACATTTTGGGCATGGATGCCGATGTTGATCACTGTAGGAATTTCTCTCTCTGGGTACTCGACGTACACAAATCCATCCTTTGCCAAGTGCGTCTGAAACGAACGAAACAAATCAACAGATTAGTCAAGTCCCATCGTGCCTCTTTGTCCTCGGGGCTATTAATTCCACTTGAACAAAAACTTCAATTTAACTTTGATATTCCATCAGGCTCATGAATGATAATGAATCAAATAAAACGAAGACTAAAAATTCACGACAATTCTAATAATTACGAAAATCAATCGATAACACTGTTTGCTTCTCTTCTCCATGTCAGACACACAAGCACGCGCACACGCATACATTTTATCATCATGCAGAAGTCGTGATAGAAAAAATAATTATGTCGAATGATAATCGTATGTGACAATCCTTTTGTACGAGAAAAACTGGTTGGGCTTCATTTCTTTCGTAATTACTTCGGAAAAACTGGGGGCTTGGCGCTGACTCGATCGTCCAAATTTGCAAACATGAATTTAATCCTAAAAATTAATATTTCTGACAGAGTTGCGATGCTTAATGTGATAAAACCAACGAGAGCCACCGATCGTATGAAGAGCGATCAAATTTTAGTTTTTAATAGAAAAATGACGCTATTTATTTACAGCGTCGATTTCTTCGGTTTGCTTGTACACGATTGGAGAAAAAAAATTAGGGGCAGAAATGATTGTAATTTGGTAACGACCCCAAATCTATGTAACAGACTGCTGCGCCAGGATGTTTCCTTCTTATGTGTCTGTAAAGATGGTCTTTTCTCTTGTTCCGGAATCCACAATGTGGACACGCGTATCTAAGCTCGATATTTTGCACCGGCGCCCTGCGATGAGGATACATCACCGGAAGCCAGCCTGCGGACAAATTTAATTTGAGTCAGTGGAAAGTTGACTATTACTTGTAATTAAAAATTGAAGAAAACAGAATAAAAAATAACGTCGTACGAGGGGAAAACAAAAATCAGAGGAAGCCGTCACCAAATGCGCATGGAAATGCAAATTCGTATTTTCCATTTTTTAATGCTCTGAATTGAAAAAGATCTAGCGATAAAATATATTCAAAAAAAAATGACTGAAACGAAAAAAATGTGAGTAGAAAATTGGAGCAAAAATATAAATGGAAAAATAAGAATTCCAACTTGGACAGGGATAGATTAATTATTTACTTTCTCTTGTTTTCCTCATTCAGCCAAGCCAATAATTCTTCACATTTATTTATTGGAACAACACACCCACACTTATATTTGTCTATTGATGAATTTGCTGAAGCGTGACAGTTGTTATTTCTTTCACATTTGTCCCTTTTTGTCAAGGGCGTAGACTTCTAACGAAGGATGATGATTCTTGATGTGAGAATAAACGTGAGGTTTTTGTTTAGCTAAGTAATTGCAATAAGGGCATGTGAAGCGCGGTTTTTTGCCGCACTCGTATTGCAAATGTCGATGTAAAGATCGATACCACTGATAGGATTTTCCACAAGTTGGACAATCGTATTTCCCTCTGACCCTATGGGGCGCAGGAAAAACATAATTTTCCGACTTATTGTAATAAGTCGGTAGACTCCTAAAGCTTTCCCACTCAATTGGAATAATGTGTTCAACACCATCGTCCGATCTCTCGAGGGCGTCGTTATCAAAATCTGAAACACACAATACCGTTCGATGTATTTTTATTATTTTTTCATACGAACAAATTCATCATCCAACATTTTTATAGTAATTTGTCCATTCTACTAAACACTAATCTCCGAAAATATTTAGAAATTTTCATCGCAGAGTACGCTGTGAATAAAAAATTAAAAAAATAAAAAATTCATGTAAAAAATGTTTTATTTAAAATATGAAATAATTTGATGTGACGAATCGATGCGGGATCATCGAACACTGAATTGCAGGAGATCGGAAATAATCGAAAAAACAATCACAATAAACGTTGCCTAGTGCGTGTACGTAAATAAACAAAAAACGGATAAAAAATGAAAATAAACTTATGTGCAACAGCATGAATTACAGCCTGGCGGTTCGAGATCCTAAACGTGAGGATAGAACGTGTTCCCTTTGATAACGAAGTGTTGTTTTATTGTATTATTTAAATAATCTAACAATAAACTGTCTTATTGCCCCTCGAGAGCGTAAATAGCGTGAAACGGATGAGCTTTCTTGATATGGGAATAAATGTTAGGTCTCAACTTAGCCACGTGATTACAATACGGACAATGGAATCTGGGCTCTTTGCCACACTCGTATTTCAAGTGTCGGCCAAGTCCTCGATACCATTTGTACGATTTACCACAATTTGGACAATCGTGCTTCTCCGTTGATTTCGCCGCTTGTTCAAAACGTCCGGGGGGAACAATATGAGCGCGGAGACTCTCCCTTCTGAGGCATCTGGTTCCTGCAACACACAGAATTATTATGAATATATTTAGTGTGATATCGAAGCGAGGATTACGACTGACTGATTCGGAGATTCGTGAAACAAAAGCGTTTGGTTATTCGGGAATACTATGAATATTTATTGGATTCGACATTGTCGATAAAAATGTGCGAATTTTTTTTTTTTTTTGTCGCGTCTCCAAGCATCAATTCGCATTTGTCGAGTGAATGGCCTCGATGTGCGAAAATACGGTTAATCTGTGCTTCGCCGTGTGAGTGCAGTAGGGACAAGCGATGCGTGGCGTTTTGCCTCATTCGTGCTTGAAGTGTCTCCGAAGTCTGGGGAGCCATCTCAACGTTTTGCCACAATCGTGATGCTTACGATATGGCGTTTTCTTTTGCGCGACATCGACGTCGCACGTTCACTCTGCGATCCGAACGTCTTACACTCTGAAAAATAGCAATCAACTTTTTCAAACATCTTTTCTTAAAAAGACTCTTCAATGTCAAGTCAGAACTTTATTACGCGCTGAAAAATTACATATTCATAATACGTCTACAAAAAATAATATCGATGGCACGCACCGATCTATAACAAAGACAGAAAAAAACTCAAAGTTCGGATCGTATTTGGATTTTAAATAAAAAAATATTCCTCCGTTCGAAAATAGTTTTTTTTTTCAACGGCCACTGGCGTCTTACCCATTCGATTTTTTTCGCGGCATTTAAAATTCTTCTGATCACACGGTTTGCCGAAAAAAATATTCGAGTGTATGTGAAAATTTGATTTTTTACTGAAGAGAATTCAAAGAAATCCATTCAATGTCGTTAAGTCAAAGATCGACGGACTCCCTTTACATTTCCGACGAAAACATCTGCTTAGTTAGATTAACAAAAAGATTTTTATAGCCCAATATTCTCCAGTTTCTCATTGTGAGCTTTTTTTCCAAGAAATAAATTCCACGTGCTTGAAAATTATATTTTGAGTGCACGATTTGAAAAATAAAAGTGAATGCGGTAAATGACATTCCTGAGATGATTAGTCCTGAGGCTGGGCGTCTAAAGCATAAACCGGTAAATTGTCATGGTCTCTTCTGATGTGTGCATAAACTTGTGATCGTTGTTTTTTGTTGTTATAAATGTCGCAATGCGGGCAACTGAAGCGTGGGGCAGTTCCGCACTCGTAGGACAAGTGACTCCACAATCCACGTTGGTAACGATAATGTTTGTTACAATTGGGACAAATAAACTTTCCTCGTTGCGACGAGGGGCGTTTTCTTCTGCGAGATGTGGTCCTTCGTTGCTTTTTTGGCACCGGAACCAAACACGGCAGTTTCTTCTCCCAGGGAGCGTCGAAAAACACTGCAATCAAAATAATTTTTGGTCTCTATGAAAATCTGTAGACATTTCGAGATGTTGAAATAATATATCGAAATGGGATTCGGTGGAAAAAAAAAAAGAGAAGGAAAACCGTAACCAAAACCCAAGTTCAAGTAAAATGAATAATCAGAGCCAGTGCTATCACGAGATATCGCAATTTATTGTTGGACAAATCTGCAGAATAACTCGTACGTCGTGCATTATATATTTATGAGTCTTGTCGTTGTTTGTCCAGAGCGTAGACCGCTTGGTCCGGGTGAATTCTCTTAATGTGCGAATATACGTGATATCTTTTCTTCTTTATATAATTACAATAAGGGCAACTGAAACGAGGCTCTTTGCCACATTCCCAGAGCAAATGACTGTGAAGCGAACGATAATACGTGTACGTCTTTCCGCAATTACAACAATCGAATTTCCCTCGTTGTTTCGAACTGTTCGAACTGCCGTGAATTCGTCGTCTCTTAACCGGTATCAAACGTCCTACAACATTCATCCAGGATGAACCACCGGACGCTGCAAAAATACAAGACGTATATTCGTTATTATTGATTGTTTATTCCGTCGAGTCGTGTATGACGTCAAAGATTCGTTTTTGTTTCAACAATCTTCTTCTAATTATATGATAAACTTCTAGGCGCTGCAGTTCTAAGTTTCGAGGAAAAACCCCATCGGGATCTTGCCGATTTGAATGGAGAGAAACACCCGAACATGAGACGAGATCGAAACTATATTTTCGTGCGAAAAGTAAAACCAAAATGTATTATTTTTTTAGCTTCGATCAACGAAACTTTGCAAAACTCATCTGTTGCAGTTTTTTCGAGTCCACAATATTCGTTTGATGGTTTTAAACCATTTTGACAGTTTAACAAGCCACATGGAAGCCGGGAAAAGAGAAACGTTGCTTTTGCTCGTTGTTTTCTTTCTTCCCATCATTCTCGTGCTTCTATTAACTTTCGTCCACACAAATTGTCCTCAAAGCCGATTAATCTTTTTTTTACAGATTCACTCATCGTTGACGCCATCGACAGGAATAATTCTACACACCATTCACTCCAAAAACCTCTACTAATTCCAACCAGCAATGATCCGAGAATATCCTCTTAAAAGATCCAAACGAGGAAGAATAATTCGAACAATCGTGAGATTGAATCTTCTGTTTATTTGCCAATAGAAAAACAAACTTTGAGGCTAAAATCCTCAGGGATAAACATACTTCAAAGCATCGAGACTCCTGGATCACTCATTGCATGATTTTTTTTTTCTATGACCGAGTTTTCGACGAGGTATTTTGATAAATCATAGTTTATTCTCAGCCCTCTTGACCAAGCCGTTCACCCCATCATCCCTCTTTGCTGAAAAAACGTAAAAAATTGATTAACCCTGATCGATGTTCCTTCTCATACCAAAAGTGGAAGTTTAATCATTGAATTAATAAGAAAACGATGAAATCGTAAATGGAACATGATTTGGATAAATTTGATAAATCATTTGATAGGAAAAGAGTACGTGGAGGTAAATTACAATTCGACTTTGACGATGGAGCACGGAGTTTCGACGGGTTGCTCCGCGTCCACGGCGTAAATCTCGCAGGATCCGTGAAGCGATCTGATGTGTGAATAAACGTGTGACCTGTGCTTTCCAGCGTAATTGCAGTAAGGACAATTGAAACGAGGTGGTTTGCCACATTCGTACTCAATGTGCCGATGAAGAGCGCGATACCATTTGTAAGAATTTCCACAATTTGGACAATCGTATTTTCCTGGTGCGTTAGATTTCCAATTTGGGGGGCGATAGCGAGTTTTCCTAGCGGTATTCGCCAAGCCAGAACCCAATGTCCCATCGGCGATATCTGCAAACACAATTGGCCTATCATTATTTTCAATGACATTATTCGGTCCAAGCTTTTCTCTTGGAATCGTCATTCAAACTAGATACTAAGCTGTATCTGCGAATAGATCAACGACGTCAAACAGTTGTAAAGTTAACAACGAATGCGAAATAAAATTTGGCAAAAACGAGATCGATTGACATTGAAACAAAAGTAAAATGGTTACGATCGAAGTTTCTTCATAAATCACAATAATTACGTTTATTCAAACATTCTCGCAGGGAATAATTAAATGTTAATCTTGCTGTAGCATGTCCAAAGCGTAAACCTCGCAATTCGTATGGAGGTTATTGACGTGCCTATAAACGTGAGATCTGTGCTTCCCCGCATAAGCACAATACGGACACTTGAACCGAGGCTCTTTGCAACATTCGTACGTCAAATGTCGATCCAACGCGCAGTACCATTTGTAAGATTTTCCACAACGGTTGCAATCAAATTTTCCAGTTTTCTGACGATACGGTCTTCTCTTTCCAGGAATTAAAAGCCCAATGCAGCTCGTCGATCCGGGTCCAGCGAACTCTGCAAAAATTGAGCGACACAGTTAGTATGATTTTGTTTCCTCATGAATCTTATGCCTTGGCCAACAAAAATCCCTCATGATCATTCAACATTCAAGTTTTTACAACAAAATTTGTAACGCGTTGGGAAGGTTTTTTGGAGAATTCTTTAACAGGGCACACGACCGATCCCTAAAGCTCACAATTACTCCAAAGAATCCGAATCTTTGGGTACAATCCACCGGGTTCATGCCGAAATATTCGTCGAACTCACATGCTTATTCGATAATTTTCTCATTTGATGAATCGAACTTGGAGTTTGATAGA
The DNA here is from genome assembly GCA_030522525.1 of Campopleginae sp. 14b. Taxonomy (NCBI): domain Eukaryota; kingdom Metazoa; phylum Arthropoda; class Insecta; order Hymenoptera; family Ichneumonidae; species Campopleginae sp. 14b. The sequence continues at coordinate 185,357 of JAPYYS010000114.1, forward strand.
AAAACTGATGGAGTTGGAGTAAAAATTCTAGGGGAATTTCCTTAGAAAAAGGTGGTCCTGAGACCAGCTAAGAAAACGATAATCGAGTGTTTTTAGTCTCGATCTTCGAGCTGCTCCCAGGGCCGTACAACTGAAGACAGAAAAATGTTGATTCAACCTTTTGTCTAGCAAATTCCAAACACTACAAAAATAGTCCTATACATTTTTACTCAATCTCCGACCGATCGCACTCTGCGGGCGCTACTTCAACGCGAGAGTCTAAAAAATGATCAAGTCATCATAATAAAGTTGATCGATAAACGTGAGTCAACTGGTCGCCTCGTAATTTCATCCTAAATTCGATTTTCTGGGAGAAAAACCCCTAAGGAATCGAAAGACCCACGTCCGGCTGACCTTGAAATAAAATTTTATGAAAAATTCGATAAAACGGAGGTTTCGATATCAGATTCGAAAAAAAAACGTCATTGACAAAAAAAGCGATTGTACAGCATGTTTTTTGCGCCGCATGGAGCAGCGAAATAAATTGTAATTTTTTTTATTCTACAACGACTGATAACGTCACAGAATAAAATCACGTCGACTGTTGTTGAGTGTCCAAAGCATAAACAGCATTAAAGGGATGATGGGACTTGATGTGGGAATAGACCTGTGATCTGTGTTTCTTAATGTAACAGCAATAGGGGCAACTGAAACGTGGTTGTTTGCCGCACTCGTATTGCAAATGTCTATGGAGTCCGCGATACCATTTGTACGTCTTGCCACAATTATTGCACGTGAAATTTCCTCGGGCGCTATGGGACGAAGTGCTCCATTCTCGTAGTTTCTTGCCAAGGTCCATACTGCCCATACCGTCGAACCACACATTACTATCGGAGAGGTCTGAAATCACAAAATTATGGGCATGAGTTCCAATCGAGAAAAAAAAAAATTTCATCGTTTACGGTAAAAAAAAAAAAAAAAAATGCCTTTTTCTGTGGACGTTATTTTCCACACGACATAACGAATAATGCGAGAGGTGCAAGACAAAAATCAAACATGTCAACGAAGAACATGGTGGCTGTAAAATTTGAGATTTAATGAAACACACGGCGTGACGTCACAAGAAGATCACAGTAAAATAATACTACACAGTTTATGGTGATGGATCGTACCGAAGCTCTTCAATGACGTTTTCCTAAATTTTGATCGCGGGCTAATCGGGTACTACCGGGAAAAATTGGATATTCAATTTGTGAAGGAGTAATCAGGCGGCTGTATAGAATCAAGATCTAAAGTAGCAACATCCATTTGGGGATGTCGCGATCTAACGTGACTGTAAATAGTCGATCGATATTTAGCTCTGTGATGGCAATAGGGACATTGGAATCTCGGTGTTCTTCCGCACTCGTATTTCTCGTGTCTCTTTAGATCTTTCCCATTGACGTAACTCCGGCCACAACGTAGACAAAGGTATTTCTTCTGACGACGATGAGCCACACCTCGGCGATAATTTACTGGAAAAATAAAAAAAGAGACAAATGTTTGGTTGGCTATCTTTCTTGGATACGAATCGACACAACAACGTCAGTAATTAGAAGCTCATGACATCTTTTCACTACACAATTTCCACTCAAACATTTTGCGGCCTCATTGCAACTTCACATCACAACGACTTTCGTCCTGGTCGAATTTAGTTTTTTGGTTTTTTTTTTCCTCCAATCAGATTATTTACATTTATCACGATTCGAACTTGGAAGAAAAAGTGGTTAGTACTTTTTTTTCAATTGAGACGACGCACGAGACTTTCATGGACCTAAACACATTCAATGAATTTCCATTTGTAATCCCATTGACATTTCGAAATCGTAAGAAAAATTACGGTTCCGATTCCTTTCGAGGGCAAAGCCACGATTGCACTGAGGGCAATGACAGTTTTTTCACCGTCAATCGTCAACATTTTCTCACCGCGACATTTCAATTCGCTGAAATGCCAAAAATGCTTGTTAGTTCGAATAAAAATAAAACAAAAGTATTCGAAACACAGTGTGCTGGTGAGTAATTTGTTGTTCTCAATTTTTAATTGACAACTGGCCACGAGTATATTACAAGAGGTGGAAAAAAGAATCGGCTGATTCAATCGCTTCATTCAACATTTTTATGGAGAGTACATTTTGATTAACAAAAAACTCTCGTAAAATCAAATTTTTCCATTTGTTTTCGGTAAATGTCATCACAGTTCCTGACCGAATTATCAAACCGTCACATTAATTGGGCTGGATATTAATTTTCGGAGTTTTTTGCAGTTGGAAGCTCTTCACATTTCGTAATCGTTTTTGTTATCGTCGCTGTCACTTTTTTCGGATAATAATAAATAAATATTGTATTTGATACTTCTTGAGATTGAGGTCAAAGTTCGTGAGGGTCATGCTCACAGCAAACGTGACCCCGAATCTCACCGGGGCGATGATCAAAGATTAAAATTAAAATTTTGCTAATTCCACGATCAAACGAACCATCAAAATGTTTTCTTTGATCAGGAATCGAGAAACTTTGAGATCGATGACGGAATTTCCGGAATGTTCAGAAAAATTATACAGTTTATGGAGACAAGATGAAAAAATAAGGATTTTCTAACGTTTGCTAGAAAAAAAAAAGTTTATTTGCAAAGAGATCGACTGAAATGGCAAAAAGTGTTTGTTTTACCTTTCGAAAAATAAATTTTGAGTAGCTCAGCGTTACCTCGATCGTGCTTAGTGTTTACCGCTCGATAACTTTCGTTAAATGTCGTGAGAAGGCCTGAAGATGAAAGAAAGTGTTGCCATGCACTCGGGCTGTGAGTTAATCAGGAAAAAATCTGATGACTTTGACTTCGTGACCCTTGTGCCTCATTCTAACGTGCCTGTACATATTGGAGGAGCACGTAGCAGAATGATTGCAATAAGGGCAGCCATAGCCCGGTGGTTTGCCGCAAATGTAACGCATGTGTCGAACGCACGTTATCTTTTGTGTGAAGCGATGAAAGCACTTGGTGCATTGAAATCTTTTTTTGTCGGATTGTTGAAAAGGAATAGATCCGGACGAAGGGTCGAGGTCAATGTCCGAACCGAAGTTCTTGCTCTCGAGTGCATCTGAAACAACAACGTTGGAGATTGACATGAGCGATACTCGCCAAACTCTCGACGAGTAACAAACTGAATGACAATGTCATTTCGCGACAAAAACAATCAACTAAATATAAACGGAACTACAGGCAGATGCAAGATGTTGATAAATCACTCGTAACAATTATCGCCTCATACATCTCAATGGATTCAAAAATAACCACCAATTTTCATAAAAGTTCAATAAAAAAATCTTTAAAAACGAACGATCGCTGTTCTATTGAGAGGATCGAGTCGCCTCACGTGCCAAGGCCGAGTCGTAGACTTTTCACTGGGCAGAGGATCTGGAACAACAACGGTCAATGTCAATGAGTCAAAATTTTTTTGAGATTTTTTAACAACTACGAAGAGAGACTGTCCTTGATGTAGAGAGAAAAAAAAAAGTTGAACGAGGTATCGAGAGAACGTTATTGAGCATTGCAGATCGTTCATCATTGGCGTACAAAAAAATGGTTTATTTTTCACACTGATTGGCATTGTCTATCGAAATTCTGAATGTCCACATAGTTCGATGAAACTTTCAGTGTCTTACCTGTAAAAGTCTTAACACTAATAGTCGATCTACGACTGAGCGGTTTGTTGGGCAAGGAACGGTTGGCTCGAAGTTGGCAAATCTTTGGCTCGCGTCATGCGAAGAAGATCGTAACAAGAGGTCGGATGAAATATTATTTAAATCTGACTAGTGAGAATCGGTCAGTGTAATTGAACTTAAACAGGAGAGATTCCGAGTCAATTGACTGGGGGATGCGATGCGAAGAATGGCGAGGAGAGAGCAAGAATTATGATTTACCAAATAGCCGAACAGCTCTTGGCTCTTTTTGGGGATGGAGTCGTCTGACGTGTTTGTAAATATTGGAAGAGCACGTGGCTAATTGATCGCAGTAAGGGCAAGCGTAGCCGGGGGCACGTCCGCAAAAGTAACGAACGTGATCGACAATGGTTGTCCTTTGGCTGAAACGTCGACAGCATCCGAGGCATTCGTATCTCTTGCGACCGTCTGGATGGAGAAAGTACATTCCGTCGGCGGATCGATTGAGTCCGTCGACTGGCACGAGGAACTTCAAATCGAGGGGATCTGAAACAACCAACGTTAAGAAAAAAAGTCAGAAAGATTCTGAATGACTGAAATAAAAATGTCGTGTCCATTTTTGAAGTGCTCGATTAAAATTTAGGCTTCTGGGAGAGCTCCGGGATTCTTTAGGGTTCGAGGCAGCAAAAAGGTCGTATGAGATTTGTACAAAATATTAATGATGATTTTATTCTTTATGGAATGATGATAATCAGTCTATTAAACTCTTTCCTTCTCGAACAACCTAATTACTTTGGGTTCACAGCCCCAATGTGATTTTCTCATATGTGAGTATACACTGGACGAGTACATTGCTCGAAAATGACAATAAGAGCAAGCGTAGCCCGGTGGTTTGCCGCAATAATATCTCACGTGATCGACGATCGTTGTCTTCTGAGTAAACCGACGCGAGCAGCCCAAACACTCGAATTTCTTGCGGCTATTGTCATGTGATCGATACATCCCAGCTATCGAGCCTCTTCCGCTCGCTGGAACGTGAAATATGTCGATATGCCGACCTGCAACAGAGCCGATGATTTTTTTTCGTGAGCATCATTCCGTAACACTAATTGCTACAAATTAACAACCGGAACTTCTACATTTTTTCGTTTCTGTGTGTGTTTTTCTTTTTTGATTGGATCTTTGTCTCGGAAAGACGAATGTGACGAGAGAGCGTCAAAAAAACGTAATCGTTTCCAATCCTTCGAGCTCCGCGAGACACCAAACAATCAGAAATATTCCATCGACACAAATCTAACAGGATCATCATTAAAAAATTACAATATCAAGTATCACTTTTTGCTTTACGAGGAAGAAAAAACTTATATATAGTCAAGCTAAATTAAGATGTTCGTTATCCACTGCTATCATTGTGGTTATCGAAACATGCAACTTGTCAGAATTACATTCAGCAAATGAATAAAATTCCATAAACTTGAAAATAAAAGCTACAATTATTCAAAATAAACATGAAAGCAGCTCATGGATGGTGGAACAATTCGAAATATATTGTACTCCATTGTGCCTCAACATATTTCTCTGGCAATTCGATCGATGCAAGTTTTATTTGATATCGAACTACGAGCAGTCACTGTCTCGACCGAATAACCGTTTCTCTCGTCATCAACGAATCTCAGATTCGTTTGTATGAGTAAAAAATTGAAAAACTTAAAATATCATTAAAAAAAAGTTTAAATAATTTTTTTCAAAATATTCTCAGCCTTCATTTTGACGAACAATTATTTTTCAAGGGATTAATATGTTTTTGGAATAATGAGTCACACGTTTTCCTTACCAGTTGCTGCTTCACGACGATATTTTATATTCGTCAAACTCGGATACGAGATGTTGACGAATTCTCGGTACAAATAAATTCACTGTGCGGTGGAAAATACGTTCTTAACGAATATTTGGAAAAAAAATGGGAATCATCGCGATCCTGAAAGAATCCGAAGAGCTGAAAATGAAATCTGAGAAAATATTATGACGACGGATCGAACGATTGATCGATAAGAGCACCTTGAGCTCTTGGAGCTCAGGCTCCATGCTCATGATCAACGTATGCATTAAAATCAAGTCATTCCCGCACCCCGTCGCGACAAAATTACAGCCATCTTCGCCTGAAACAACGATTGATTGCATTAGTCAAATATCCAAAGCGAGAAAAGAGGAAAGAACCGTCCAGACTGTTCACGATTCACATCCGGGTCTTTTTACATATTGAGTGAATAAAAAAAAAATGTAATTAATTTAAAAAAAAAAAAAAAATCTCCAATTTCAAAAAACCGATCCTTTTTAAAATTAATAAAACGGAACATAATTATGGATACCGGTGTAAAGTTGGCTTCTTTATTTTGATTGCATGGAACACACGAAACTCATCTTAGTGAATAAAAAAAAAAAAAAAAAATGATACATTCAATTGTCAAGAAAAAAAAATGTTTCAGATACTTGGAGTTTGGGTTCAATTTTCAGGATGCTTGTGCCTGACATGCCGGTTGATATGAGACCTGTAGAGCGATCGGTAGGAGCAGTAAGGGCACTTGTAACGAGGTGGTTGTCCGCAATAGTGTCGGCAGTGATAAAGCACGTTCGCTTTGCTCGTGAAGCGATGGAGGCATCTGACACATTGGAACCTTTTAGTCCGGCCGGACAGAATTTGATACAAACTATTTCCACTGCAACTCATCTCCGGATCGATCATCAAAAATTCGCCGAAATCTAAAACATTTACATTGAAAATTCATTAACAATCGAGTCGTTATTTCCGATGAATTATTAATAATGGACGGTCAAATGTCAATTAACTGTGGACCTTGATTATTAGTCTTATTAGAAATTCTTCAACCAAGAAATGCCTTGTTTTCTTTATCCAATCAGTATCGATCGCTAAACATCCGAAACCAATTGATCGGTTCAGACAAAATTTTTATATTTCTTTATATAAATATTTACATTTTCACGCGATACACGCGACATTTTTTCAAACACGTAAATTCAACGAATATTAAAGCGAACCCGAACTATCCCATGTCTCTGCCTTCAGATATGCTCTTAATATAATATCCCCCGCAAAAATTACACCGGTATGCAGAAAAAAAATATTCCTGGACCAATTCAGCTTCCCATAACGTGTCATCGCACAGCATACATCATGATATCACGCCGTCACACGCGCACACATACCATAAATGTCAGTATCCCATACGCAGCCTCGGAAAATCCAGAGAACCGATTCCATAGCCGGGCGCGCACGAAAAAAACGGGATAAAAATGTTCATGTATCGATTTTGTGGAGTAAATCGTGAATAAATGAAAAAATATACGAATATAATTGTCGAAGCGACTCCTGGAGTTATCGAAGGGGATGCGTTATGCGAAGAAGACAAAAAGAAATTACGTGATTTTAAAAATAAAGGTGATTCGGTGAGCAGTGTCTAAGTGGGTTTGCAGCACAGGACCTCGACGGGTTTCCTCGAGTGCTGTCTTCTGATATGACGTGCAACTTCATATCCAAGAAAATTACGATAATTGCAATATGGACAAGCGAAATTCCTCTGTTGGCCACAGACGTATCGGAGATGTTCTATGATACGAGCCTTCCTAGAGTAACGGCGATGGCACTCGAGACATTGGTATCCTCCATGGTCACGTCTAAAACCAATGGCATTGCCTTGCGGGTCCGTGTATCGGTGGTCACCTGGAACAAAACGAGCTCATCAATGGGCTTGTCGATTTAGTACGACATAAAAATAACGAAAACAACATGAAAGACGATTGGCGTGGAAATGAAAACCATTGGGCAGGGCAAAATATCGTACGGTCATATCTGTCAAATTTTTTCACTGTCCTTGCTCCGATTTTGATTTTTGCTTCATCAACGAAAATGATTCATTGAACGGAGTGCTTTTCAAGTGCTTTCGAGAAGCAATTTATTTCATGGATGCTTGCTCGGCCAGACGAATCGAGGCTGGCTGACGACCCTTGTGAACGGATTTAACGTGAGCATACATATTCGACGAATTATAAGTGCGATGAGGACAATAAGGACACCCAAAACTCGGTGGTTTTCCACAAACGTAACGAATGTGCTCGATTATTCCTCGTTTGTGGGTACAACGACGAGAGCACTGCAGACACTCATACTGCTTGGGCCCGCATCCATGATCAATGTATTTCCCAACGAAAGGATCGTTCCTTCCCCATTTGGTTCGCCGGTGTCGATAAATTCGTCGACGATCTGTAACAAGGATCATCGATATTCATTAACCCCAGAAAACAGAATTTCCACGAGGACGGCGCCTACGAATCCTCGATAACTATTCAATGAAAAGAAAGACCATCTCCCACTGCTAATATCGACGAACCAGAGAGCATTAAAATACGAGAAGAAAAAATTAATAATCATAAATAGAAGAAAAAACGTCCACCCGGAGTCTTTTTTCCAAAACGAGTCGTCACAGTTCAGGGGACAAAAAACGTACATCATCGTGGTTTCGAGACAGCTCGTGTTTCCATGTCACATCGGCAGTTTATTTAAAAATATAAACATTGAAGTAATTTTGGCAGGAACTCGAATAAACATCCTTTCTGTCGTAACAAGTTAAAATATCAATATTTTATCGTGTAGAACTCACTCAACCATCGATTTTTCAATTCGTTTGTTTAAATTTTTGAATTCTCAACGATTCGACGATTTTTTGACTCGATTTTTGAAGACTGGCGAGCCTTCAAGCAGAAATATCGTTAATCGATCATTTGGTGTTTGTAGAGCCTGACGACATTGAGCTTGTAGCCAGGATGCATTTTTCTTACATGTGTGTAAGTATTGGAGGAGCTGTTGGAACGATAATCGCAATAAGGACACGCGAAACCTGGCGGTTTTCCGCAGTAGTATCTCATGTGTTGAACGAGGCCCTTCTTCTGGCTGTAACGCCGGGAGCAACTGACGCACTCAAATTTTTTCGTTTCGTCACGTTGGTCGTCGTAGTTCGAAGATAACGAGTCCCACCGGTTGAGTCCTGTTGCGTACAACAATCGTCCTCGCGTTCCTAAAACAGTGACGACATGCCATTGTGAGTGATTTATCCTCCAAAT